>JAWWES010000094.1:34759832-34774586 GCA_035583135.1 Lophotriccus pileatus
CTTGCTGTCCTTACCTATTGGTGCTAAGAAGCTGGCAGGCAAATAGAGGTTATTTCAAACTCTTTGATAGGACCTTGTATTTTAATCTGTCAGGGGAGAATAGTTTATACAGTTGGAGCAGTTTTATCTCAGAATTAGAATTATCATATGAAAAATATTTCCTCTTTGTCTTGAACTGTTCTTACAAATTATTTCTATTATAACAACTTTGTAAGAAACAGTATCATCGTATGATTGCATGTTATGAGAGTTAACAATGCAGCCTAGGCTTAGACAAAAAATAAGCTGTCCTGTTAGATTTGTTATTTTCTTGAAAATTTATAAAAATCATGGCATAAACACTTAAAGAAGCAATTGTTATTCATCATTGATGCTACTCATTACTATTGCTTCAGTCTTTAATTTTGAAGTTTTATAATCTGATTTTATATTACAGCTTCCAATTTTTTAATTGCAGTTTTTATTACAATTGCAGGAGCATAGCAGCAATGATAAATTCTGTCATACTATTTACAGATGAAATATAAGGAAGTGTAACATCTAAATATCTGTGTACTAAATATTAGCAAATCTTTTATTTTTTAATTGACAGGTTCCTTTAGTACTTAATTCAGCATGACAGTGTCCAGCACCTGCTGGACTTAGCACTGTAATGAGGAGAACATCACAGTGAAACCTGTGTACAGCTAAAGTGTGAACAATACCAGGGCCAGAGACATAGGTAAATGATAATAATTTCAGTGTCTCTAACTGACTAGAAAGGACACTGCTG
Source organism: Lophotriccus pileatus (assembly GCA_035583135.1). NCBI lineage: Eukaryota > Metazoa > Chordata > Aves > Passeriformes > Tyrannidae > Lophotriccus > Lophotriccus pileatus. The sequence goes on from JAWWES010000094.1 coordinate 34,760,605, forward strand.
AAATACTGGTTAATGTAGCAAACTGCCAGATTTGCTACCTGAGAAGTAAACCCTATTACAAATGCTGGATAATAATGCATATGAAGAAAATTCAGAGGTTTGAGGTTGATTATATTGCATAATGGAACATGTTCTGGACCTGAGCAATATCCTGTAACCCTACTGTGCTATACTAAGCCTTCTCATGAGAGCAGAATTTATTTTACTCTGAGTTAACAGGCACTCCACCATCTCAGTCATAATTCATGAAACAACTCCATACAGTGAGGAAAACAGCACCAGTTATTTGCAACGCACTGCAAATTGAGAGTTGTTTCAGTTCACTCCAGGCTCCCTAAGAAAATATTTTTCAGGGCTTGCTGAAAATATTTTTATTTTAGAATGGTTCATCAACGTTACCACAGCTTTCGTAGGTCTATTGGCTCATGGGTTGAGCACAGAGGGTAACAATGAAGGGGGTAACATCAGATTGGTGACCTGTCACTAGTGGGGTTCCACAGGGCTCCATCTTGGGTCCTGTGCTCTTCAACATCTTCATAAATGACTTGGATGCAGGACTAGAAGGGATACTGAGCAAGTCTCCAGATGACACAAAACTGGGAGGAGCTGCTGACTCCCTCAAAGGCAGGGAGGCCCTGCAGAGAGACCTCAACAAACTAGAGGACTGAGCAATCACCAACCATGTGAAGTTCAACAAGGAAAAATGCTGGATTCTGCACCTGGGATGTTTAAACTGGGGAAAGAGATGCTGGAAAGCAGTGCCATGGAAAGGGACCTGGGGGTCACGATCAGTGGCAAGTTGAATGAGAGTCAGCAGTGCTGTGGCAGCCAGGACGGCCAACCATGTCCTGGAGGGCATCAGGCAATAGCTATAGGCCTGTGAGTCAAGATTTCAACCTAGAATTATTTTGTTAATTTTATGGCAAATGGAAGCCAAAAAATTCCCTCAAATACCTGAGAAGAAATGCCAGAATTGCCTATGGCTTGCATATATGTGGTGATAAGCCACCTCTGCAGAGACCAACAGATATCCTTTGTACTGCAGTTGTGTGACGTTCTTCACCATTTTCTTCAGAGATTATTTAGGAGATTTTACCAAATGAGTGAATAAAAGATATCCTTCTGTGCAAGTACTGTGTTTTAAAATGTTGCTGAGATATGCCCAGCAGTACTTTTTTTTTTTTATTTTACAATTTTTATGGACATGAAGTTTCCTTGCAGGCTCCTATTACTCTGTTCTTCAAGAACATTCACAGAAGCAGTGTTTTAACTCACTTACAGGCACAAACTAACATACTAATTTGATTCAATGAGATATTGCCACAAATAACATCCTTGCAGAACTGTATTAATAAAGCAGGAAAAATTAAAATCAGAGGAGTTTGCATTTAACATGAAATTACTTTCATGTTAAATGCACATTATCACAATAATACAGTGTTTGTAGAATATTTATGGTACTTCATCTATGTTTCCAGCCATGGATTGAGATGTACTTTATCTATGTTTCCAGCCATGGATTGAGATGCCCTTCACTCCTTCATGGAACAGATTCCTTGTGCAGCAGAAAATAGACTCGTTGACAGTGACTGTACAGGAACCAGACTTTCTATTTGGTGGCAAATTTTACAAGCTTAAGAAAAAGTTTTGAAAATAAATATCATAAAAAAAAATCTTTATGGTAATTAAAATGAGATAACACTATACAAATAATTTTTTTAATTGAGGCTAATATAAATTAAACTAAAACCTAAAAAAATTAATTACTCCATTTGTCCGACAGAATGTTAATGCAAATCCTTTCCCTTTCTTTTTTTTCATGAGAACTGATGTTAATACTGAATATTCCTGCAAAATGTTGCTGTTTAAAACAATTGATAACTTCAGTGGAGTGGGAGGGGAAACTGTGAGTAAATTTCTGATCATCTCTGAAAAGTAGGATCTGCCCATGAGAAGTGGCAGCTTGCCATGTAAGTATTTATCAGCTGAAGAAAGAATTTTTATTCACGTGTGATTTGGAGAAAAGATTTCGTCCAGTTTTTATTTTACTAATTATTTTACTTAATTGTTAGCTAATTCATGTTGATTGTCTACTCAGTCTTCTCTGATGTAATACTAAGTAACTTTCAGGCCAAGAAAAGTTTTGCCAGTGCTGTAAACCAGGTACTATTCTTCCTATGCAAATAAGCTGTATCTATGCAGGGAAGAATTACAACATCCTTCATTAAAAATCAAATATCCCACCATTACGTGAGCTGTGCCACCTTTTCATTAGCTCAGACATACCAAAAGAGGTTGTCTGGATAGGTCAAGGATTTGTTTTGGGCTAAACCACTTTTTATGTCATTCCTTCGTTTGGACAGCTGGCCATTTTAAGCAATTATGAAGAGTTGATATAACCCATTGGCTTGTTTGTAAACCCTTGCTGGGAAGCAAATTGGTAGTTTCAAGACAAACACCAGTTAAAAGGACTACAGTAATGAAATCCAACAGACAAGCTGCAGTATCCTCGCATCTTCAGCCAGCAGAGCTGCAAGTGGGCCAGGAGACCCACCTCTTGGACAAGGGGACTCTTCTTTCCTGCAGAGCTGCTTCCAATGGGGTTGTCCTTGGAGTGCTGCATGGCAGCACTACTGAAACAAGGCTGTCATTAGGAAAGGAAAGCAAAGTCCAAGAGTCCACTGGGAAGGTGATGTGGCGGCTTTCCACTGGGAGATTGAGGAACAATCCACTGGGAGATTGAACCACAGGCGAAGTGCCCCTGGGGCCAGGGTTGATGGTGTGGGAAGCTGAAAGAGCTGGGACTGCTCTGTTTTGCTCTCCTGAAACTTGATAGAGGATGCAGAGTAACATCTCATGCCTGAAATATGGGTGCTCTAGGGGAAGTTTGAGTGTTTGGTTTTTTTATAGAACTAAACTAATGTTCACCCAGGCATGGTATATTTTAAGTTCCTCCCTGCTAAATGTTGACTTTTGTCCTTTTAGACAATCTTGGTTTTCTTTTTCTTTTTTTTTTTTTTTTTAAACCTTCCCAGTCAGAAATTGTGCAGAATGAATCCATGACTGTTGCGTGTGATTGAGGCAAATGCATAGTTCTTTGCTTGCCTTTTGTTCTAAAGCATGTGGGAGGATTTTTTTCTATTTACTTCCTCCAAAAAATTTTCTAAGTATGTAGTACTATGCCAAAAGACAAGCCTGGAAAATTTCTGACTGAAAGGTAAAACTGTAGAATGCTCAGTATAGCTGAAAGAAAAGGGTTGTAACAAAACCAGTTCAATAAACTTAAATCTTTTTGTTGTGGTCATTGAAGGTTCAGCAGTAATGAAGTCGTCATATAGTACTCCATTACATTCCCGGGCAACTTGGAGACAAATCATAGATATAAGATTACAGATGTCTGCATAACTTACTTAGACCAACTACAAATGAATCCCTAGGAATATGACTGGGAATTAAATCAGATAATTAGTTTTCATCTCCATCTCTGTTGGAAGTTGCACATTCTTAAACACTTAGTTTTATCCCCCTGTTTCTGATCCCAGATGATGCTATTATACTCCAAGTGCTATGTGGATGTTGCCTTCACATGCCAGAAGGAGGAAGGGATCCTTGTGTCTGCCACAGAATCCTGTGCACAACCCCTCTTGTTTATGGGCTAGGTGTATACAAGAGAAGTTGCAGCCTGGTTTCAGATGCCTTACGGGAAAAGGATGTGATGTGAATCTAAAGCAGACATTTGGGAAAAATGCATTTTAAGGATCTTGTTGCTGGGCGAAACTATTTGGTTTAGAAATTGGAGCTCTAATGCAGTTTGCATTAGACTCAATGAACTAAGCTTCACAAAAAGGCAATAAACTTTTTGGCCTGCTTAACAGTAATATATTTCTGGTGAAGTTATTGCTGCAACACTTATTCTACCCTTTATTAACTTATAAGTGAGTGAGGAGTTGTCAGTGGGTTCTGTGGCTGCTTTTTCCAAAATGCAGAATTAAATTAGTGTTCTTTTCCAAATGTTTGGTTCTTTTCTTCTGTCTTGAAAACTTTATTTAAATTGTTCCAGCCACAAATGTTGACAATAAAATCCTTTTAACTGAAAGTGTCCATCAAAGCAAATCCTGCATCCTTTTCCTTTACCTTGTAGCTTGAATTGACTAATGGGAGCATAATTGGACCCAAAGTCCCTAATGCAACTGGTATATCATTAGGCTTTTTGAAAAAGTTATTATTTGGAAACTAATACTTCAAGCTATATTTCTACAGTGCTACACACATGGGAACTTTCTATTTAATTTTCTATGTTAATTGTGCAGCTAATTTTCTGTGAGATATATGGCAGTAACTGTAGTACATGCTTGATTTTTGTTTTCCTGCTAGTGGTATTGCAGTAAAAATCCCTGTGTACATGTTGGAAGATGGAATGCAGGGAAGCTGTGATTGCTTTTTAATCTGTTGACACCATCTCTGCAATAACTTGATGATTCTAAAAGGCCACCTGAACAGGCTGTCCCAGCTTTAGGACAATTTTTTTTCATAGACATTTTCTTTGTTTTCTTGTACTCCAAAGTCTAAAGGACAGTTTTCAAATTAGTATGCAGGAAGAATATACTTACATGTTTCTCATCAAAATTATTTCATAAAGAAAGGGTTTCTCAGGCTGTTGAAGTCTCGAAGACAACCATGGAAAGCAAAATCCTTATGAAAGAAAGCAGGGCAACAGTGCTGAGTTAGAGAAAAAGGTCCTAAAAAAAAAGACAACGTAAACACTTCTTGTAAAATGCCACTAGCTCATTTGCCTTCAAATATCTTGCAAAATCAAGATGTTTTCCTTGCTCTCTGCTTATAAAAATAATTTGAAAGGGAAAAAGAAACTGAGAAAGAAGCATAATTAGCATACCACATAAAAGTTAATCCAAAACTTGTAGAAAAAAAAGTTTCATCCATTTTTTTAGGCTTTTTTAGCATCTGATGATTTTTATGGAAAAGAATTAGAAACATGACTTTCATTATTGCATTGTGCCTTTGATTTCTCTCCTCAACTGTTATTTGTTTATTTGTTCCAGCTATCATGACTCTGAGTCATTTACGATGTGTGGAGCAGTACAGCTGAGCTGACTGGGAATAATTCATAACTGGTGCCCCCCAAGACGAAATCAGAATATACCTCTCCTGACCACGGAGTTCCTTGTGAGGGACCAGCAGAAAACCTGCATTTTAGGGGCTGTGTTTCTTCTACCATGTCTATTTCCATAGTGAGCCAGCTGAATAGACAGATCAGATTACTCCTTGGGGAAAATTACAGAGAATCTTTTGATTTGGGCCTGTGGAACTTTTTGCTTAGCAAGGGTCGTGATTTCCCTCCTCCCTCATGAGCCGCATTATCATCCATCTTCCACTTCTTGCTCTTTTTCCTACTACAGCGCCTCCCAGTACAGTATTAGCCTCTCTGTGCCAGCAGGATACCTGTCCTCTGCATGCCTCACATCAAAAATCACACCATGGCAAACTGAGTGTCTTTGTCCTAATTTCTGTGATACTCTGTAGTCTCGGTAAGGGGTGTCTATCACTGAACTTGTTAATAACTAGTTAATAAAGCAACTGACTATGTATGCTAAATATAGCAAGGGCACCAAATCGTATAATATCAGATAACTTTTCTGTTGGAAAAAAAATTTATAGCTGGCAACTGTCAGAGTAATTCCTCCAGCATGTAGGGGGATGATGGTAGCAACTGTATCTTTCCCCCTGGCTGCGGAGAACTGAAATAATCCTTCCAATCTGTGTTTATGGATCCCTCCAAAGGCTGGCTGCTGGCAGTCAAGTAGGGGTTGTTACTACCAGCAATCCTGCCCTTGGAGCTGGTACCAGCAATCACATAAGGAGATAATAGAGCAATTTCAGATTTTAAATTTGTAAATCAGCAAAAATATTTTAAAACTGTGGTGGCAGTTGAAAACTACGGGGAGTGAAGCAAGCTGGGAATTACTGGAAAGTTGGTTTCTGACTGCAGCATGTGTAGGGTGTGAGAAATTTTCTTTGCTTCTTTCTTCTTTTGGAAGTGATTTTTTGCCGTAAAGATTTACATATCTAAACTGGATATACTGGAGATGAGGGAGCACAGGTGCTTCTCTAGGTGTTCTGGAATTAGCAGAGGTCTGATATCTTCTGCTTGTACCGATTTCTGGCTTCCTGCTCTGACCTCTTTTACTATTTCAAAGAGCTTTTGGCCCTTTTGGTTGTTTAAACTCTGATTTTCATTTAGGTTTTGCAAATCCCACTGAATAAATGGTGGGAGGTTTCTCACTCAGTAAAAGCTATGAAAGCCTGGTAGCTAAATAAGGGACATTCCCAAAAAGGAGAAAATTTCTTGTAGAAAATTTTTCCACCTAGAGCTGCCATCTTGCTGATTGAAAAGCAGATAGAGGTATCCTTCCTGGCATCCTCTCTGCCACGTTCTTAGGGAGAAGCAGATGGTGCTTGATAAAGGCTTCATGAGACCTGCACCGAAGGGGACTCTGCTTGGATACATGTGGCTCGACTAAATCTGTCTCCCTCTTCTCTTCCTCTTAAAGTCTGAGGGACAGTCATGCTCCAGGAAAATGAGATGCATGTTCTCATGGAAATAGAAGAGCTCACCCTTTTCACTAAGTGTGTGATCCTTGCAATGATCTTTTAAAATGAATGCGAGCATTTAGTAGCCAGGGCTAATGATGCATACTTAGCTCATGTAAGTGTTGCTAATGTAGATGGTCTAAAAATTTAATCATATTTATTATTGCTCCTATATGCAAATAAATAGAAAACATCTGTTCCAAACACGACAATCTGGATACTGTGTTTGTTACAGGATCTGTTAGCACTGGAGTGGTCTAAGTTCTGGAGCCAAACCCATTCCTGAATGAAATTCATTGCTATCCTTGTGAATGAAGGCCGATACAAGTTTATTCTGTATTATACTATTGTTAGTGGCAAGTTCAGAGCCTAAACATTTTCCCAAAGATTTTCAACAATTTCCTGCTTTTTGGGACAAGGGCCTTATTACCGCATACATTAAAACATCAGAGGGCCAAACATCTGAGAACGGATGTTTAATAGAAACAAAGCCAACACTGTGATCATCTCTTCTTTTCATTCTCTGAAAATTCGTGGCAGACAAATAGAGATAAAAAAGTTAAATTATGTGATATGTTTTTCTGCATATGGAAATATTGACTTCAACACATTGCTGTGAGTAGTGACATAAATTGGAATACAACCTGCCTATCTAAAAGAAAAAGATGACAATGAAAATAATGCATAGAATAAGTCAAATTATTCTCTTTTCAAAATTACTTTAACAATTATATTATATCTTTGTAACAAATCCATGATCATTCACTCCTTTGTTTAAGAAAATAAAACTATTCTAAAATGTTTAGCTGTGATTTTATTTTTGGCTTGTAGAACAAAATGATTCTCATTAAATCTAAAAAGTCATAAGCAGAATAAGTTGAAATTAGTGGGAAGCTTTCTTGATTTTAGTTGTATGCCAATTTCTTTAACTTGTCCATTTTTTTTCCTCATTTTCCTTTATTCTATTTTCAATATACGTGTAGGAATAGGAGGAGAAACAGGAGGTAGAGTATGGCTACCATGTGTTTTCAAATGCTCCACCTTCCTTCTGAAATAGGACCTGCTTTTCATATGCCTCATATAAAAAATAACATTAGGTTATGGTACTACTAACTTTACATCTAAACAGTAGCACACAGATATTTATGTCTTTGAGATCATAATATATAGTTTCTAATAACAGAGAGGGATAGCTGATCACATCTCAAAAAGCAACATTTTGGTTTTTTACACAGAAAAGTACAATTTGGCTTCTCACAGCAATTTAAAAATATCTGATTCTCTGTTTACAGACAGGGAAACTGGAACATGGAAGGACTGAAGGATCTGATCCTTCCATAGCAGATCTGGAAAAAAAAAAAAATCCTGACTGAGCACTCTTGTTTTAACCAAAATGTGTAATTTTTCCCACTTGTGAATGCTGATGTTTCTGAACTGACAGGCTAAAACCATCATCAAAGAAAAGTGTACTACTGGTAGTTCAGGGTAGCTGTTGAAGGCCATACCCTCTGGAAAAACAGATTTACCAAATGAAAGGAATTTGACTTAATTTTGACTTCTAATGCAGTATTTGATAATGTACCTGAGCAGTTCATTTTAGTATTTCTCACAAAATAACATAATTTCTTTCCCTCCTCTCCCATCCCCAAACATTAACTTTGCAGAACAATGGAAGCAGCTTAAATATACCATATTTTGTTATGCATTAGTGAAACAAATGCAGGCAGAATATCTCTTGGTAGGATGTGCTGTCTGCTTAGCGTTTTTTCTGATGGCTGGGCTTTTCTTTTTATTGTTTGTGTTTCCTCAATTTTTATTTTCATAATCACAAAAGTGGCTGTTCTGTTTTCTCAGCTGAGAAGCAGACTTGCTTGCCTCAGCTGCAAAACAGCAAACTAAGGGTAGGACGTTTCTTGCAGAGTTAACATGGTCACTGCACTGAATGTGATTTCCCGTCAGCTAATCTCCTCTCCAGGCATGGGAATCTCTCTCAGTTGGCTGAAAAGGCAGCATGATGATGAGTGGCAGGGTTCTGAGCACTGGGTCACTGGTAAGGAACAGTGACCCATCACAACCACCGCGGTAGCACCAGCAATTGCAAATAGGAAGGAGGCCCATTCTGGGAAGACATAACACAAAGTCCAGCTATTCAGAAAGGCTTTATACAAAACGTTTTCCACAAAAGGCAGAAAAGAGAATTGCTGAACCTTTCCCAGGTACTGACTGGCAAGACACAAAATGCATCCCAGCATTCTTGATTCCGATTTCTGCATCCTTGACTACTGATCTGAGCACATGCCTATGCCTTTGGGGTGGGATGAGGCTCCAAGGCACGTGCATCTGCCTCACGTGCATGCAGACAGTATAATATGAGCAGATGGTAATTCAGAGTTGCTTGTACCATGGCAAGAGCAAAACACAGATTAAAAATAAGATGTAAGGCAGAAGTGGCAGGCCATTGGAAGACAAGAAAATCACTGCTTGGGACCTGGTTTTGCAAAGGTACAGTGAGATGCCCAAGGTGTACTGTCTGCCTGGGTGCCCAGTTTTTGTGTTTTGCACCTAGTAGGTGCTTATAAAGAGCATGTAAAATAAGCTTTCTTACTCATTTTTTTTACTTAGAATATCAGAGTTTTTATAATTAATTCTTTCTTCTTTACCCCAAAAAATTAGATATTACATGGAAACATGTTTATTTCCCCTTTCATCAGTACATGTGCATCCCTGCTCTCTTGTGCTCTCTTTTCCTCTCTCTCTTTTGTGTTTACATCCTCCCAGACAATTCTTGTGCTCACAGCTTTCTTTAACAGGACTGTTTCATTCTTTACAAAATTGAGACTTATAAAAGAAATAAATCTTGCTATTGTTCTCTTGGGGTGCAGCTGTGTTAAACTGTAATCACGGGAGTTGAAATAGGTTTCCTCTCACAATAACATTTATATTTGTTTCCTGACACTCTTTCTTAATAACATGAGTGTCTTCAGCTGACCAAAGGGAACAAAAGCCCTCTGCTCAGCACTTCAGAAGGTAAAATAATACTTGTGCAGCACAGAATAGTTACCATTATATTGGAGTATTTTTATAATTTTGTTGCATTGGATAAAGATCCACTAGATCCCTAATTTCCAAATTAATACTACCATTTCCCCCTGTTTCTCCTCTATTTGAAGTTTCTCTTAGAACTGAGATATATTTTTACACTGAGGATTAATTTAGCCAGGCCTTACCATTTACCTTACCTGTTTCTCTTTGTCTTTTTCCTCTAGGATCAGCAGGAAAGAGTAGATAAAAAAATCTGAGAAAGAGAAATAGAGCTTGTCAAGTCTCATGAGGATAGAAAATATGAGACTTCCAGAATATAGAGGCATTTCCTCTCACTTCTGCAAGCAAGAGTGAAATGGGTATTTGTGTCTTTACATTTCAGATTTTCCACTTGTAAAAGTTATCAGAGTAGTAGAATGGTGTTACCTGCATCTCCTTTCTATATCCAGAACCTTAGATAAAATGTTTGGTTAAATATTAGTCTGATTTTTATCAGTGATACATAGATAAATGTGACACTCTAACTTTGTAGAACATATCCTAGAGTTTGAGATCTTAGTGGCTGAGAGCTGATCTAATCCTATTTTAACAAAAGGATGTATTTTGCCCTTTTTCTTTCCCTAACATCAATAAATGATGTTTACAGAGCAGCCGAGATATTAAAAATGTTGCTGAAAACAGGAAGGAGCGAGTTCTTCTTACTTTCATTTCAAAATATGTTGCTATGGGAAGCAATATCTGCTTTAGATCAAAGTGTGAAAAGCTGTACAGGCTTTTAGGAAACTAATTTTTTTTTATGTTAATATTTGTAACCAATAAACTGTCTTTGTTTCTATATGAGAGGGACTTCCAAGCCCTTCAGGAAAACCTGTTTAAGTATACATAAACACAAAACTGTCCCATGATGTGTTTGCATCTTCCATGTCTGTCTAGCAGCTGATACATCCCCTTGTATCTTCCAATGAAAGCTAAAAGCACTGTGAAACCTTATTAATATAACCTTTCCTTTAGCACAGGGGAGAGCCTGGATCCAGTACTGAGTAAGAAAAAAACATGAGAAAATGCTTTTGCTTTTTTTTTCCCCCAGGGAATAGGGTCACAAAAATGAAAATCTGCAGGATGCAACTGCTGATGTTGGAGCATTTGCCAATAGGAAGAACACCTGTAATGGACTCTGTACTATCTCATTCTCACTTATTATACACAGAGAGTACTTTTTGCAGAGTGTTGTCACAGACCTTTACTGCATGTAATCCTTACAGGCAATGTAACAGATCCAGTCAGATGACATCTTACCCAGCTGGTAAGTACCTGCAGAAGTGACTCAGAGCTGCTCTTCTCTCACCTTTCCTTTTGTCCACAGCTCCATGAGAAGTTGTGTTTCTGGAGTTCAGCACTTATTGACAGAAAGACAGACCTTTTAGATACTGCCCATAGGCTGTATGAATACATCCTTCATTCGTCTTAATTTCATTAATCTAACTTAAGGAAAACCATCAGAAAGTAAATTAAGAAAAAACTGAAGAGGAGACTAGTCATCTAGATTGGATTCTCTACCCCACTGTGGACAACCACTTTATTTCTTGCTCCAAGTCAGGTCTAAGTTTAGGAAAGGGGTTATAGGAGCATGTTGGTCATACCCTTCTTGTTTAGCCCAAGAAGAGCACAGTTTAAAGAGGGTGTTCGAAGCACAGGGCAATTAGAGAGAAAGCAGAGCATTTACTGCAGCTAGAAGAAGGCGCTTTGGATGGCTGCCTTTAGAAAGAGAGAACAAAATACCGCTCTCATAGCTGTAAGTGTTTATGTGGTAGAGTAATGATGGTGAAGAAAAGTATAACAAGCATGAAACTGGTAAAATTAAGGAAACTAGTGTGGAGAAAGAAGAACAATTCTGGTTAGAGAAATGGGCTTTTTTGATGAATTTCGTTTCACCTAGGAGAGAGAGGTTCCACTGATGTCTGTTGCAAAGTTTGTTTCCTGTAGAGTGTTCACAGGTGTTGTTATTTTATAAGCATAGCACTAAATGGATTTCAAAGCCTGACTTCAGGAGTCTTGGATATCACAGCCACACAACATTTATCCTGCTCAAAAACAATAACCAGCAGTGTTTAGAAGGGCTATGACATGCTGGAGAAAAATGCCTGGCACTAAAAATCATATGGCCTGGCTTCAACTCTTTGTAAAGCTACAGCTTACTATGAGGTCTTGGGAAAGACATCTAACGTACATTTAATGTGTGTCAAGTTCTTCAGCATGAATAATTGTTTTTAACATCTGTGAACTTTTGTGAGACCTGCAGAGGAAAAGCACTTGGAAAGCTTGATCCATAACCCTAGCCAGAGCCCTCTGGTCAGTTATCCACATGTTTCCAGCATGACTCATTCCTAACTTGTCTTTCTCCTACAGCCTTAAGCTGTGTTCATGGGCTTTGCCTGAGGTTGAATTGTTTGCGAAAGCTTGAGAAGACAAAGGTATAGCTACACAATGTTGAAATGTGAGATGAGAGTAAAGAGGAGAGCCCTAAACAAACAAAAATGAGCAAATGAATCCTGGAGTTTTTATGTGAACATCTGGTAGTACCAAAGCCACATGAGGCCAAAGTCTGAATTTCTGATTCTAAGAAAGGACTTAATGACTACAGTAAGCACTACTGATAGTCTCAGTGAAAGATGGCCGTGATTTAGCAAAAATGAACATTTGAAAGCCATCGTAGTTGTAGCTAACCTTTCAGTAGTTTCAATCATAGCAATGTTTTAAATCATGATTTGCCAATAGTCCAACAGAAGTTCATATGCTTTGTTCATGTCTGTATGGCTGATTAGTCTCCTTTTTAAAAATACATGAAGTTAAAACTCATGCCAATGGTGTAAAAAAGTTCCTTGCTTCTATTTTAACGTTGGCCCTGACCTTTTACCAAAGTATAAGCATAAGGTTACTTTAATTACAATTACCCAAATAAAGGTAAGGAGGTGTTTGTAGGTTTGCTAGAAGTTTTGAATCTTTGTTATTCAGTTATTTTTTTTAGTTATTGATTGCTTAATGACACAGACTGCATTCCCTACCTGTGATATACAAGGGAAATGTCTAGTTTTAGCCTGAAGGTGATGTAATTCTATCTCCCTTTAAATCACTGAAGTGAAATCACAGAAAAATAATTTTATCTGATTTGGAGTTAAAATGAGGATAAAAAATCATCTAAAAGCCAAAACCTGCCCTTGAATGCCAGAACACACCCCTTGAAAGCATTTGGAGACCAATGTCTGTATCTTAAAATAGAATATAGCCACCAGTTTGGGTTAAAATTCAGTGTTGCTATGCTACAAATGAAGCGGTTATCATAGATTAAATCAGTGATGATCTTCTTCCCCAGCACTGATTTAAAGACTGAAACACCCTCCTCCCCCCTCCTCCCCCCCCAAATTATATGGAAAACTGTGTTCTGAGCAGTACAATAGACTTGGATCTAGTAAATTAAACTTGAAGAAAGGTATTCCTTTGTTATTTACAACATTTCATAGGAAATACTTCCCTGGTTAGAGAAAGTTATCACATTAATACTAATACACACAGCTTGCCTAAAAACTCTATAAACAGTGCAGTGACTGTGGTTTTATCTTGTCTATGCACCTCTTCCTGCAAAGTCTGTAAATTACTCAACCTTAATTTGAAGCAGTATATCTTGATTGATGCCTGTCATAAGCTTTTTCGGTGACCATTCATCTTGTGTCAAGGCATTTTCCAAATTAGGAAGAAATAAAACAAAACAAAATGTAAAAGGTAATTTTCTTTGTTGTGCTTGTGCTGAAAAGAGATGGACAACAGTTAAACATTTCCAGAGAACTGTGCTGAGTATCTTGCCAACATTTTTCTGGAGTAAAAAAGAAAAGACTCGTGTTGCTTTCTTCTTAGAACATTTTCTTCCTTCTGAGGCTTTTCTATGACTGCAAAATACAGCTCCAAGAATATAAAACATGCATTGATCAGGGTTCTGTCTGCTTTCTTTTTCGTTGCTTGCCATGAACGGGCAATTAAGTTGAAAGGCAATATATGTAAAATGTATAGTGGTAGGAGAAAGGTTCATTCTCTGAAATTTTTCTTTTAGTTGTTTAACAGTAGTGTTAAAAACACCCATGGAATATATCATGGAATCGTAGGATCATAGAATTAACTGGGTTGGAAGAGACCTCTGAGATCATCAAGTCCAACCTTTGATCCAACCCCACCATGATTACTAGATCATGGCACTCAGTGCCGCATCCAGCCTCATCTTAAACACCTCCAGGAATGGTGAATCCACCACCTCTCTGGGCAGGCCATTCCAATGCCTGATC
>JAWWES010000094.1:34777032-34803215 GCA_035583135.1 Lophotriccus pileatus
GCCCCGTTCACCAGCACTCTCTGGGCCCAGCTCTCCAGCCAGTTCCTAACCCAGCACAGAGTGCCCCTGTCCAAGCCATGGGCTGCAGCTTTTCCAGGAGTATATTGTATGAGACCGTGTCAAAGGCTTTGCTGAAGTCCAGACAGACACATCCACAGCCTTCCCCTCATCCACCAGGCAGGTCACCTGCTCATAAAAGGAGATCAGGTTGGTCAGACAGGACCTGCCCTTCCTAAACCTATCCTGGCTGGCTCTGATCCCTTGTCCATCCTGTAGGTGCTGTGTGATTGCACTCAGGATGATCTCCTCCATGACCTTGCCAGGCACTGAGGTCAGGCTGACAGGCCTGGAGTTGCCCGGGTCCTCCTTGCAGCCCTTTTTGTGGATGGGTGTGACATTTGCCAACTTCCAGTCATCTGGGACCTGCCCAGAGAGCCAGGACTGTTGGTAAATGATGGAGAGTGGCTTGGCAAGCTCTTTTGCCAACTTTCTCATCCCCCTAGGATGGATACCATCTGGTCCCATGGACTTGTGTGGATCCAGGTGGCTCAGTATTGCTACACAACACCCAAGCAATTCTAAAATGTAAACTTGGATTTCTTGAAATGCCATGACAGTGATCAGCCTAACTCCATTTTTCTGAGCTGGGGATTTTGGTTTCTATCAAAGCAGAAGTTTCACCATACTACTTGCAGTTTTGGTTTCCTACCCAAATTCATCTCTGCCTTTGTGACCAAGAAAACATTTGACCTTACAAGATGCTGGACTCTTTTACCAGCCAGTGAAATTGAAACTGAATTCAGCAGTGCTGTGAATGTTAATGAATGGAGTAAGGTTCTTCACCATCTCTTTATAGAATCAGACTCAATGATTAAAAAACACAATTGTAACACCTTTTCATAGGCAAACTGGAGTATAATTCTGTTTCAAATAATTTTGAGATCTTACTTTTTCATTCCTCCTGGTGCAATTGTTTTAACTCAATGTGGACATTAAATAGGTAATATGTGTGGTAGTAGTTTCTTTTACAGAGGATGAAGAATAACAAGTAGACCAATAATGGCCAAAGAAATTGGAACTGGAATCTGGAAACCATGGAATGTGGTGTTTTGTGTAAACCTGATGAGAACAGATCCTTTAATCAGAAAAAGAGCATGAAGAATTCTGTTGGAAGCAGACACGAGGAAGTTATGTTTAAAACTATGTTTAAATGCTCCTGAAAGATTTTTCCCTGAGGCAGATTTGAAAAAGAAGAGGAGGGAATGACAAGTGATTCCATATGACTTTTTTTGGAAATTACTTTTTTTTCCCCCAAGATCATCTCTGCTGAAATCAATTTCCCTTAATGGAGCTGACCCAACTACTGTTCTGTATTAAGGAACTAGGTCTTCTGCTTGGTCTGTTTTGAATAAATGGCAAAGTATATCTAAAAGACACTTTTTAATTTCTATTTTGTCATACTTATTTGGTCTGTTCCTATTTTAAATTGATGACTTGGTTAATCTAGAATTAAAAGACTATGCTTAGTTCTCTCAGCTCTTGTTGGCTTTAATTAGAATTTTGAAGTGATATTATCCTCCAAGACAAAGTTGGTGTTTATAGCATTCAAAATATAGTCACGAGCAAGAAAACAATAGATTCTTCTTGACCAAAGTAGCTAGCCAGGATTTTTTAAATGGTTTTACAGAATGAAATGCAGTTTCTCTGAAACAACATTGCATCAGCAAGCTTTCTGTTTGTCTGAGATATGGCACGTTGATGTTTCACACAGGGTCAACCCAATTAGCTTTGAAATATTCTGCTTTGTTCAATCAACCACAAAATATTTCTCTCTTATTAATTAAATTACGAGGTATTTCCCTACTGTGTCAAACTGCTGCTTGGGAATATCACTCTTTTCAGCTCCCATGATGTAGTGTTGTGCTTCCCTTGGCTAACAGCCCACTGCATTCTGACTGCAGACTGCATGGGACATGTAATCTGGCTCACAAGGGTCTTTGGGAAAATCTAATAACTCCTTTGGTCAATGATACAACAGATCTATCTCTGTGAGCATCTGCATGAGTTTCTGAGTGTGTGAGGAAGTGTCCAAATAAAAACAACATGAGATAATCCATATTTTTTCTTTAGTAAGACTTACGTATTTCTACAGCAAACTGTACATTGACATGGGCTTGCAGAAGACAGTAGAAAAAGAGGGATAGTGCATGAACTAATTGTGTCACACTGCCTGTTGCTGATTAGGTAGTGCTGTACTCTTGCTGAGATAATTGCTGTAGTAATTTCAGTACAGCTTTCTTCAAGAAATGTTGGACATAAGTTGCTTCCACTAAGGAAGCCTAGCCTTTGAAAAAAGGTATTAATTTCTGTAAAATCAAATTTATGCTGACTAGTTTTACCTTAAGTGTCAATTTTCATGTTGTTCAGATGAGCAGCAGAAATACAGAAGCTATTGATTTTCACTACTGTATGAAACAAAATCCACACTCTTTCAATGTAATACAGTCCTAAAGTCTTGTTGTGGCAAAAGAAGTAGGAAATTGTTGTAGGTGAGAAATTACTCTATGTAGGAAAAAATAGGAAATTATTCTAGATGGCTAGTACAGGACATTGGAGGTTTAGTCAAATTAGAATCTTTCCTTGCTTCCACTTTTGCAAGAGATTTCCAGAAGGCAGCTGGAAGATGTCCATGGATTTCTCTGAACAACACAAGAGAGGTCTGTTGCCATCCCTGTATCTAAACACCAACAGTATTTTTTGGTGGTTCAGCGAAGGATTTATTATTTGCGGTGATGGGCTGACATTGCAAGAAAGAATAAGATGGAAAACTCTGTGGGTTGAGATAAGGACAACTCTACAGTCACACGCAAACCAGACTCGACTTTGGGAAAATTAATTTATTTCCAATTGAGTAGAGCATAATAGTGAGAAACAGAGACAAAAACTAAACTGGCTTCCCCTCCACCCCCACATGCTCAGCTTCACTTCTTCCCTCCTGACTCTTCTACCTCCTCCCGTCAGTGCAGAAAGATGAGGAATGTGGTTTAGTGGTTAGTTCCTAATGGTTTCTCTCTGATGATTCTTCCTCCTTGCACTGTTACCCTTCTCCAGCATAGGATACAGTCCTCCATGAATTTCTCCAAAATGGGTCTTTTCTGTGACCTGTGGTTTTTCAACAACTACTCCAGTGTGGGTCCCTCACATGGGGTACAGTCCTTCAGGAATTGACTGCTTTGACATGGATCTCCTCCTGGATTCATAGGTCCTGCCAGAAAACCTGCTCCTGTGTGAAGTCCTCTCCACAGGCTACAGTTTCCTTCAGGGTATATCCACCTGCTGTGGTGTAGGGTCCTCCATAGACTCCTTCTCCATGGTCTTCACCACAAGTTGCAGGGGACCCTCTGCTCCAGCACCTGAAGCACCTACTACCTCTCTTCCTGCACTGACCTTGGTGTCTGCAGGGCTGCTGCTATGACATTTTTCAGACTTTTCTCTCTCAAAACTGGTGAGAGATGTTTTTTACCCTTTCCTAAATATGTTTTTCTGGAGGCACCACCATCTGGACTGATGAACTGCTTATCTCTGGCCAGCTGAGGTGCCATTTGAGTGCTGGTTAGAACCATTCACTTTGGGCATGAGATAGCTCCTGACCTCTCCTCACCAGAAGCCATGCCTGAAGTTCCTCACTGCCAACTCTTGGCAATACTTTAGCATAGCTCATTTAGCCTCTTCCTTTTTTTTGTGTTGGCTGTAACGGTGCAGACCAATACTCCTCTTGAGCACAAAATGCCTCTACAGAACATGAGAATTTCTCACCCCAAAGGATGCTCATATCCTACACCTCAACTCACACCTTCTTTGCTTCTCATGTGAAACTGCTGTAGCTCTGGCTGAGAGTCCCTGATTCCTACATCATGACCTATGTTTTGTGTCCACAAAGCCCTGCATTTGTGACTAACACTGTGCACTGTAGTGGCAGCAGTGATAAGGTGCATGAGCTGTGTTTTGAGTAGCATGGACAGATTAGATGGCATGGTTTTGAGCTACTATAAGGATGAGGGAATTCAGTGAGTGCTTAGCATTTTGAGGTAGAGAAGACAGTTCCAGAAGTAGTGAGAGAGAAGGTATTTCGCAGGGAATTGCAACAGTCAGACAATGACCTCTCAGATCTGAAAAGGATGCTATTACACTCTGTCCTCAGGCAAAAGTAACTCCTTCTTTTTGCTAATAAATCCCTTGGAGTGAATTAAAGCAAATCGATACTAGATGATCAGTGTTTACAGATACATATAGGGTTTATTTTAGAATAATTTGGTTGCAAAGGAAAACAAGTATGTAGCCATTTTGGTTGTTATTATCTATAGTATAGCAATAAAAATACATAAAGATATGACCCAAGAAAATGTGTAGGGGAAAAGAGAGAAAGAAAGAGAGAGAAAAAGTAGGAGTTTATATTTACCACCCAGATGTCTCTGACAAACTTGGTCGTTGTTGCTTGTATTGCTGATATCTTGGTCTGTTGGGGAGAGGTGGGGGAAAGAATCCCATGAAACATAAAGTCCAGTGGGTTTATATACCCTAAGAAACCCTCCTGGTACCTTCCCCGTGTGTAGGTGTGTGTGTGCTGTTTTTGCAGTCATGCAGACTTTTCAGAGGCTTGAGGTGCTGATTTTTGCTCAGTCATTTAGGCTTGGGCATAAAGGTGCTTCAGAGGCACCCCTGCTAAGAGTGAGGCCTTCTGCGGTTTTGTGGTGGGTGTGTGAACAGAGGGTCTGGCTCAGGCCTGGCTCTTAGGAGATAAGCATCGCACACCCAGAGAGTCACCACTGCCCTCCTTTAGATAAGCATCACACATGCAGAGACTTGCTCCTGAGCCTCCACAGAGCTAACAGTTTGTGGGCTACGGCCTCCTCCCCTTAGTGTTTATCTTCAGCCTCCTGGCAGGAGGCTGATAGTATAGCAATGATTTAAGGTAATTAAAAAATCCAATCCCTCACAGATGTTGGTCAAAAATGGTAAATAAGGATGTTTCCCACTGCTCCTGTGGGTCACACTTGTTTAGAAAACTATCCAGCACTGATTCCTGGGCAAGTATTGTGTAAGGAACTGAGAAGCTAGTTCAATGGGATGATACGGATAACTAGCTCACTGCTACATGCCCGTTTCCACATCACTCAAAGTCTAAAGGTACTGCACTAGGCTGTAGAGCACTGGCTGTGAGTGACTGTAAAGGATACTTCCTTGTAGGGGTAAACATATTATGGAGTGCCTACACTAGGGAAAAGCTATAATTGTCATCTATCTGGACATCTGTTAGGCCTTTGATATGGTTTTCCACATCCTTCTCCCTAAATTGAAGAGTCATGGATTTAATGAGTATCCATCAAATCATCCATTCAATGGATGAGGAATTGGTTAGATCACAGGATCACAGAATATGCTGAGTAAGAATGGATCATCTATAAAGATCATCAAGTCCAGCCCTGCACAGGACCATTCCCAAGAGTCACACCATGTGCTCAAGAGTATCATCCAAACACATCTTGAACACAGACAGGCTTAGTGCTGTGACCACTTTCCTCGGGAGCCAGTGTCCAGCCACCCTCTGGGTGAAGAACCTTTTCCTAATACCTAATCCAAACCTTCCCTGACACAGTGTCAGGCCATTCCCCCAGGTCCTGTAATTGGTTACCACAGAGAAGAGATCAGTGCCTGCGCCTCCTCTTCCCCTCACGAGGAAGTTGTAACTGCATTGGGGACTCCCCTCAGTCTCCTCTTCTCCAGGCTGAGCACACCAAGTGCCCTCAGCTGCTCCTCATATGGCTTCCCCTCAAGGCCCTTCACCATCTTTGTTGCCCTCCTCTGGACACTCTCTAAGAGCTTAATATCTTTCTTCTATTGCAGTGCCCAAAACTGCACACAATATTCAAGGTGAGGCCACACCAGTGCCGAGCAGAGCAGGACAATCCCCTCCCTTGACCGGCTGGCGATGCTTTGCCTGATGCCCTCCCAGGACAGGGTTGGCCCTCCTGGCTGCCAGGGCACTGCTGACTCACATTCAACTTGCCACTGACCAGGACCCCTAGGTGTCCCTTTCCATGTCACTGCTTTCCGGCATCTCATTCCCCAGTCTGTCCATATATCCAGGGTTGCTCCCTCCCAGGTGCAGAAACCGGCACTTTCACTTGTTGAACTTCATATGGTTGGCAATTGCCCAGAACTCTAATTTGTTGAGATCTCTCTGCAGGGCCTCCCTGCCTCTGAGGGAGTCAGCAGCTCCTCCCAGTTTTGTGTCATCTGTAAACCTGCTTAGTATCCCCTCCTTTGTGCCTGTGGTTGCATCCAGAGGGTAGTGGTCAATGGCTTAATGGATGGAGATCAGTGAGAAATGTGGTCCCTTAGGGGCCCATGTTGGCACTAATGCTATTAAATATCTTCATCAGCGACACACACAGTGGGATTGAATGCACCCTCAGCAAATTTGCAGATGACACCAAGCTGAGTGGTGCAGTTGACTCTCCTGAGAGATGGCATGCCAGCCAGAGGGACCTGGACAAGCTCAAAAAGTGTGCCCAAGGGAATCTCTTGAGATTTATCACAGCCAAGTGCTGCACCTGGGGCAATCCCAGACATAAATACAGACTGGAGAAGAACTTACTGTGAGGAGCCCTGAAGAGAAGGACTTGAGGGTGAATGAAAAGCCAAACATGACCTGATAATTTGCACTTGCAGACCAGAAAACCAATCGTGTCCTGAGCTGCATCAAGAGAGGAATGGCCAGCAGGTAGAGTGATTCTGCCCCTCTAATCCACTCTGATGAGACCCACCTGGAGTGCTGTGTCCAGCTCTGGGGTCCTCAGATCAGGAAAGACATGTACCTGTTGGAGATGGTCCAGAGCAGAGCCACCAAGATGATTAGAGGGATGGAGCATCTCTCCTATGAAGACAGACTGAGCGAGCTGGGGTTGTTCAGCCTAGGGAAGAGAAGGCTTCAGGAAGACATCATTGCAGCCTATCAGTACTTGAAAGGGGCCTACAAGACAGACAAGGACAAACCTTTTAGCAGGACTTGTGATAGGACAAGGGGTAACGTTTTTAAACTGAAAGAGGGTCAATTTAGATTAGATATAAGAATTTTTTTATGATAAGGGTCGTAAAACACTGGCACAAGTTGCTCAGAGAGGTGATGGGTGCCCCATCTGTGGAAACATTCAAGGTCAGGTTGGATGTGGCTCTGAGCAACCCGATCTAGTTAAAGTTGTCCCTGTTCATTGCAGGGAGGTTAGACTAGATGATCTCTGGAGGTCCATTCCAACATGAAGTATTCTATGATTTATTTATCTACCTGTACATATATGCAGAGAATGCATTGGTAAAACCAAGGGTGTATTAAATCAGGCTATGTTCAGGTAATGTGTTTTCTTCATAAAATTTCATAGTAAATCGAAGTGCCTAGATGCATTGAGATCATATTCATGGATGCCAGAATGCATAAAAAAGATTGGGGGTGGCTGGATTATAGCACTAAATCCTACTTAACACTTCTAAAAGATGGGAGAGCATCAACACTCTTAATAAGGAAAACACTGGGCAGTGAGGGATGATTTCTTCTCTTGGCTTAACTCAGTTGCTATCTCGGGTGAATTTAGGCTATGCCATTTACTTTATTGTGTTTATCACTCCCTTGATTTCCCATCTGTTTGTGTTTCTTTTTTAACACTTATTTCAGTCATTGTTTGTGTTATGCTGCAGTCTGAACTTCAGAAAAGAAAAATTATTTGTAAGGACTGGGCAGTATTGTATTTCTAAAAAAGTGTATTTAATAATTCCCAATATCTACCAGTACACAGCTGTTCAGGTTCACATGCTATCTTAGAAGGTAGCTGCCATGAATTAGCTAGCACAAAGTAGAAGTTCACTTTGCCATTATAAAAAACTGTAGGTTACCTTTTATTACAGGAGATTAAATTCAAGTCTATATGGGTGAAACCCATCTCAGTAGTGTAATCTACCTTTTGGACTCCTGTAATGGAAACACAAGACAGAGAGCTTTACTGTCTCCATTACCAGAAGTCAAATAATGACCATTTAGTGGGATTCTATCATATTACAGGAAAACACCCCATGGTAACTTGAACTGCTACAGTCATTAAAACAAAATTCCTTGAAATATTAGTCCATTTTTATTGTTTATGTGTTGACTCAACTCAGATTAGAAGGTCAGACTGTCCAGATTGTTTTTTGCTTCTGTCTTAGTGAAAGATGAATAGTTTAATTTTCCCACTAATATTTTCAGTTGCATAACCCGGTGGAATAGCAGCAGGCTGTCCAACCTCTCCTCAGCACTACCTCAATGTCATATTAATTTCCTGGTCATTTCCTGGTGACCACTTACTGTGTCGCTTAACTCTCTTGTCTTTTCAGTTTCTCAGGCACAGTTCTTTCTAAATGCTGGATGTTCATAACTTCTTGGCTAAATGGAGGGTGATACTGGATCTTTCCCATCCCCCAATTACAGCAGTGGTACCAGGAATGCTAGGATGTGTTCAGGGACTGTCATTTCAGCTGTAAATATCTTCTGCAGGTCAGACAGTTCAAAGTCCACTGGGATAAAGAAAAAGAGCTTGATTGCTAATGTGTTGTAGTGACAAATCTTTTATTTTTTTTGTATCTATCTGAGGCACTTCTCTACTGCTTCTTTCAGCTATGTACAATATATATGTCACAGACAAACTGCATGTATTAATATCACAAAAGCATGGTTTATAGTTATAGCCATAAAGCACAGGCATGGTTGCAGAGACTTAATTCCTGATATAAATAACATGCCTTAAAGAGTTTTACTAAAGACATGTTAATTTCTTAGCAATAACAGTCCTCCTGAAGTTATGACCACTTCAGAAAATGGAAGATAAAAAGCCTGCCATATGTCTTGTCATTGCCCAGAATATAACAAAGCCTCTTAATTTTCCGCTTTTAATCTTTTGTATGCTGGTGTTTTCTTCAGAGCTTGCTAGGATCTTTGGTCAAATACCAGCCTTACTGGCACATACTACTACAACTGCTGATGGGGCTACCTACAGGGACCACACAGAATGTTTGGGGTTAACAAGACTTTTTATGTGTGTAAAAATGCATCACATATTTCAAGATAGCTCTTCTTCTGTATGCTTCTTAGATGGAAAAGGATGAGTTGAAAAGAACAGATGAAAAGTGAAAGAATCAAATACAAAATCATCTTTTCTCATCTAGGAAAATGTTTGCAAGAAAGGTCTATTTCCAGGCTGAAATGACGTTCACACCGTGTTTGCTTGGAAACGTCTTGCTCTTTCAATGGCATGGTTTGGTTGGTAAACAACCATTAAAATTCTGAGCAGATCTGCATAGCTTGCAGGAAAACCTCTCAAAACAGCTGCAGCCTCCTTTCAACAGATGGGAATTAATAATAGCCTTTGTTCTCAAGGTTCTTCCATTTTTACTCAAAAAATGGGTGAAAGCTGCTTCTCCTAGACCACTGGTGCCCACGGGAGCATGACCCCTCCTGTAGTGTGAGCTGTGGGTTGAGGATGAGCAGAGAAGGGTGTACGTGGCACCAGCCTCTGTCTTTCCCCTCCCCCTTGCTGGCTGCTGAGGATAACAGCATGGAGTCCAGCTGATGCAGTGAGATGTGGACCTGCTCTCATCCCTTACCTCCCTCTCATATCTCCTTTAAGTGTATTGAGGATGCTTTTGGTGTCTGCTGTGTCTCCAGAAGATGTGCATTTGGGACTGAGGGTACAGCTTGGTGCATGGCCAAAGTACCATGGTAGGCTTGAGAACTTCCAGCAAAGGATGATGGTGCATCACCAGCATGGATGTTAGACTCATCCCTGCTGGCTAAGAGAGGCTGACAAGTGGTGTGAGGCATTCCTGAGCCCTGGGCATGGAGTCAACCCCTGGCCTCTATAGAAGCCTGCATTGATGAGGGGTGAGGGCCTACACCAGCAGGAGACTCTTGCTGAGCCCCTCTTTATTGACCCAGAATGTACTGACTGCACCAGCTATGTATTTCTGCTAAAATGTCTGACCAGGCTCTTTATCCTATGCTTGATAATTTTGCGCTGGAACTTTTGTCTCTCATAATGGAAGAATTTCCAAGTATGCCTCTTGCTTCCCCAAAGACCCGGAGGCTGAGCTGGGTCAACGTGTCTGTCACCTGTAGTCACCCCCATCCCTACTGCCTCCATCCTGCCAAGAATCCCTGTGCCCCGGACTTTTGTCCTTACACTCCCCATGAACTGGGACTTGACTGTCATAGAAGCCACCAGCCCCTCTGTGATGCCCCAAGACAGCACTGCCCCCTGAGACCATAGTGCATCGAAGACAAGAGGGAAGCATGTGACATGCAGGGACAAAATGTTCTTGGCTCCCCGAAGAGATGAGAGCCTGCCAAAAATCCCATGGAGATCACAGAGTGCTGCAAAATCTTCCCGTTCAGTGGCACTTTCCCACCCTCCCCGTACCGGAGGATACACAAGCAGCGCTCGGCACAGGCTGGGGGTGAGGTGAGCCCTCGAAGGTCTCCTGCGGGCGGGGCGGGAGGGGGGGCTCACCGGCAGCCCCCGCAGTTCCTGCAGCCCCCACAAACCCGTAGCAACACCCCCGTGGCTTCCGCGGCCCCCGCAGCTCCGCACCCCAGCAGGATCCGCAGTGCCCGCCCCCCCGCAGTCCCACGATCCCCCCCCGCAGCCCGAGGCCCCGCGGTGCTTCCCCCGCTCCCCATTAGAGGGCGCTCCGCCGCCGCCTTTGTACAGGGCGGTGGCTCCAGGGCGTCCCGGTCTGCCGCCGATCCCAGCTCCTGTTCCCGGGCGAACGCCCTGGCCGCAATAGCACTGCCACCAGCGCCCTGTGCCGCGTCGCTTAACAGGGTCAGCAAACTTCTCTGTTACGACTTGTTAGGTGTGTTAAAGGTTGTTAACTTGCCTCTACTTCTACGTTTGATTTCTGTTTAGGAACCTGAAAGTAGTGCTTCAATATCGTGATTACCCCTTCCCTCTGTTTTCAAATACAGAACGAATAAATCTTTCTTGCTGACTAGTAGAATCTGCAGAACACATCCGTGAACGACAAGCTTTCTGTAGTGTAAGCTGCTGAGGTCTGCTGAATGTCTTTCATAACTGCCATTTGATTCAAAAGAGGGAACACATTTCTCAATCCCTTTTAATTTCAGTAATTTCCTTGCATTGTTTGGAATTGTTTAGGCTTTTTAATTTTTTATGTGCATGTTGATGACGTGTGCCTCAAAATCTTTATACTCCAGCTATTGTCAGATGCCCAACTGTACAAGGATGTGAGGTTCTAACTCACTCAAATGGCAGTACCGGAATTGTTGCAGAGAAACAAGAAGAGACTTTCTGCATGCTAAAATCTCAAAGAGACTGAATTTTCTTTTCTAGTTCTCTTTGCCTACCACTGCTCTGATATTGTGCTATTTCTTCATACAAAAAAAAAAAAAGTAATGGGATATGAGAATTACAGCCACATGTATCTGCTCTTTTTTTTCTTTCATAGTGAGATGAAAGCAGGAAGGATGCTTATGCTGCTTGATGATAAGTTGATTGGACTATCAACTTAAGGACAATAGGAAGCCTTTTGATGCAGCAGTGTGACATCTCTTAACATCTAGCAATGTATTTGTATTGTGGACTAGCTAGGGATGTATCCTGTAATATACTTAGTAGGGAGCATCTCCACTTTCTGTTACTGGTATACGATGTTTTGCAGTCAACTAAGGAAATAGTCTACAATGTTAGACTTGCAGTGTTTTGGAAATGCAAACAGTTCTCAGGTAAAACTTGTTTTGCTTATTGTCTCATGGCCACCAAGGCTATTGCCCAGATAAGTCCCAGTTGTCCTCCAGATGCCAAAGTCTCCAAGGGATCGATAGGGGGGCAGTAAGCAGTTCAGACTGATCACCATCAGCAACCATCTACTGCTGCTGCTCTTTTCTGATGACTCATATAATAGCCTTGTTTGGTTCCATTTTATAGAGAGAACAAACATTGCCTCAGTGGAAGGAAAAAGGGAACAGAAGCAAACCGAAAATGTTTGTACTTTCTGAAGGAAGAAAAAGTCAAGATGTTGTCTTTCAAGGATGACTGTTCTTCGGGTACAATGGATGGGATGCAATCAGGTACTGCATCTGAAGTGCACTCAAGATAAATTTAATATAAGTTCATATTGGACCTCCACTTCTTTTCTAATTTGTAAACATTTAGTTAGAGTTCAGACACATCGCTTAGCTACCTGAATCATAAGTTAGTAGAAATCAAAGAAATAAACACCACACCCTTGCAAATTCCATTACAAGAAGCACTGTAAGTATGTATATGGTTTCCTTGTAGTCAGTTTGCTAAAGGGAGAAATATATGTGGAAATGCAAAGAGAAACTTGTATTCTCCCAAGCAGAAAGAATATTAGTTTACTGGGATACTTATTCCTATTAACTGAGACTGGTTAAGTAAACATAGTCATATAATGCTTGCAGTACAGGACACGTGTATGATATATAGTTTGTCAGGGACTTAGAACTGTGAAAAGTGTTGCAAAACATCTGGTTTGCTTTACTGGAAAAGTCCAGTGTTCACATTTCAGGGAAAAGTCCCAGAAGAAATGGTGAAAGAAGAAAAAATTGTATTTTTTGTGTTTTCTGTTCTGCCTTAAAATTAAAACAAATAGTAAAACATACTAGAAGAGTTTCATTAGAAAGAATTCTGTCATAAAATCGAAAGTCTAATGGCTCAGGATCAAGAATAATAAAATCAAATTTAAAAAATCAAATAGCCCAATCCAGTGAATAGTAGTTGAGTAGCACAGGAATCCATGCATACAGAGTAATTAGGCAACTGATAATTTCAGAGAAAAGAGGACAGTTAAAACAAAGTGGATTGCCTCCATCAGGTACATGAGGACAAATAAAAAGGGTCGTAACAACTGTAAGATGAGGAAATAGTAGTACTTAGTACTTGGTAGAAAGTCCATCCGTTAATAAATTGGGATGGAATTTTAACAGAGATTTAGTATGGTTGAAACACTGAACTTGCTTTGCATTCATCTGAACAAAAATAATACACAAAATGGATGGGGAAAAAGGAAGCTGTAAATGCAAAAGAAATAACCTAGGGGGGGAAAAAAAAGGGATGAGAACAAAGATATTGAAAATCTAGACACATATGGGTCACCTGGATGACACACATCCTGAGGTGTTAAAGATACTGTTTCCTGAATAGTTTTCTGTCACTCACTTACAACTATTAGAAAACAGTGGGCAACTATGGAAGTGCTGAAAGATGGAAGGAAAGGAAATATCACACTCCATTTCTAAAACAGAAGGCAAAAAAATTCTAGCAATTCTATCTGGGTGTATGGGCCCCAACTCTCCCCAAAAGGTAGAGCCTGTAGGAGCACCCCCTTCCTTTCTTTATCCTCTGTCTGTCTCAGCTTGAGGAAGCACGTCAACTCAAGACCAAGTTCACCTTAAATTATCCATAAGTTTAGGTGTAAGTGCTTATTTGGATCTGCACCCCTGAGAAGAAAATAATTTCTGAATATTTCTGAATTCTCAGATTCTTGGCAATGGAAAATGAACATGCAGATCCACAGGAGATGCTAGAGAAAGAGATGAATGGGATATAAATACTATTTTGCTTGATATTAAACATCCGGGATTAGCACAGCAAAATGCAGATGATCTGAAAACAAATAGAGTGAAAATATATTGGTGCAGCGCATCACAGTTTCAGGAGTAAAGCCAAAAATCTGCAGGATTAAAAAAAAACCAACCCAAAATAACCCTATTCCTCAGGCAGGATAGTATTGATTTTGTCTTTTGTATGCTGAATAAACCAGGGAGGTACAAAAGAAATAATGAGATTCACTTGCTATTTTTAATATGCAGCAATGAATTTTAGTCCCTAAAGTGCCCCAGCGGGTGAAGATGTGATTGTGGAATAAAGAGAGCCATGGAAATTCAAAATGATGAACAGCTCAACAAAAACTTGCAATCTACTGGCATTATGAAGAATATCAGAATATTATTAATTGTGGTAATTTTTTTCCTATTTCAAGAGAGCTCTTCTCTTCTGGGAATGTAAATATACTCACTGCAGCTTTATTAAAGGGTTTTCATAAACTAAGTTTCATTAAAGAGAAGATCTGCAGCATTTCATCATGCCTCTAATGTCTGATTTGGACAGATCAGCTCCTTGATCTAAGCTTCTGATACTTGTGTAGCCCTGATTCAGGGAAGCATTTATATTCAGAAGCAGTCCTTAGTATCAAACACAGACACAAGTGATTTTCTAAATGGGAAAGGCCTCAAAGACATATTTAAATTCTTGCTTGGCTCAGGGTTGCTTGCTGTCTTTTGTGATGCTGTGAAACCGAAACAAAAGTGATGATTACTGAGGTATGAGCTGTGAACAGCAGCAGTTCCAGCTGGAGAAGCCTCCTCTCTGAGCTTCTGACTACCATCGCATAGCCTGATCCTGAAGTATCTGTGGCCCTTTTTATACTAGGCTTGTTTCTTTTTCTTTTGTGAAAACCAAGGAGTGCATAAAACCCCCAAAACCAACCGAAACCAAACAAATAACCCACACCAAAACGAGGGCATACATACAAATTTTGAGTTCAGTTGTTGAGTAGAAAGGAATATCTCCAGGTTTGTCTTGGGACAAATTATATCTTATGGGAATAACACTGTTTCAAGTGAGGAGGCTTTCATTCAGCCGTGCTTTACTCCCATGGAATAACTCAGATGATGTCTGCAGAGCAATATTTACCATCCTGGAAATCCAAAATTCCCTTTTTTCACCTCAGGCCAGGGTGAGGCAGGGAGGGCCTCTCTGGTGGATCAGGCTGGAGTCTGCCAAGGAGCACCCCAAGGAAGAGGAGTTTGGCCTGCTTTAGAACATGGGGAAGTACAGGGAGACCCAGGTGTGGGGCATGAAGCTGCCCCATTGCTGAAGGCCTACAGGAGAGGGATGCAGGGCCCAGGAGTGCAGTGAAGCGGGAGCACTTCTGCTTCTGCCTCTCCATTTTCCCTTGTCTTTTCATCTCCTTTTCTACTAGAAGTGTTTCTCCCTCAGCCCCCACAGAGTCACAGGAAACCTCACCCACTCTACTTATTTTTGCCTGTTGGCATGTGGGCAGGTATACCTGCCCTGTGTGCCTTAGCTCAGCGCTGCATCACGGAGCAAGCACTTTTGTTCAGAGTTCTTTTTAAAGCTACTAAAATTAAAAAAAAAAAAAAAAAAAAGAAGAAGTAAAAAAAAAACATGCACCCTAAGCCTGAATAGCAGCATTTCTATCATCTGTTGTCATGACACACAGCTGACGTGGGAACACGGCAATAAGGCTGACTGCTTTACGGGTTTAATTTTGGTGCAGAAATTTGCTAGAAGAAGCTTTCAAAAATATCTCTGGGTGGGAGGAAAACAGGTGGGTGCTGGTTATGTGTATGAAGCAGGAGGAAATAGTTGTCAGTCTTACCTAAGCATTACTCTGCATCCATCAGCCTTTGGTACCCTCACTACTCAACGGGGGAAATAAACGATACTGACTATTGGTGTTCCTCTCTCCTTTCACTTCTTGAGAAGGTGCTGGTGAGCCACAGAATGCAGGGAAACTTAGCATGGGATGACTGAATAGAACCATAGTTGTCTTGGTCAAAATAATGCACCCTCCTTGTGTGGTTTTGATAAAGATGTCTGTGAGGGAAGGCGACCGTTCATTGGAGCCGAATGCCACTGAAATCCACTTAGTAGAGACTTCTGTGCCAGTAACATCTAAAATGACAGCTGACATTGGAGACAGGTGGTGACTAGTGTATGGTCTGTAGGGACTCCTAGGCTAAACCTAATTTCTATGGTTGTCCATGCAGGTGGGTGTGTGGACTCGGTTCAGCCTGTTGTTCAGGTGGTCCATTCAGTCCTGTGTGCCTATGCCACATTCACACTTTTGTTTCAAAAGTGTCTTTTCTGTCCCTCTTAGTGTACCTAGGTAAGTCAGACCTAGTTTTGTTTTTAGACACTCCTGAGCTATCACAGCTTCTGCTAGATATGAAAGAGTGCAGATGTTCAGAAATATTCTCTAAAAATCACTCTGCTAACCCATTTGAAGCTCATTTTCTTTTACTGCATTTACTTGCTATTGGTACATTTCTCATCTGTTAGTCATCTTGACTAATGCCTTCACTCATTTATACTAGTTTACTTACCCACTTCAATACTTTCCTAGATCACAGGAACATTTTGTGACTTAATTAAGTCATCAGTTAGAAGCTCGGAGGTCTTTGAATGAAAAGTGTTATGTTTTATAAGAGCAAAATACTACAATTACAAGACTGAAAACCATAATTTAGTATAGGGACTTTTTTTCTCCTCTGTATTTTTTGTTTGGACATCCATGATGACTATGATAATTATGATAACTAGATAACCATAATGGCAAAACTGGAACCCCCAGCAGTGAAAGAGGACATCCACACTGTTGCAAGTTGGTGGTGTGTACTGAGATGGAGGCACAAGAAGAGAAGGAAGAGCATGTTTGGAGAGGAGGTGCACTGGAACAGAAAGACATGTAAGTCTGTGTGAGCAGAGTAGTTCAGAGTGCCTCTTGTGGAGTAAAGCTTGCATCTAATGTTGTCATAAAGCCAAGGGAACCTATGGCATTTTATTTTGTCCCATTTTCATTGTGTTTCAACTCATTCTGAAAATCTGGCTTTTCCTATACCCATGCCTGTGTTTCCCCAGTGTGTGAAATTCTCCCTTTAGGGGTCCTAAAGGAGAAGCCTTGGTGAGTGGAAAATTTGAAAGCAATGTATCCTTTGCATCTTTAGCTAGCTTTTTGGTTTTGGTCCCGTCTTTTCGTACACCTTTGATTCTCCTGCTGCTTTCAGTTTCCAGCCTTTACACTGAATATCTCATAATGTGCTCAGTAAAAATTGAATAGTTTCCACTTATAATTCTAAAAATGATTTGCCATTTCCAGAAAGTGACAGTATCAATATTATCATCAGTCTCTTATGCAAATTACCACCCTGTTGCTACTTACCAAAGCATCTCATATTTCTCTGAAATCAGGCTCCACATTCTTCCACTCAGATGCTCTGGAACTCCTGACCTTCCTGCTGGAGGTGTCCAAACCACTGGCATTCACCTTACTACTGTCCAGAGTAGATCTTAATTATGTAAGTTTATATGAGTGGTATGAACAGTCATGCACTGGGGAACTGCTCTTGCTATCCTCCCCTTTTCACATTAAGAGAAAAACAAGAGAACCAGGATAGTTTGTCTGAATTCTTGTCACTTTTTTTTTTTTTTTTTTTTTTGGTGTCCTTTCTTTTTCTGTCTAAATTCTAGAGAGCTGGGAAAAAATCAGTACTGAGTTTGTAATTGGGGAAAAATATAACCATCTGGAAAAAGTATAAGCTCTGGCTGTAGGGGTGATCTAGCTTCACATGCTAAACAAAGACACTGATTTTCCCTTCCTCCTAGTTATTGCACTTCACATAATTTTTTTCGAGCCACCTTGAAAAGACAGCCTAGAATAGAATTCTTCCTGTATAAACAACTCTATCTTTAGTAGAAATATTTCTTTCCTTTACGTGAGTAGCAGCCATGTGCTCTCAGTCAGAATACCCTAAACGAGAAAGGACAATTACATTTTTAAGAAGCACATTTTCTTTGTAGACTGCCTGCTCCAAACTGAAGACAAAATGACTGCCTATCTGAAGACAGCAGATGTCTCAGAGATATAAATGCTCACCAACCCTGAATCGAAGTCCCAGCATAGCTGAATACCCTACTGTATAGAGACAATATTGACTGTCTTTGTGTTTGTTTGTTTTTTGTGTAGGGAGTTGAAAATGCTGGGGGGGTTTAAACACCTCTTTGGAGTCATTACAAGATATTGTGCAAATACAGTTATTTTTCCCTGGTAAGCAGGCATGAAATGCACATTTGCTTATCAGGATGGAACAGATCCAGGGGAGGCCTTAATGTCTGTCAGGTGAATCATCTAATCTCCAGATCTGATGTATTGAACGGGGTAAATAAGTTGCTTTTTGGAGATGTCTAAATATACCTTTCCCTGAGAGCTTTTACAGTCTCTAGGGTAAGTAAATCATTCTTATATGAAGATTGCTGTTTTGTTTAAAAGATATGATCACCTGAATAAATAATTATGATATAATCACATAGTGAACACACTAAATGTACTTATTTCCAACATTCTTCCATGTAAAGATTCTTATTGCCAAGCTGCTTCAGCCATTTAATATTTAATAATCTATCGTATTTTCCCTGCCTACTTAGGAAAAAAAGAAAAGCAAAAATAAAACAGGTACAAACTTTGCAGTCAACAAAATTGTAATACCTCTTAGGATTATTTAGGTTATAATATAACCTGACAAAAATAATGAAATTAAAATGCAAAATCAACTCTGTGTCCTTAATTCACCCCTTTGTGCTTTTCCTTGTTATCATGCAGAAGAACACAGCCATTTCTGCTGTGAATCTTCGTGACACTAAGCTTCCTTACTGCATTTTCAAGATGACTTATTCTGGCTGTTAGCTACCTCCAGAACTGTTACGGTAAGTTATCTAGTCCATCTCTGCCAAAGTGCAATTAATCCCTACTGCACATTTGCAAGGGCTTATCCCACATAGTGTAAATGCCCTCCGTGAGCTGGCTTTCTCTTTCTCTTTGCTTTATTATTTCATTATTTTCCTCCCTAGGAATATGTTAAAAAAATAGATTTAATCAGGATCTTTCCTCTTACTTCATTAATTTTGTACTAAAAAGGGTGTTTGGTGTTTCCTTGCAGCTGTACAATGTTCTTTGCTGTATTTACGTTTCTGTCCCAAAGCTAGCATCTGGAAACATCTCTTCTCTGACTCTCAGGAGAAGAGCAAGAAGCCTTTGACCTCACTTTAGGGATCGGTCCTCTACCTCCACTTTCTCCTTGCAGGGCTGTTGTGTTTTGACACTTGCTTGGAAGTATGATATCGTCAGTTTATTTATGTGGCTGGGCTCCTTCACTTCCCAGCACCAACAGGCTTAGTGTTAAAATCCAGCGAAAGTTTATTCTGAAAATGTTTTAAGTTCAGATACTGTCCCTCTCTTTCTGCCTTTGTTTACAGCATCTGCTCTAAAGATCCTGACTGAATTTGAAAACCCTTGTTATGACTTGAGCTGAAAGCATGTGCCTTGGGTACATTTTTTCTCTGAAAAACATTCAGGCTATTTTGCGTTTGGAATCTTTCCCCACGACAGGGCATCTAAATACCCCAAACGACTTTTGCTGTGGTGCCTCATCAGCCCCAGCAGCCTTGTCCCTGCCTTACCCGGGTTCTTCCCATGAAGCACACACGACATAACTTGGTTGTGATTAGTGCTGG
Organism: Lophotriccus pileatus; assembly: GCA_035583135.1. Taxonomy (NCBI): domain Eukaryota; kingdom Metazoa; phylum Chordata; class Aves; order Passeriformes; family Tyrannidae; genus Lophotriccus; species Lophotriccus pileatus. The sequence continues at coordinate 34,796,472 of JAWWES010000094.1, forward strand.
TAGTGTCTTCACAACTGGCTGCAGCCATGGTTTACAGGCTCTGAGAGAGGTACAGATGCTCAGAAGAGGTCGTGTATGGCAGAGTCACATGCGGCCATGTCAGAGCAAGCCTATGAGAAATTTCCTGCCTTGTCCATATTGGCATGTAACCATTTGTCCAGGCCGCTTCTTTCTCAGTTAAGCAAGTGAATTTTTACCTTGCTCTCTGTGTTCTTAGTGATTTTTCCCTCCTGAATTTAATTTTTCCTAAGTTGGTGTGGGAGAAGAGAAGGAAGAAGCAGCAAAGGTATTTTCAGAACTTTTATTTTCATCAATGTCTAATATGTAAACTGTGAAGAACACTAGTGGAAATATATTTATTAAAAGTAAGTAGCAGTATGACTTGGTACAGCCAACCACCAAGAAACGGATAATAGCATACCACTGAGTCCACTCTGTTGTTACAAAGCTGGGAATAAAATGTAATACTTAGGAAAGCCTTTAACATTTCCCTTATTTTATTTCCCTAACCTTTAACTGTGATGTGAAACTGAGCCAGGAAGGAACTGCTTATTAGCCTTGCTAAAAGTATTGTTCACGGCAATTCTGAACAGCCTTGCTGTCATCCAGAGGGCTGAACCAGGCACAGGCTGATTTTGGAGACTGTGATGAAGCCGAGTCAAGCTGCAGTTCTTAAATATTGCTGGATTCTGAGAACAAGTATCTGGAGCTCAGATTCTCAATTATTTCATATTTATAGGGAATTTTGCCTGGATATCTTGATTTCACTGATAGTACAAATATTTAAATGCTACGCACAAACAGTTATACTGCTAATAATAGTGTAATGACAAAAGGAGAATAAAAGAACTGGCCTATCTGCCCTTACTTAGACAACTGTGCATGTATTTTTCCTTTTATTATCTTACATCTTTTGGTGCTGAACTGACAAGAGTAATTCATAAGCATTTGCTTCATTGTTTACCCTTTTTAGAGCACAGTAGCCTCCCCATTCTGCATGTGCATAAACCAAAAACAGAGACAGTGCCTATTTGTCTAGCATTCAGATAACTGAAGCAGGAACCAGGCTGCTTTCTCTGACACAGGTGTAGAGCAGAACAAAATTAATTTCAGCAAGCCAGTGGTGCTAAAGAGCACCACAGGTGAGAATGTCATTCTTTGCCAGCCACTTCTGGTTACACTTTCATTGTGATCTGGGCTTGGTCTGTGCAGGACCTGCAGGAAAGTTAATAAAATTCTCCTTTAAATGAGTTGGTTAAATTGCATTACCTCAGGTGACTTTTTTTTTAAATTTAATTTAAAATAGGCTTTAATTCTGTTTCTTTTAATCCACTTTGCAATGTAATGTGGTTTACCTGATCCAATTTAAATCCACACCCAGAATTAGCTTAGTTTACCTTTCCTCAGCATCCCCACGTAGGCAGGTCCTAATTTTGTCTTCTAAGTCTTGAAGCCATATTCTACCCTCTCTTCTCAGCACCAGTGGCAGATTTCTTATTTCTGCACTTTGCAGATTGCTACATGCTCTGCCATCACACGGTTAATATAAGTAGCTGTTAAAAAGGTCTATGATATTAGCAGCTTTTGTCCATACAGAGTTACTTTAAGAAATGGTGATTAAAAACAATGTGTGAAGGAACAGCCTGAGATAATAATTCACAGAGTAACAATTATGAAATTCTGGAGTAATTATAGCCTGCAAAACCCAAAAAACCAACCTGTCGGACTTGTGGCAGTTTCATTAAGGTGAGGGACTGAAAAGAGAGTGTGAATATGGGGCTTTTAAAAATTGTTTTCTTGACAAAGGGATGTGGAGGATCTGGGTTTGCACTTGGTGTCAGTGCTCTGCCCTGCCAGGAGCCCTAGTGGCTTGGGCTGTGCTACTGCCTGCAGAGGACATGGAGAGAGAGTGATGGCTCTGCACCACCAGGGGCTAATAACCTGCCTAATATTGTTTTACTAATTAATTTTAAATATTGTTCCTCTGCTCTGATAGAGCTCTGATGTTTTAGAGCTTTGATTGCTGTCTAAAGAACTCCTTAAATAGACAAAGATGAAAAGAGCTGATGGAAATGTGTGAAAATGTTTGCATTATTATATAGTAAGAGTCATCTCTGTTATTCAGAGTCCCTTGAGAGTAAGGATAGATGGTGGAAGGGAAATGGATGGGATGTCTTAGGGCCATACTTGGTATTTAATTTCTGCCTGGCACAGCACTACCCTTCGTGGCCCTGTTTCTTCCCGCCCTTCTTCCCCTTCCTTTCCCCTTCTTTTCTTCCTTCCCTTTCTTTCCCCTTTCCTTCTTCCCAAGTAGGCTGTACTCCTGCAGGGAAATGTTGTGCTCTCCCCATGAGAGACCCATGACATATTGAAAACAAGGAAATGCACCAGCCTAACAGCAAAGACCCATTGCCAAGGCATTTATTGATTCTCCTTCAGCTCTCCAAAACAACAGGACAACTGATGCGGAAGGTCAGGTTTGTTGCAAGGTTAGCTGCCAATGACAGCATCAGAAACCACAGGTTGCTCTAAAAACGAAGCTCTGGTCCTTATGTGACTCACCAAAATTATAAAGATTGAGTGTACCAGACCTGAACTGTTGCCTCTCCTTCAACAAGACATCCATAGCACTGTAGGTGTGTGCAGTGGGAATCTTGCATTTAAATAGTGTCCTTACTGACTGTTCTAGTAACAGATGAGAGTCCTCCAGCACCTCTTCAGGATGAACTCACTGATGGCCTTGCAGCATATGGTGACATAGACCTGCTCATCCTTCTCATCTACTGAAATAAATAAGAATGAATGTGGTGTGGTCAAGTCTCGCAATTTTATTATGAATTTCATAGCATTATATGTTTTTCTCAATGCTTCAGTCTTCATTCACGTGACATCTAGAGAAGCTCATCTCTGTTCTTTCAAAGGGAATGTGTGGCTTTTACACTTTGTGTGGAACAGATTGAAAATGTGAAAACCAGACACTTTGATTGCAGGAAACAAAATCCTACCATTTGCTTAGGAAAATGCAAGGCAATTTAGTATCATGATTTTTGCAGGCCTCAGATGACCGCTGGTCAAAATTAGTGGAGTTGACTTTGTTTCAGCTGCACAGACACATTTTTAGCATAATGAAGTAAAATGTGCAAGCCTCTGAAGCTGCTCCCTCAAGGTACATTGGTTGTAATGTGCTTTGGTGGAAAGAACTATGTAATCAGAGAATAATAATGTTGGCACTAAAAAAGAAAAGGTAGGTCAAATCTGACCATGTGTAAGTACAAGATGGAAATAGGAAGCTTAGTAAAAATTAGAGTGGAGAGAATCTGGAAGTTTCCTTGTAAAAGCAGCAGGAGAGGGAAGTTAAATGGTTTTTAAATGTAATTGTTCTGCAGAAGAAGGTGAGGTTCACCAGACCAAACACAGTGATACAAGACAGATCTTTATCTACTCATAGTTGGAGACTGATTATGCACCATGCAATTCATGCTCTATTGTAGGCACAGAGGTTAAATATTTGATGCTCAAATGGTCCAAAAGTACGCAAATCATCTCCTTACCATAATACACAGTGAAAGGTGAGGCTGTTGTGGTTTCTGTGGCTAGTACCTGGTACAGGTCATTCAGCTGCAAACGTTGTTCATGGATATATCTATCTGCAGAGATGATCCTCATTACTTTTACAGTTCAGTGGAGATCCTGATCAGCCCAATCTCAGTAATGAACAAAGGCTGTGAAATAACTTGTGTCGTCTATTACAGACAAACAAGCAAGAACACCACCACTTAAGGAAGCAATATAAATAATGAATGAGTAGAGAAATATGGTCCTTTCTGACAGAAATGATGCTGGTTTTAATTTGTGTTTATGGCACCTAAAGTAATGGGCATATGAAATATGCATGGAGAGAGAGAATCAGGAAAAAAATCCCCACAGAACCAAACCACAATCCCCTGGACCCCAACCAAAACTTGCAGTGGGAAAAATGTAATGAGGCAAAAAGAAAGCTCCTGTAGGAAGAGAATATAATAAACATTAGAAAAATACAGGGCATATCTTTCTCTGCTGCCAGCTACACTACTAGGAAATCAAAATACTTTTTAGGAAATGAGCTCAAAGTTTAAGATTGCCTAGTGAGACAGTCTTTAGCATTTGATATAATGAAGTCAAATCTTCACAGGAGGAAAGTAGTGTTTCAGTGCTGCTTGTGTACAAAAAGTCCTTGTTTAAAATATCTGAATCCCTCTTTCAGGACTCATTCAAGGTGGCTTTCTCCTAAATATAAGAATAGTATGCCATGAATCAGATTACAATAAGGATGGGTTCATCATCTTGAATCTTCCTCTAGAAAACTAGGCTAAGTTTAGTGAATTTTATTCCTGAAAGACATTTTAGGATGTAAGTAAGGACTAAAATGATTTTAGCTTTCATAGCTGAAAATACTTCTTTCTGGACTTTTTAAAATTTACTAGGTCTACAGAAGTGTTAATGTGTCTGAATATGATGAGTAGGACTGTAAAACTGTACATTTTTTTCAACTGAGCTGCTGAACAATAATGTCCCAGGCCTGCAGTCAATCAAACTGATTAGAGGATGGATTTTTTCCTAGAATAATAGTGCAAATATTTTTGTCTGATCTTGGCTATAGAATGTGATTGCCCAAAGTAGCACATATGATTTTCATCCCAGGAAACAACACGCTTTTCCGCAGTGCTTGGAGTGGAATGGGATTATGTACTTGAATTTAAAATGTGGATTTTTATAGATTAATTTTTCCACCAAAGTGAAATGGAAGCATAAATTTCAGAACAGGACTTCGACATATCATAACAAGACTCTTGTACTTTTTCCTCCACAATTGCCTAAAGCTATGTGGCTAGAACACCCCTGCATGTGTGTGACCTGTGTATCAAAATCTCATCTCCAAAGACTGTCTTATCAATCAAGATGTTATAGTTATGGATCATGGAAAGACTGTACTGAAAATGGTTCATTCCAAAGGAAATGAAATTCTCTGGGTAGGTGAAAGGTTATAGTAAAGAGAAAAATTAAAAAAGCTCCATAACAAGAAGAAAGAGAGAGACAAAACTTGCTAAGGGTATGGATAGCAAGGCAGGAGATGTCCTGATTATCAATTGTCCACCACTGAGATGGTAGAAGAAGTCGGAGGGCAATTTCTGTCCAACATGACTTTGGTACAGACAATTCTGCAGAATCATGATGTTAACTGGCATATGGGCAGAAGATGAAGAAGGAGACTGCTTGTGGTCTCTTTGACACCACTGGTTCAGTGAGCTAATGAAATGACCCTACTGCTTAAGAGTTAAGTTGTGGGATTGCCCTAGCAGTCCTTATCTGAGTTAATGTGACATCTAAGTCAGAAGGGTGCTGTGATGTTCAGTGCCCAGCTTACAGGTTGTACCGGATCTTTGTACGAATCCTCAGTATGTTTACTTTCTTCTTGGTTGAAAGATTTTGTCCAGGCAGAATGGAAAAGCATCAAGAGCCAAGAAAGAGCAGAGTTGTACTTGACACAAGAGAGCACAGGTGGGCGATGGGTGCAAACTTAAGCTTATCTGGGTATTTTGGCTGTTTCAGGGCTCTGATGACTACTGACAGGTGAAAGTGGAACAGTTCCTTTTTGTTTTGTTGCGTGAGCCTAGAAACACATTTGCATCTATCAATTTTTTTTCTCAAAGATGTACTTTAAGTACTCATGAATTATTGTGTAATTTTTGTTTCAGTTGAAAGTCCTCTGCACATCCCATCTGATTATGCTGCGAAGTCTGGCTTCTCAAAACCTGCATTTTCCAAAGAATTTGCTGAAAGATGAAACAAAAAAAGGAAAAAGGTCCATCTCTAATGACAAAACCATTTGTTTGCAAGAACTTCTCACAGATGGCACAAGAATTTCCTGCTAATGTCTTTTAGTCAGATCCTTAGATGACACACATTAGAGTGTGTCTCTAGGTAAACTCAGTCTTTCTCCTTTATTGATGTTTCAGAGGTTCTCTTTGAAGTGCCTCCATTTGCAGAAAAAATGTACTGGGGCTATAGCCATGCCAAAATGTATCAACAAGATATAGGTTTGGATCTTCAGCTGGTGGAAATCAGTGTATCTCCATGATTTAAATGGTTTATATAGGCATTAGCAGACATGAAACACTTAAGAATTTCAGCAAGGACAAAAGAGGAGCTCAGCATTTGTGTGCAAGGACTTCCAGACAGAGATTTTTCATTCTCACCTGTTTCTTTTTTCAAAGCAGTTCACAAAATCCATTTGGGGACATTCAATCCTGGATGACAAGCATTCTATCAGAAAAGCCTCAGCAAGCCTGAAATTCACAGGGTGGGTAAGGAGGGCCATGAGGAAGTGCCCTTGCCAGAACTCTGATGGGAAGTGTAGGCGGGAAAAACTGCTCTGCTCACACGCTGACTTTTGACAATGGATTTCATACTCAAAGGCCTTTTGAGCAGACAGGCAACATAAATGAAAAAATGCCAAACTAAAGGTAGAAATTTAATGTGCCTCTTAGTTGTTCTTCAGAATGGTCTCTGTACAATGAGCATGGATCAGACCTCACTATGGGAGATATACACCTTACATGATAAGGCAAGCCCTACCGTGGACCCGCAGGTCTAGGCCCTGTCATCCCCCCAACCCTTCCCCTCCACACTCACAGTGAGTTGGTTCCAAACCATATCACTAATTCAGTGAGATTTGGCTCCAGCCTCTCACAACTGTGTGTCAGC
>JAWWES010000094.1:34813009-34832052 GCA_035583135.1 Lophotriccus pileatus
TAGCCCCACAGGGCGCAGACAACCCTTTGTTCAGGTCACTTGGGTCCAGCAGGGCTCTCATAGACCTTGTCCTTCTGGCTTGTCTTGGAGTGTAGTGACAGGGAAACAAAGGCAATATTTGTTACGTGGCCTTGGGGTGTGAAACACAGGAAGGTTGTGTAAGCGAGCTTGTAGTGTTTTTGAGGGAGAGCTCTCTGTACTTTGTTCCATAATTTTAGGGAACTCAATGAATAATTTAGTTCTAATAGACTGTAGAGACTTCTCACATGTAGGTCTTCTGCCAGTTAATAATACTTAGTACGTATATTACTCTTTGCATCTGCAAAGCACTTCACAAACATTAACTAATTAAGCCTCACAACACTCTGGGGAAGTAAGTATAAGTAAGTTATTATTGTTAAGTAAGAAAGGCTCTTGGCACTCCTCTTAGTGGAAGTCTCAGGGGACATCCTAATCCTCCATGCTTTAGCCCTTTCTGATATTCAGTCCCTCTTGTGACTTACATTTACAGAGTGAATTCAGAAATTAAGCCACTCTGCCTCTCCTTGCACTTCCATAAGGAAATTTTATGTACTCTCAACTGCTTACTTACCTCCTGCACCAATAGCTTTAGGGATTGCATAAGTCTTCTGTGACTCTTCTCCTGGGTCTCCTTCCTTCCGTAGAATCTGGCATTTTGAAAGGCTGTGGTGATCACAAGTGTAATGATGATTTTCTTGGAGAAATCAGAAAGCTCTGAGAAAACAAACAACCATGTAACAGTTTTAAGAACACGGTATGGGAAAATCACATGAATCATAGAATCCAAGAATTAACTGGTTTGGAAGAGACCTCCGAGATGATAAATTAGGCAATGTCATTAAAAGCAACCAGTAAAGCAACATCTACCAATACTGGTTTTTACATCTTCCACAAGAACTTCTCTGTAAAACCCGGACCATTTTTTTTTACTTGCACACAGATTTCTGGCAATGTCTCATGCAGGGGTGCTGTGCAAAAAGAACTGAAAAACACTGTCATTGTGACCAGCTAGGACTTTGGGAAGTGTATGTCAGAAGCAGGAAAGCTTGCCCCACATGCAACATCATGAGAGGAGCACTATGGCTCTGATGAAAACTGATGGCTCCATAGAAAAAAACACATCCCCAGGAATCAAACCTCTACTCAGTAAAACTCCTTGTGAGGATTTAGAATTCAGCGTTTTTAGTCATAACAGTGCTGTTAATATACTACATTAAAGAGACACTTTGAAGCTCTGACAGGCAGAGTGAGAGAAAGCAGAATGCAGCTGCTCTGTCAGTCACTTTCTTTTATATGGGAACCAGCTGGTTGTTATTATCACTCAGTATTTATCATTTAAAAAAAAAAAAAAAGACCTAAAGACCTCCATGGTCAGGAAAAAAAAACCAAAAATGGTCTTAGGGGACTTTGGAAACTTTCTGTGGTTAGATACATGTTTAAGTTGATGGTTTTTTAATAAATCTCTTCACTTCCTCCTCCAGCCACCACAACTGCCATATTAAAGTGATCAAGTTGACCACAGGTTTGCTAAACAGATATATACTGTTCACTTAGTCTTTAAACCACATAAATACCAAAGAGGGATTTCTCCAGTTTCCAGTATTCATCTTGAAACTAGTGCTTAATGTTGGATCATTAGACCTCAGACTTTTTTTCTCACAACCCATAAGCAGGCACTTAGAATCTCAGTCATCTCCCACTAGAAGTGAAATGAGTATGCCCTGTGTGGTAGAACACTAAGGGCAGGTTTCTAGTACAGCAGAAGAACCCTTGAAAGGGTTAGATAATTAGATAAAGGTGCAACATGGTTGAGGGTAATCTGACCTTTTGGAGATCTGTTATTTCTGAGAGCTGCCTATGTCTACTTTATGTGTTTTCGAGGGAACAAGCCTGCATGCACATCACTGGGGCATATATTGGCTCCTGTGCTTTAACTGTGCATGTAATGTTGTCTTCACTGTTGATTGAAGGGGACACACGAGCACATTTGTGTGTGTGTGTGCATTTATTTATCTAGATGTTCTCTGCAGGGTGGGGGAAATCAAAGATAAACACTGGGATAAAGACTTTCACATCTGAAGTTCTCTAGTTGTTAAAAAACCCCACAGTTGAAAGACACATTTGACTGCTACTCACAGTACTCAACCACAAAGCAGAGTATTAACAGAGCCGTCAACAGAGACCATCCTGCACTTTGCCCCAGGAACTTCATGCATGAAGCAAGCTCCTCACGAAGTTACCCTTTGGCAAGGTAACTTCATTCATCATGTCCCTTTACAATGGGACTAAGCAAACAACTTGTATGGAGTAACCACTGCTTATTGTGCTCATCTCTGTTGGATTGCCTGGACCTTCTGCTCTTCTCAACTGCTCATTACGTCCATATGATATCTATTGTCTTATGACTTAAATCAGGCCTTGAAAAAATGTGTGTGGAAGGATGGAAATCAATGTGTTGTATGGTTGTACAATCTCTAGAACAGCTGGACAATATCCATGGACAGTACTACAGGACAGCCAAATGATCAGTATGGCAGAGAATTGGAGAAACAAACTTAGAAAAGAAGTGATAGGCCTTTTTGCATTAGCTGAGGGCCTGAAAGTGTTTGGAAGATACATCTCATGGCAAGGAGAGACAATTAGCCACCAAGCCAAGATTCCCACACACATTAACACTGGTAGCTCAGATGAGCACAGGTTTTGAGCCTCCTCCATGGTATGTCATGGTGCTGTCGCTTGGATGGTTTTAGGAGCAATACAGGAGAAAGTCTTTTTCCATGTACTGTGAGGGGTCAGATATGCTTGGATATTGCTGTGTGCCCCAAGGAGCTGAGAGCACTTTGAACTGCCTTTGCAAGCACGTGTGGCTCATCAGGATTTGTCAAAGATACCCACACTAATCAATAGAAGTTTGCCACTCATCTGTCTTAGTGGAGTTTGAAAATTCAATACGTTATTGCAAGATGGTTCTGTAAACATTGCTGCCATCCTTCATCAGAAAATGAAGTTTAAAAACGTCTACTTCCTTTTTTTTCCCCCACCAAATTGATTGTCTTTGGAATTGCATTTTTTGCTACTTTTTCTTCAGTTCTGTCGCAAACATATGCATAAGGGCAGCAGTCTGCCCTCATTCTTCTGGACTTAAGGAAAATTAAAAGAGGAGAGCCATGGAAGTCTTTTTGCATTAGGAAAAAAAAAATCTTTCTCCTGCCAAAATATTTGTTCAGCAGCCTGGCTCACTACGCAATCTTCTATCAGTGTTTTCACTTTTGTTTGCTGGGTATAGTCAAGTACAAGTTCATACCTGCTCCTGCTCCCCTTCATATACATATGCCATTCTTTATCAGCTGAAATTTTTGTGTTGTTTGACTACCTGCAAAGTCATCCTTTACTCCTTGTTCTGATAAACTGAAATGTAGTTTTGTCCCTCCCCCTCCCACACTTCAGGAGAGCTCTAAACAGTTCGGGATTTCAGTCTGTAATTCAAATTATATCCTTACATGTTTTTGTATGATTTCTGTAAGCATCACATATACATTTCTGAGGGTAAAACTTGGCCCAGCAACATCCTTTGCCATGTGCCATCATGAGGGAAAATTAGTTTGTGTCGTAAAAGAAATTTATCTCAAGTAACACAGAGTGGGAGTACATCATGCACATGCCAGTGATTTCTGTGATTTGATGTTTTCACTAAGAAGGTGGTAATAATCTGCACGATTATTTTTTTCTGAAAATCACTCTTCCTGTAAGATTTAAATGTTTATGGGTGACCAGTGGGAATATTTGGTTTCTTTGGTGGAACTGTGCTTCTACCAGGTCGTGTACCTTGCAAACACGCAGTATGCACACAAGGAGGGAAGGTGCAGTTCAAGCATGTGTTTAAATTTGAAGGGTTCTCAAAACTGGCTGGTTTATTCATGCTCAGAAGTCACCATCTTTTGATATCTTTTTCACATAAAGTAGGAGTTTTAGACTTATGTTTTAGGATAAATCGGTGTGTTTCCATGATGAACATGATGGTGACAGAGAGAAAATACTGGGTAAAGCTGAACCCTGTAAAGTAGCCAAGCTAATCATGAGTGGGAGATTTGAAGGTCCCACAAAGCACCCATGCTTAAGTGTGGGACTCTGTTCATCTTCCAGGTCAAATTCACAGGGAAAATTAAGTTTTTACAATCATTGTTTGCAAAGCCTCAGCTGAAGTTATAGTACATGATGTTTGTGCCAACATGGAGTCCTTTGATTTCTATGTTGCTGTAGAACTGGGGGCTGTCATTTAGGTGTGGTGATAATGATGTTCTTCCAGATCATAGCAATGCCACTTATTTGCAGACTTAAGTTATTTGAAGATTTCTTGTCTCTGAAGAGAAGGGGCAATGTTTTAGCATGGGAACACTAAACAAACAGAAGCCCATGTTTTGACTGCACCAGGTTAATTCTTGCAAATTCTCCAGTGACTTCTTTTGGACTTGCTTTGCAGAATTAAGTCCTGGGAACCACGTCCTTCTCAAACTCAGCAGTCTTCAGCCTACTGTGTCAGGCATCTGTAGTTTCTTTCATCCCTACAGATAGTGTGTTAAATATTAAGACGACACTGATGGGGAGAACAGTGTTTTGATGTATGTGAATTACTGCATTTTAGAGTTACAATAAACTATTATTTTAAGCTTAGTAGCTCAAAGCATGGTGTGACAGAAAGAACAGGGAGACTGAAGTGCCCTCAATGAACTGAGTAGCACACTATTGATAAATCTAATTTCTGCTCAGTGTTATGGCAGTGAGGCTCCCTGACAATTTTAAAGCCCAATCTGTATATAGGGCTCTTATTAGAGATTTCTTGCTTTTGGAAGCCAAGGGAGGAAAATAGTGACTGAGGTAAATGTTACCAGGCCCCCAGACTGTGTTTTTGTTTGTGATTCATGATTCAGATACAGACATTCACTCCTGGTAGAAATATCCTTGCTGGTGGGTTTGACACCATGTTTTGAAAGGTGGTTATGAAGCAGAAACTGGAAACAAGAAGAGTATAGTTGAGCTCCTGAGGACTGATAAACAAGTCAGTCTGTCTGTGGTGTGAGGCACTCTCCTGTTCCCCCGAGAAGACAGCTCTTAGTGCATTTCAGCTCCTGTGATGACAGTGATGTTGTTTCAGACGTCTTACTGCACTGTAAATAACTTTATATTAAAAAAGTATATTTGGGTAGGAGTACAAAAGTGGAGAAAATGCATTTTATTAGAAACATTACTATTCATTGGAAAATGGAATATGATTGCAAGAGGAAAAACTACAGTCAATGTTACTCTCACCTATTATTAGGTTCGTTTGATTTCCATTTTTTTCTTCTGTATAATGAAGGTTTAAGCATGTTCTGGTCTTGTTATTTATATATTAGTAGCATGCCATTGAATATTAAAAATATAATAAATTTAAAACAGATGTAAAATTCTTGCCTAGATCTTCAGTCAGGTCTTCCAGTGGCATGAGTCAGGTAAAGGGACCAGAGGTGATAGCAAAGAACACTGTCTGAGAGTAGTCACAGAAGTCTTGTAATCTGATGGAGAGTTATACAGTTCATTTTTAGCATAATGGTTATCTATAAATGTACTGAAGTGGGGTAGGAGTTCTTTAGGGCAGACTTTGCTGAAAGCAAGAACAGGGAAGTTAAAAATCAGCCTGGGTAGTGACAAAAATATTTAACTGTATTATTTAGGTCCTTACTAAATTCACTCCAATTTGGATCACTTTGTACGACAACAGATAACACACTGAACAAGCTATGAATGCTGATACGTGGTTTAGACACCAGCTCTTTGCTGCCCAAAGAACGGAGATGACTTGAAACATTTTGCCATGTCTGAATTCCAGCTATACAGTGTAGTTTGCAATGAACCTGAAATAACAGAACTACAAAGGGAAAAACATTGCTATGGCAACAAACTGTTTCTATTTTAAACGAGATTGGTGCAAGAAAAGAAGCAACAGTGTGATTTAAACAGAAAAAGACGATGAAAAATAAGAAATGCAATCATTAATTTAAAACTAAATAATAATTTAGCCCTCTTCGTGATGGCATATTTACCTATAACTCTCTTTTCTCTGGTATTTTCCAAACTTACAGAAACATAGAACAAACATTTTGTGCCTGGAGAAACTGAGACAGGAGTTAATTGAGTCAATTTCAGGAGACATCAGAGTCCCTTAAAAATCCAGGTACAGAATATGCAAGATTCAGGACGTAAGGTCAAGATTACTTATAGTTCGTGTTAGGCACCACTCTGAGGAACCCAAATCAGGATTCATTATTGCCAGAAGCTACCTCTATATTCAGTGAAATGCAGTACAGTAGTACTCCCACAGCATAACTGTCTTTGGTTGAATTGCCAAGAGCGTATTTTTCAAGGCACAGTCTCTGCTCTGATTTTTGGGGAGTACAACAGGACTGTTTTCCTAGTCTGCTTGGTTAGAAGATGAACCAAGATCAAAGGCCTTAATTCACTCCGGTGGCTGATTAAGAACTATAAAACTGTATTCCAATGCAAATTAATGCCACTCATTTACCATCCTCCAAGCTGTGATGAAGATTTTCTGACTTCTGGTTAACTGCAAGCAATCACATCTGCTTCTGTTACAGTCCTGCAATAAGGTAATCCTTTGGTCAAAGGACAAAATTCAGTATCTTCATCTAATAACCAAGAATTTTCTAGTTTTTAGTGTAACAGAACAAGATGAAAATAAACTCCTTTTCTCTGCTGAAGCCTTTTTACAGGCAGATAGCTTGGCTGCTGTGTTGGGATTTTTGTCATCGTCATTGCTTTTTATGTGTTTATAGGCTGTGTTTTTTTCAAAGGATAGGCCACTTTCTAAGAAAAATACATGGATAAAAGTACTTCTGTGTAATATTTTGTCTTCCTCACCATTATATCAGTCACTTTTTGGGAAGTGACTTTTTGGCTGTTAAAAGCCAGCTGCCAAAATTCTGGAGAATGAGAGAAATCAGTAGCCTTTCAAGAATGCTTCTATTATGATAACACTCAAGAAAGATAAAACACTTACAGAGATGTCACAGTTTAGGAATAGTACTCCCTACTTGAGTGCTCCCACTGACATGTTCCAAATCACACTGCCACTCAGTCACTCCCCCTCACTCTCCCCTTCCCCACCTGTGGCAGGATAGAGAGGAGAACTGGAGGCACAGAAGCCTTTTAACCTATGTGCAGTAATTTTGTTTACCTCACAGCTGGACACTCCTAGAAGAAGTAATTATATTTACTGGGTGGTTTCTGTGACAGACTTTCATAAGTAAATATATTACTTTGAAACAATCAAGATTTTTACCCAGACCATTTAATTCACATAATATCTTTAATTTTTAGAAGTTTAAGGGACTAGTCATTCCCTCATCAGACATTCTCTAATTATCCAAAAATTTCATTCAATCCTTTCTTTTCTTCATGAAACCCAGTGGCTAATGGATAGAGGTAGAGTAAACCCTTCAAGCAAATACCTGATATTGATAAAAAGAAGTCTTCCTATGAGGTTATCTACAACATCTTTTAAGTTTCCCAATATACAGGTTTTGGCCATTAAGTACTAACCTACATTTTTAATCATTGTATGTAAGTTCTTAATTTGTCTTTGTTTGATGGACTTGTTTGCCTGCGCTATTTGCTGTATCTCTCTGTGATATCTTCCAGGTATATTATATATTACAATTTCTCCAAACTTTGAGCCATTATGGACTTTATCTGCAGCATCTTCATTCTTCCCAAATCTCTATGAATGGATCTCTTCCAGACTACAAAAAAAGGATGAAAATTCCTTACAAAGTCATATCATGGGACATCTCAGGTTTATGGCAAACAGTGATTTGTTCATTAAAGTGATGCTGCACTGATGCATTGGGTTTCCATTTAATAGTATTTTGAGGAATGTCTGGCTTCACAGTGCCTTTACTAATGTTCCAAGCTTATTGGAATAATCTCTTTTCTCCTGCTTTCTAACTAACCTTGTAGTTAGGTAGAAAGTTAGTTACCTTTTATTTTCAAGGGCTTGAAGACTGTAATTGAGTCTCTTTTAACATTTCTGCCTTCATGAAAGAAAGTCAGCAAAAAAATTTCATATAAAAGAAATACCGGTCTGATTTCACTGAAAGGATTTGATAATGGTGTCAGTGGTGTTAGGCAGAGATTAGGAGGGTCCAGTATATCAGCTCTGCTCTGGATTGAGTGGCAATGTTCACACATTTTGGTAGGATGTATTTTGTATACTTGCCTTGCAGAAAGATATGGACTTGAAAATCGTAGAGGAACCCTAGAGAAAAAGCAATTTACAGTAAAACATCTCCCACCACAGATGGTTTCAAACTGAAATGTATCAGCAATGTATTTGTATAGCTCCCACTGATGCTTGATTTTAATGCACTTCTAATGTCAAAGAAGTCTTTTGAAGACAATTTCTGTTTGAAAGGAACATTCTTGAGCTCAGGAAAATGGATGATATAAATGGTGAATAGTGCAAACAGAAACACTTAAAGCAATAAATGAATTTATGGATTATAAAGGAAAATGGACAGTGAGAAATATGTTGATATCCCTGAAATTAAAAATGAAATGTTCTTATTTAATCCATTACCTAAGAATGTAAATAGGGTATTAGGCTTGCCTGAAGGCTCTCCTTCTATCGTTTTGTCTTAGAAGTGAAAAAATAAAATATTTTCATTAGCTAATTATGTAAAATGGAGAAGATTATGAGTGGGAGAGAAGTCTTGTTCAGTTTCTTCTGGTATCTGTCTCAAAATTCATGTCTTGTCTTCCAAGCCAACAGATGTTCAAGCCGTCTCTGTCTCTGACTGGGAGCGAGGGTATCCTTCTTCAACTGGAATCCAGGTTCCATCTTATTCTGCAAAGCAAATTCCAAGGAATTGAATGTCGTGGATGCAGCCTCAAACCTAGGGTTTTGGGTCAGGTCTTCTTTAAAGCAATGAAGAGCCTTGCATAGGGAGCATAGTGCATAGAAGGCTGATAGTAGTTAATGAAGGGGCAACAGACACAGTAGGAAGAAATTTGATCAGAGTGATTATAGCATATTATTGAAAACTCATATCCATCTTTCTAGCTCTGTATCAAGACACTTCTGTTCTTTGTGAAGGAACTGATAAATAACAAGCACAAAACATGTAATAAGGCACACTGTGTTGTCTAGGATGAAATGGAGGGAAATACTCCCTCTGCAGTTTCAACATTCAGCATCCCATAGCGCTCACAGAATGCTCAAATATCAGCAGAGATTACTCAGCCTGACAGCTGCACTCAACAGAAAGATTTTCTCCAACACTACAGGTGAGAACCCATACATATTACTATACAGTTCCCAGTAGGATACCTTTCTCAACAGTCATCACATTTTGAACCTCTTCAGAGATAATGTGATCTTCAGCAAAAGGTTCCTACAAGCTTATTCACCTATACTTAGATCAGAGGATTGCAACTGACTAAACAGAAATGCAAACTCTCTCTAGGGCTGGTAAAATATGGCTTGAAGGTTGTCCTCAAAAATTACATGTGAGAATTTTTGTGGATTCAAGGATATTTTGATTGTTTGGTGATTTGATATACCTTTGGTATGTGTCCAGCCTTTCTAGAAGTTCATCTGCCATGATCTGTTTGAAAAGCTCCACTGGCATATTTATGTAATTAACACTTTTCTGTTACCAGTATCTTCCCATTATCTCAAATTGCTCAACTCAAAGTCAGCAAAATAATCTGTTTAACCAATACAATACTCATGATTTCATCATCTGGTCCATCATTCCTCGTGAAAGTTGATGTTCCTGAAAAAGTAGCATCTGTGGTAGCATCTCTAGACTTTGTTCTTTACCTCAGATCCCTATCTTTGTCTTCTTTAGAGCAGAGGATTAGAATTAATTCCACTTACATGATCTCTTAAGAGGTGGATGATCAGGTCCTTAAGACACAACCAAGTTTGACCCTCAGGTCTGATGTGGAATGATAACCTGTTCCTCCCTTCAGGAAGTTATGACCAAGAGTAATATAGTTGTCCAAACAGCTGTTTTAAAATAGATACTCAATTTTAAAGCCAGGGGAAAAAATCTAAAAGAAGATTATTAAAATTGCAAAAGGTTTATCTTACTTAAGGGGTCAGTTTGTTGAGTGCTTGATTAGGAGACAAATTTTAAAGTGTTCCTTCAAGTCTGGAGTAATCTTACTGCATGGTTAGCCTCCCTTTTCTCCTTATGACACTTCATTTAAGCCTAACTGAAATTACTTGCTCCTTTACATACTTGGGCCTGTAACTAAGCTTGCTGAACTCAGCAGTAAGCTGTAATAAAAGCATTGAATAGAACAATTCTTTTACTGTGTCTGAATTATCTGCTAGGGAGTATATGTCTGGTTTCAATTCTCACTCTTCCCAGTCACACTCCCTGACAATACAGTCATTGAAATAAATCACTGTATGAACACACATGCATGGATAAGGCAACTCAATTACCAGTGCAATTTATAATATTCCTAGATTACTTCAGGCAAGTCCAAATCTATTACATAGGTGACTTCCATCTCTGACTTATTTTGTATATTTTGTATAAGATTTTGGAAGAGCTAAAGTGAAAAGGATAATTTAGCTTCTATTACAGTATATCAGATCAAATCTTCTTGATCTGCTCTTTAAATGAAGATGCCACATGTTATATGGAACTGCCTTGAATTGCTCACTCATTGAAAGTATCTGTCACAAACAAGAAAATGTACATATATACACACTGCACACACAGCCATGGGAACTACATCTTGGGATAAGTCCTCTACAGGGAAGAGAAAAAATCTAGCAAGATATTGTCTGTGGTCATGCAACTCTCACTCACTAAAAATGTGGTATCATACACCTCTATCAAAGTCAAATGTGCTAGGAGTCACAATCAGGAGACTGGTTCTCAGACTACTTGTTAAACTACCTCTTACAAAATAACCCTCACCAGATGTTGTGCCTGAGACGACAGAAGTCATAAATCCAGGAGAAATTCAAATCAATAAAAAAATTCTCATATACCTTGAGGAGGCCAGGATTTCACAGGAGGCTTTCTAATTTGTCAGAGAACTTTAGTGCTTACTAAATAACTTCTGGGTATATCTGTTCTGTTTGTTTCTACCCTAAGATATTCACAGCATTTTGATTTGTATGAAGTTAGATATTACAAAACCTGCATGGATTAGAGGTTGAAAGAACATTTACTGGAATAGTTCCTTAAATACTTTGTGCACCAAATGTGAAAATTGTTTGTTGACAGATTTTTTTTAAAACCATAATGTTACAATTATAAATTTTTTGCTATTGACATTGAGAGGCACTGCATTATTATGTTAATTATTGGCCCGGACCAACTCAAGTGTGTGTGTACAAGGGGAAGGGATAGATCGAATTTCATGAGGGTGAGGTGCTGCACTGTTCCATACTCCAGCCTCTTTGAGCCTCCTTGGGCAGCACCAGAGCAGCTCTGAGTCTCTGGCACACAGAAACACTGCCTCATACCTTGTGCTGGAGCCCTAGAGTGGTCAGTGGGCCAGACGTCCCACCTGAGGGGGTGGGCACAGGAGGCCAGAGTAGATAAAAAAAAAGACATGTGGTTTCATGTCTTCAAACCCTGTTATATTCTTGAATCCTGGTAGCTTGACCTATGGGTGGTACATCCTTTCTTTTTATCTCTCTTTCTTTACTTCTTCTCCTGATCTCCTTAATATTTTGTGTAACTTAAAACAGGACGGGTTTGATTTCGCAAAGTTGTATGGGGTAACATATATTAAGTCAATGCTTTGTGGAATGCTCTATTTAGGTTGAATGTTGCCCTTTAGACTTCTGCCAAGTTCCCTTATTTTCTAAAGTTTACCAATAAAAGTGTTTTGTGTGTTCAGTGTCTTCTTCCTTGTGTCCTCTCAAGGTATAAAATAACAGAAGACCCTCTTAATAAATTTGGCAGGCGAATTTTGGAGCCTTATATATTTTTCAAGTAAAACCCCCTTGACGAGCTCACAGTTTGTACCCTGGAGACTTACAACCATTCAATGACTGGCCCACACAATAAATAATTTTTAAAAAAGATCATGACAATTAAAAAATTAAAGATAAAAGCATACTAGAAAGGAAACACCAGAAGAACAGTTAGCTAGAGCAGTGTGTTGGGCTTCACCATAACACAATTCAAAACACCGCTATAGTGGAGCTGGAAAAATTACTGCTCAGTGGGTGGAAAAATGTGAAGAATAAGGGAAAATGGGAAGTCTGAACACAGAGGAAGAGACAGTCAGCTGGGTTGTCAAGTGTTACCATGCCTGGAAATATCCCTAGCTCTGTGACTTATCAAGGAGGACATGTTTGTGACTTGGTAGTTGCCACAAAAGCCCATTGCTCCTACAGGTTACCTGTTACTAACACTTTGGGTGAACTGTTGATTTCCCTTATACACATGGAAGAGGCTATCAGGAAAAGAATATAAACAAAGACACATATAAAAGCAAAAAGGAAAACAGCAGAAAATTCTACTGATGTGGTGCATACCTCAGTTATGACTGCCCATTTCCTTGTGCATAGCTGTGTTCAGTCTTCTGTTAAAATGCAGTTACTGTTATTGATTTCCTAGATATGTTTTTAAAAGCATTTAGAGTTGGGCAATTAGTTACTGCTTAATACAGAATGTCAAAACAGAGCTATCGACCCACCTAATTGATCAATTTATTCATTGTTTCCTTCATATGGCTTGATGCGGACCTAGTCCAAAAGAACAAAGGCAAGAAAAGTAAGTTGGATTTTATGATTAATACTATACAACAGAAAGTTAAGGAAAGATGTTTTAATCTTGAAAGGAAACAGTTTGCAAATAAAAGCAATTTTCCAGTAATTACTTGCTTGTTGAAAAAATCACTTAAAGGAGAATTTCACAACAGGGCAGCAGAAATAAGAAATACTGGGCAGTGTGCATTGTGAAGTGTATATATTTTAACTAGGACAAAGTGTATTCCCTTAATCATGTTAAGAGAACATATTGATATATTGCTAATTTCTTCATTCTGAAATAAAACATAGAATAATAATTATTATAATTAAAGAATCAGCTCTGAAGCAGAATGGTGGACTTCAACTGGAACTAGCAAAATGGTGGGAAATTATTTGTGAGAGAAGAAAGGTCATGGAGACTCTTCTGCCTCCTTCATCTGAAATAAAAGCCATATAGAAGGCCAGTGGCAAATTGAGTGCCACTTCACAGGGCCACTGATACCCAGAGATAGAGAAGGACCTCTGAAGATCACTGGGTACAACTACCTGCTGAAGCAGAGTCAGTTGCAGTAGATTTCTCAGAGTCACCTCCAGTTAAATTTGAACTTTGTCAGGGACCGAGACTTACAACCTTTTTGGTCAAATTAATCGCATGTTTTTGCTTGCTTTCCATTGTGCCAGCCTCCAGGAGAGATGTTTACAGGTTGCTCACTGTTGCATTTCTCCCCCATTGTAAACTACTTATGCAACTGAAGCATCCTGGCACCTCTCTGTCGGGAGCAGAAACTATTCCTAGTCTTCTGCTGTCGTGGTGCAGTTAGGAGACACACATCTAATCTCAGGGAACTTTTCAGCTGGATGTTGCTTTCTGTCTCAGTCTCCATTTAAGAACAAACAAATAAACCCACAAACAAATCTCACAAACTCATAAAAAATCCCAGTGTTTTGAAAAAGTATGCTGCACAGTTTCTTACTGGGCCATATCACTTTCTGCACATATGTGAAAGATTAAGGAAATAACCGCAACAGCCATTGCAAATCCCAGAGTCCTTTTTTTCCCGAAGATTTGTTGTTCCCAAAACATTAGAGATAGGCAGATGTTGTACTAGAAGGCCAAACAAAATACCATAGGAAATGATTAATTAAATAATGATGGATATAGCTCATGAACTGTAACTCATTAATAACTATTACAGCAAATTCTGAGTAAAAATGTTCTACAAACAATCATTTAAAACAATTCTGTAGCACAGGAGGCAGTTCAAAGAAGCTGAAACCACAACAACATATTTAAACAGCTGGAGAAAACACAGGAGGTGCCAAAGATTGTTCTGTTAACTGCATGCTGTCACTGGATTAAAAATAAATATGAAGGCATGATAAACACTCAGGTTAGATGCCTAGTATTAAATTAGACCTTGGAGAATTAGTTCTGTTTTCATTTTACTGGTGGAAAACTTATGTGGCCAGTGGTGTTTGCCTAGTGTAAGTAACTTTAATGCAGGTAGAGTAAGAAAGGTTAGAAAATCCAGATAATTTAAAAACACTCAAGGCAAAGAGGCCTCTGAAATTCAACGCAGAAAATTTCAAGGGCAGCCAAAGGATTTTCTGAACTATTAGTTAGTGGATAAGAAGAAGTCAGAACTTCAAGAATTTGTGAAGGACAAAGAAAAAGGAGAACAGTATAACCTGGGGAAGTACAGACTCATCAGGGCAATTTCAGTACCTGGAGAAGCTAAAACCTATGACTAGGTAGTCAATTCACCAGCATCTAGAGGAGAATGAATACAATAAAATACTTCCAACATTGATTTGTCAACAACATATCACATCAGACCAATCTTTGAGGAAATAACTAGCCAAGTAAATAAAGAAAACCAGAAGATGTGACATATACAGACTTTATTAATAAAGACTTTTACATGATCTTGGGCCTGGTGTGATTTTTAGTAAAAGAAAATATAGAAGACATCATCACATTGGACACAGCTCGTTGGTCTGTAACACAAAGATTTATTAATAAGTCTTAATATTAACAAGCCAATTATTATCTTATTTTGGTGAACCACACACACATCATTCACCACTTTCATTAGTCTATAGAATGCACTTAGAATTCATGGATGATGCTGAGCCAGAATGACTGAATTACACTGAAGAACTGAGGATAAGAATTTTTAATAAACTGAAGCAATGGTCTGAAATTAAAGATGTAAACCAACAGACACAAGTGTGAAGTATTTTGATGAGGAATGAGGAAGGGCAGAAATGAAGAGACTAACTAGCAAGCTCCATGATTGCAAACTCCATGAGTTACAGCTGATGTCAAACTCAATCTGAATCAGCAGTTTGATGTTGCTGGGGGAAGAAGTGTAAGACTCATTTTGCAATATACTGGCAGAATGTCATGTGTAAGATGCTGGAGGAAATTATTATTTTCTGTGCATCATCTGGCAGTCCTAAGTTATATAAACACATTAATTTAAGACATTATTTTATGGAAATTTATAGGAAGAATTGAAGAGAAACTAGAGGAGACAAATGAGAGAATGAAGAGAGGTCTACAAAACATTAACACTACAAAAATTAAAAAACTCTGTGTTTTCTTAGGTTGAAAAAGAGGAACTGAAGAAGTGAACATGATAGAGGTTTCCTATAATATGAGTGATCACTAAAAATATTGGCTTTGTTTGAGACAAAGAAGATTTTGCTTCTTTGAAGCATTATTTCTGAGAAACAATTCAAACTGCAAAAGACAGAGGAGAACAGACAGCATCTGAGCAGCTTGAGCTGTCTTAGAGGAAGACACTAAAATACTAAAAATCCTAAAAGATGCTGTCAGCGGTCCAGGACATAGCCCAGGGAAAATGGACTCCAAGAAGTCACTCATTTATTCCCCAAGGATTGCTATGGGCATTCTAGGTTTGAAAAGGAATGACAGAACTATACCTTTTTTTTACAAGAAGGAATGGTATCCACACAAACAAGTCCATGCATATGCTTTCCTGGGATAAAAAACAAATCCTCAATGACCACACCAAGAAGTCAAGAAGAGTCAAAAACCTTCCACTTCACACCATATCTGACTGAACCCTGAGGAACTCAGTGCAGCCCCACTACACTTCTGTATCTGCAAGCCAATGCTTGACAGGTCTGAGAGCTTCCTGGGGATATGGTAGGCAACCATATGCAGTGTGCTGAACAGAGCAAGGTCTGGTATCAATCATATTCACTGATTGCAAGGCCTCTCCCTGCCATGCCCATCTTACTCTTGCCACCAGAAACATGCTACCAGATCATTAAATAAAAATTAGAGAATAGGATAGAGCTTTGATATTTTTATTCAACCTCTGTTTTATTAGCTGCCATATCATCACATCTCAATGGCCAAATCAGAAGCACGTGGAGTAATTCTGAATGCTCTACGGTATGGCATGGCATGGCATGGCATGGCATGGCATGGCAAGGCATGGTATGGTGTGGTATGGTATGGTATGGTACAGTATGGTACGGTGTAGTATGGTGTTGTGTGGTGTGGTATAATATTGTATGCCAGAGTGTATGCCCCTCACAGTGCTGAGAATGGAGATCTTAGTGAGGGATTTAGCTACAGCTGCAGCTTTTTCAGCTGAATGCTGCAACAGATGGAAGAAGCCTGTGTATTAAGAGAACGCAGCGATTTTTCAATACTAGGTGATTGCATGGCAAGTTGTGCATTCCACCCACAATGTACTTGTATGGTGCACTTGTGCAGTTAATTGCAGACCTGCTTATATCATACAGTAGGGAAAATAAAAAATATATTTAGATTCATTTTAACTTAATAAGTTGCTTTATTGAAATTTCCCACCACATTTCCTATGATTTTTCAAGATGTTTGAAGGAATAGATATTTGCGTGACTGAAATATTTGAAGATTTGTTTCTCCACGTTTCACAGACCAAATGTGAAGATATTAAGAAGGCAGGAGAAAAGACCATGCTGGAATGATGGATCTCAGAAAGAATGAAAATGAACAACACTCTCCAGTTACACTTTCATCTCCTTTTATATAGACAGTCATGATATTAAGATTCATTCATCACTCATCATGTTTCTCCAGAATTAAAATGAAGATGACTGTGATAATTTTTGCCATTTCCTCCTGTAGTACACTAAAGATACATGCTAATAGTGCTACCAATGGAAAAATAACCCATTTAGCTGAGTGCTGTTTAAGAGATTGTTTTCACAACTTCTTTCATTTCGCACAAATTAAACCAGTAATGATTCCTGATGGCTGATCAAGTATCTGCTGTATTGTGCGATCTTATAGGGAGATTTGCTGCCTGGCTTTGCACTATGTTGTCAGTGATTTTCACTTTCTGTACCTTGAACTGAGAAAAATGGTGCATAAATACTTCTGTATTTAATACTAAGACTGAGTTCCTGAAAACATAAAACCAAGAAAAATCCCCTTCGTTCATAAGAGGCCACAAATCCCAAAGATCTGATACTGGCCAAGGTAATTAGCAGTCCACAACAGGTTATTTGCTTTGTAAAAGCCACTTTCAGATTTTAGTAGAAGAACAGAAACTGTCTGCTGCTATGCATATTTTTCCATCTCTGATACCAGCTAGTAGTGCTGTGATTCAGTGGAGCTTGATAAGACCCCACAAAACAAAAGGAGAACAAATGCAAAGGGCCCTTTGTTCTATCTCAGGTCTCTGGAGAGCAGCAATAAAATTTGATTTCAATGATGGACCAAACAGAAACCAAAGCAAGCAAAACAACAGACCTGTGGAA
This sequence comes from Lophotriccus pileatus, assembly GCA_035583135.1. Taxonomy (NCBI): domain Eukaryota; kingdom Metazoa; phylum Chordata; class Aves; order Passeriformes; family Tyrannidae; genus Lophotriccus; species Lophotriccus pileatus. The sequence continues at coordinate 34,830,603 of JAWWES010000094.1, forward strand.
GACCAACAGGGTACTGTGACTTACCATCCCTAAGGGAAAGGAGTCTTAGAGCCAAATCTGGCTCTGAGAGCATAAAATTGGCAGCATCTCCTACTCTGTGCCATGATTTCTGTCTCTCAGGAGACAGACTTGTTTTTATCAAGTTCCATTGTGCCATGCTACTTTCAGCTGTCAGCTTCCAGCAGGGACGGTGTTTGAGGTCAGTACGACACTGCAGTCTGTGATAGATCTCTTACCAGTGGAGCCTTCTGCAGCACCTCAACCAGAGAGGATGTTTCTTTGACTCGGAAGGATGACCCTTCTTGTTCACGGAAGGGATGATGGCCTGTTGTACTGGGACTGACAAGCAAAGGTTTTGAGTAAGTTTGAGGTGTTTAAACCATCTACTTTTAGTGGCATTGCAAGTCTAAAGGTTCCCTCCTTTAATGGAAGAGCACTGATATATCAGTGCTTTTGAGAAGAAAATAATGGTGGCATGATATTTGGGTTTTCTTTTGTTCTCTGCGTCAGTTCTGGGCTCATGCTGTTTGGAATTGGTTCAAGGAAATAATTCTCAGCTATTCTATGTCTGACAGTCTCTACTGCAGCAAAGGGGGCTCACCTCTGCTATTCTTATTGTATGTAGGAAACTGACCTGATTTTGTTTGGTCTTTTCTATTTGTTTTATATTCCACAGCACATGAAATGCTAAGATCTATTTCAGATATTAAATGAAACAAATGTCACAATTTCAATCAGTCACCTTTGAGCATACCACATTACCTAGTAACTAAGAAAATGGGATTAGAGCAGTGCATTTGTGTAACTTCAATAAGGCATAATAATAGCTGAGGAAACAGGGAAAGGGGGAAATTAGTTTAGTTATAATACATTAATAGGGGCTAGGGATTCATAACATAGAACCAGATCATTCTGAAGAGACTCAAACCTCAGTGATACAATTGAAGCTTATCTCATTAACTTCTGGCTGAAATTCCCATGTCCTCCAGAAAGGTGAGGGTTGAAACACTTCAGTGCTTGTATCAGGAGAGCTGAGAATGAGATTTGGGGCAGATGGGAAAGTGTTGCTTTTGTATTAGACTCAATCTCTGGGATGTGCCTCTGATTTTGTTAATTTCTGTACAACAGATTCAAATACCTGGAGTTGAGGGGATCTGCAAAACGAGCCCCATGAGCTCTGGGATGCTCTCCTTCCACAAGGTATCTATACATGATTGTTTACCTTCCACTGCCATCAGGCAGGAGATGAAATACAGGCCAGGGATAACCACTGAAAGTCCAAGGAGATGCAGTAGAGATGGCCACCTATTTAGACACACTGAAACGATCTTGGGTAGAGTTTCGGGAAAAAAAAAACGACCAAGAAAGAAAGAAAGAAAGAAAGAGAAAGAAAGAGAGAAAGAGAGAAAGAGAGAGAGAGAGAGAGAGAGAAAGAAAGAAAGAAAGAAAG
>JAWWES010000094.1:34832152-34851624 GCA_035583135.1 Lophotriccus pileatus
AGAAAGAAAGAAAGAAAGAAAGAAAGAAAGAAAGAAAGAAAGAAAGAAAGAAAGAAAGAAAAAGAAAGAAAGAAAGGAAGGAAGGAAGGAAGGAAGGAAGGAAGGAAGAAAGGAAGAAAGGAAGAAAGAAAGAAAGAAAAAGAAAAATTGTTGTCTCCACCTTTGTCCATAAGCAAAACGAAACTAAACCAATACCATAGAAAAGACCCACCAATGCCCAAATTGCCAGATGTTCACACTGAAGGCTGCTGGGGTTGGGAAGGGAGTCAAGTAAAATCCAATGGACACAGGGAAGTCATGTGTGAGATTGGGACAATGCTAGGGGAAGTCCATGCTGGTGACCAACAGTTTTTAACATCTTTGTTGGCAACGTGGACAGTGGGAGCAAGTAAATCCTCAGCAAGTTTGCAGAAGACACCAAGCTATGTGGTGTGGTCAACACACTGGAAGGAAGGATGCCATCCAGAGGGACCTTGACAGGCTTGAGGTGTGGACATGTGTGAAGATCATAAACTTCAACAAAACCAAGTGCAAGGTCCTGTGCCTGAGTGGAGGCAATCCCAAGAACAGGCTGGGTGGAGAATGGATCAAGACTACTCCCAGGGAGAAGAACTGGGGCATGTTTGTGGACAAAAAGCTCAATATGACCCAGCAATATGTGCTTGCAGACCAGAAGGCCAACTACATCGTGGGTTTCATCAGAAGAGGTGTGAACAGCAGGTCAGGGGAAGTGATTCTCCCTCTCTGGTCTGCTCTTGTGAGACCCCACCTGGAGTGCTGCATTCAGCTCTGGAGCTCCCAACATAAGTAATATATGGACCTGTTGAAACAGGTCCAGAGGAGAGTAGATCACAGGGATGGAGCTGAGTTGATCACAGAGAAGAAGCACTTCTCCTGTGTAAACAGGCTTAGAGAGTGCAGGGTGTTCAGGCTGGAGAAGAGAAGGTTCTGGGGAGACCTTATAGAGTAGTCTTCCAGTATGTAAAGGGGACTTACAAGAAGGCTGGGGAGGGACTTTTCTCTTGAGCATGTAGGGATAGGACAAGGTGGAATGGCCTTAAGTTGAAGGAAGGTGTGATTGGATTTGATATTAAGAAGTAATTCTTTACTGTGAGAGTGGTGAGGCACTGGCGCAAGTTGCCCAGAGAGCTTGAAAACTCTCCATCCCTGAAACGTTCAAGGCCAAGTTGAATGGGGCTCTGAGTAATCTGGTCTAGTGGAAGGTTGGAAGGTGCCCTTGCCCATGGCAGAGGGTTGGAAGTACACGATCTTTAAGGTCCCTTCCAACCCAAACTATTCTGTGACTCTATGACTCCTTTCCCCACATTCACCTGAGCTGCAGGTTTTGCTCCGTGCCTGCTCTCAGAGTCCTTGCAAGGACGAAGTCCTCCACTTAGAGCTGCTTCTAGCAAAACTTCATAGAAGAAGCATTTTTAAAGACATTACTCAATTTCAGAGCTATATATAGTGCACCAGCTTGTGTGCAAAAAGCAGACTGTAAGGTAGAGAAAGCAAACAAACAGAAAGGAAGTAGAGGGAAGACGACTTGAAAATCATTATAGAGTGTTAAATTTTTTGATGTGAAAATTTGTGTATGGATGCAATCTATCTGTTTATGTATACAGGTAAATTGCACACACACGTTTTCTTAATAAAGCTTAAATTTTTAGAGATTGGATTTCAACTCTTAAAATTTCCCCCCCAAAATAGCCAGTGGAATGGATTTTTTGGTCTGAGACAAAGGAAAAAAACTGATTTTTTCATAAAACAACATTTTAATTCCTTAGCTGGTTAGTAGAAATTTCACTTATTGGGATTTAAAGATGGATATGTCTTCTTCTCCTGAAGATAATCTTGCCTCAAGATATATTAACCATCCTTGGAAATGTCTATATACACTTCTCTGTAAACCATGGCACTATATAAAGATATAAGTTATTTAAGTTTCTTCTGTATGTCTGTGTAAAATGACTTACTAAAATCTGAAATTGGATGGAAGTTTTGCTACTGACTCCAACAAAACCACTATCTTAGACAGTGAGTTTTTTCATTTATACATTTTATTGAGCCTAACATTTTTTATTAAAAAGAAGGATTAAAATGTTTTGAGATTCACTGTAGACCTAGAGTGTTTAAATCAATTTTAATATCATAGGTAATATTTGTCAAAAATGAAGTGCCATTTTTTTCAATAAGATTTAACATATATGTAAGTAACATACTGTAGGTGTCATTATATCGCATTTTATCACAACTTTCTTGTAATTTCACTTTCTTTTCAGAAAATACAGTAAATTCAATTGCTTCTATTACTTTAATTTGTGGTATTAATCTTTAAATATACTTCAATCTGGAAATTGCAGACAATAAGAGATGTATGTCAATTGGTGTCAGTAGAGGAATTTTTTCTGAAGTAACGAGACAGCACAGAAGATCAAGTAGCCTCTGTATATCAGGTTGTGTTTATACCTGTACCTGTGTATATATATGAACATGGACAGAGATATACATGAAGTTAAGGCATGTGGAGGTAAAATACCTTATATATAAAACAGCTGTAGATGCAGAGAGGGAACATCAACATTGAGGGAGAAAAAAAGCCAGATGTTTGAAATTCAGGTTAAAAGATCATGGATTATTTTCATGGTAAACCCATTAAATTTTTGCTGCATCATCAGTTGCTCACCTCTCTCTGCCTCTGTCTTCTGTGATCTTAGCTCAATTGCTCAGGTATCACCCTACATTAAGTAATCATGAATGAAAAGAAAGTGCCAGTTCTCTGTGTCTCTCTGGGAAGGCCAATTCTTTAGACTAACTTCTTGACGAATGTCACAAAGAAACCAACAAGGAACACTGCAGTAATTTGTTTTTGAGGAAGCTATAAGTACTTGGTTGCTTTGAAATAAAAACTATTCCTTTTAAAAAAAAGTATCTGTCAAATAAAGTTGATGTATTGCCTGTGAGTGGGAAACCTCAGCAGAAGGGGATACATTCCATTTATAAAATACATTAATTTATTCAGAAAACAAACAGTTCCAGAAAGGATCAGCAGATCAGCACCCTGGCTCAATCTTACCACATTGATTGAAAAAGTCATCCATTATTTTAGAAAAGATGTGATTTTACTTCTTCCAAGTCCAACAGCTCAGCATGCTGGGGCAAGCTGCTCTTTTGGGCATACCATTTTCCAGGCAAAATCTTGGCCCTCATGTTTGTCAGTAAAGTCTTGTGCTGCTTTTAGGGAGGTGTTGACCTAAAAGAGTAGCAGTTCGTATCTATCTGAAGTAAACCTACGTATCTGACTCCCACTAAGACTTTAGGCAGATGTAATACTCTCACACTTTTAAGAATGTGTTATATTCTGGTAGTCCCTGTAAAAATCTTCTGGGAGATGTATTTGTGTTTTAGTGCCAGTAAAGTGATATGTGTTAGCACCAGTCTTAAGAAAGGCAGGACATACAGCAGAAAATACAGCTGTTGTCTGTACTTCTTTATTCCCAACCAAAGCAGATCAGGACAGGTCTGCAACCTGGCTTTGGAGCAGATATCATTTATCTAAGTCCTTGGATTGTGTTTCACTTAAACTCTTTTTATATTCTTTCTTTGCCTTAAACAAACATGACCAAATTAACAAAATCTGTGTGGGAGCTTGCATTTCAGCCAGGATCCTCAGGCAGTGCTTGGCTCTCTGCTTGTGCAGGAGGCAGATGTGTTTGCCTTGTCTCTAAACTCTTGTCCTAGAAAATGCAAATGAGAAACCAAATCAGGTGTCCAGGCCCATCTGCTTGGGTTTTGCCACCAACTATTACTTTTCTAAAGGAAATTTTCAGTCGTCAGTCAGAAATATTCTGTCAAAGATGCAGCAGAGGGTCGGAATGAAGGAAGTAGAGGGAGCAGTTGAGGCAAGGCTGGGAGTGAAGACTCTCCCATGACCACACTTCTTTCCACACCGTGGGTTCCAGTCTCTGGCCCTGCACAGAGGAAGGGTGGGCAGAGGAACGCCCCCTACCAAATCACAGTCCTTCCTCAATAGAAACAAAAGAAGGCTGTTTTCAAAGGACAGTTTGGGACCTGATCAAAATGTTTAACCACTGATCTCTGGATCATGGTGCCTTCAGCTTAGGTCATCATTCTTATGTTGGTTACTAGGTCCAGTGTCCTCACTTGTCGTATTTTTCTCCATATATTGCTGCAGAAAAAAGTTTGGGAAAAGTTGCAGTTTTCAGTGCAGTGCATTCTGAACTGGTTAAATTGTCATTTTAATCACTCTGCCAACCAGCATGTGGGAAAACTTGCTGCAATGACCTTTATTCTGCCTATGCCCATATTGCATGAGTTCTCCTGTTTGTTAATTAACAAAACACAGGTAAATTGTCGGGGCTTGACTGTTAAATTACAGGGACTATGATACCTCAGTTAAGGCAATTTCTTGCTTCTCCTTTTTTTTTTATAATTTTTCTTCCACTCCACTCTTGTGGGAACCCATTAGAGTATTTCTGGACACAATACTCTAGTGGGTTCCCACAAGAGTGGAGTGGAAGACGTCCCCCAGCTTGGGTCTCCCCAAGTTGAAGACCCCCAACACAAGGTTTTGGACCTGCTGAAGCAAGTCCAAAGGAGGGTCACAAAGATAATCAGAGGGCTGGAGCAACACTGCTATGGAGACAAGCTGAAAGAGTTTGGGTAGTTCAGACTGGGAAAGAAAAGGCTCTGGGGTTGACCTCAGAGCAGCCTCCCAGTACCTAAAGACGGCTTATAAGAAAGATGGAGAGAGACTTTTCACAAGGGCATGTAGTGAAAGGACATGTGGGAATGGCTTTAGGATAGGTTTAAATTAGATATTAGGAAGAAATTCTTTACTTCCAAGGTGGTAAGACACCGAAACAGGTTGCGTAGAGAAGTTGGGGATGCCCCATCCCTGAAGACATTCAAGGCCAAGCTGGATGGGGCTCTGAGAAACCTGGTAGAGGGAGAGGTGTCCTTGCCCATGGTAGGGGGAATTAGAACTTAATGATCTTTAAAGTCCCTTCCAATCCAAACCATTCTATGGTTCTCTGATTCTGTGATTTCAGCTCAAAGACAGATAATTTAATTTCAACACATTTCTTTTCAAGATTAAGTAAACTTTAATGGAAATAAATTACCTTTAATAAAATGCAGCTTACAGCTAACATTTTGTGGAGGGTCTCTCAACCGTTGTTCAAGGTTTTCTGACCCTGGAACCCCCTACCCAGTTTTTTCTAATGCCCAGCCCGCAGAACGTACCATAGCCGTCGCTGTTGTTACTGCTGTTGCTGCTGTCACTGCTGTCTCCACTTGTCTCACTGACTGAGATATAAACTCATAAATATATTTGTATACACACTTAAGGATTTGTACTAGTTTAGCCTTCTATATGCACGGAATTCCAAATACACATCCTGAGTGATATATTTCTGTGCATAATACTGAAAAGTTGTTGGTAATCTCCTGCAATCTTCACAGGGCATCCTGTATGTTTTGTAGCCTTTAATATTTCAGGATTTTTATGGGGAAATGCTTTATTGCCTTGTCATTCAGACTTTACGGGTATGACCCTAGATGTACCTACAGAAAATGGACAAGTGTCCCACATCTGTGGGGTGAATTTCATCTGCAGACCTGTTGCCTTCACTTCCTATTCTGAAATAAAACAGACATCTCTTTTCAATACCTGCTACAAATAACAGATTGACCTAAAATGCATCAACACAGAACATTTTCAGTGTACAGTGTTACCACCCTGTTATAGTCCATTTTAAACTACTTTTTTTCTGGATATGTTTGTGGTAGAACATCTGGCTAAATTGCTGCGACAGGGCAAAACGTTGCACATTTTGTAAAGGCCCCAGGTAAAACTTTGTATCGGACAAGGAAGGTGAAGAAAGCTATCTCATGATTAGACCTTTCAAACACATTTCATGACTCGAGGTAGAAATACTGAGATGTACTACAGCTCAAAGAAGGATGTTTATGCAAATATGTCTAAGTCAACATAGAAGGACGTTTGGTGTCACTCAATTCTGTTACAGCAGCAACATGAAAAGTGCAAATAGTTCTATTTATTATATGATTACTCATAAAATTTTGTTGCCTTATAACACTAATAAAACACTGTGCAACGTTGTCGTGGGTTAGCAAGAGTTCCCCCTCCCTGGGGGACTGTGAGTGGTTTGTCCAGGTGAATTTCCGGGACAAAACCAATCAGAAGTTTTGGTAACGCCTTTTGCCAATTACATCTTTAAGAAATCGGAAGAGAAAGTTAGTTGCGCAGAAGAAATTGAGAACCCATGTGAGCGAGAGGCAGCAGGCCCCAAGCAGGGGCCAGGCCTCCCTCCTCCCCCGGCCCTGGGATCCAGAAGACTCCCCTGATCCAGACATGGAACGGAGTGAAGGAAAAAAAGACTTAAAAGGACTTTGCAAAAAAAACTTAGAAACTGCAGCCTGAGAGATAACGGAGCCTTCAAGGTCAGACCTGGCAGCGGCAGCTGGAGAGAGAAGCCGCAAAGGGCAGAGACAGCTCCTTCTCCCCCTCTCTCCCTCTCTCTCCCTTCAGCAGGGAAAAGACTTAAATTTAAATCATCCCTGCCAACTGTGGAAGATTGTTGGTGAGCAGAGACAACCCCCATCTGCAGCTCATGAAGGAGCCCATGATGGAACAGATGCAGAAGATGTGACTACTCCATGGAAGGAGTTTTGCTGGACTGTAGCCCACGCAGAGGAGTCTTACGCCAGCGCGAGGAGGCCTGGGTAAGATCTCCAGGATCCAGGGGGATCCATGAAGGTGCAGCTGAGGTGGACCTACGCCGGAGCAAGTCGGCTTGGGTAGGGAGCCATGTGTGGTCCCAGTGAGAGACCAGTGTTGGTGCAGCTGCTGACCCCGAAGGACAGCAGAGAATGGAAGAACTGTTCTCCGAGGGGTAGACCCACGTTGGAGAGGTCTATCAAGGACTATTCCCGTGGGAAGGGACCCTACAGAAAAAAGGGGTGGATTCAAAAGCCATTATCCCCTGCGACTATGTGGTGCAGACCATGGAAAAAACAAGTGTCCCCTTGGGTAGTCCATGGAGACCTTACAGGACTCTGGGTAACCCCTGGCCCTGTTGGTTGACACAGAGGAGAAAAGGGCCAGAGAGAAACTGTTCCAGATGCAACGAGTCGGAGTTGTTGTCTCAGAGATAGCAGAGAAGAAACTTACAAGTGCTGCAGAGTGACTTAAAAGAATTTGCTTTCTTCTCCTCCTGGACTATTACAAAGGGGGGAGGAGTACTTTTGTGGACTCAAACTGTAGATATATAGTGCTTTTACTTAGTATTGTAGTAGATATAGTTGTTTAGTTTTTATTGTGTAGTAATAAATCCTAATATTATTTTTCCCCAATTTGATTTGGTTTTGTCTGCATAAACTTTCTCTCCACTTAGAGCAATTTGGTTGGGGGGTGTGGTAAAAATTGTCACCGAGACAAACCCACAACAAACATGTAACCTTCACTGTTTTAATAGCATGTTTAAGTTGTTCCACTGACCTGATATTTGAGAAGCTGTGATAATCAAGACAATTTTCAGAATTTATTGACATTTGGGGATAACACCCTTGTTCAGATAACAGGGCATCTTGGAAAACTGAAATTCAGCTAGCGGAGATTCCAGGGTAAGTGTGTCTAAATTAAATACTAAATAAATTCTGTATCTCAGAACTTAAATAACAACATTATTTTCAGACTTGTGTGTGTCTGTGTTTTCTGTTGGAGAAACTCTTGTTCAGTAAAGCTGAAAATCTTATGTAGGTGGCTCTATATGCCTTTAGGTATTAGATTTGAATAATTCTAGTTGAAAGTGAGTGTCATGGTGCTATAGTAAGACATCTGAAAGCAGACTTGTGATGTTACACAAAGTTTGGCAGACATTTTTGTAAATAAGTGCAATATTTTTATAAGATGACTTTTGCCTGTGCCAAAAAGATTTTAGTAAAAACAACTGACAAAGAAATAATTTAGATGGTGAAAGGCCTTCTTCTTTGCAAATGCACAGTGAAGTGGCCTCCTCTTTTAGGCTTGATTTATTGCAGCAGTTCAGTACACACCTTACCCTAAACACAGCAATCCCACCAAAGTCAGAGACATGTGCTTAAAAGTAGGTAGTCTTAAGTACATTGCTGTTGAAGAATTATGTTGGAGAGCTATAGCCATTTAAGGAGCAAGTCCCAGGACAGTTGGAAGCCATTTTTAAATGACCTTTTCCTTACTATATTATACCTTTTGTTACTCCTTTTTAATAATTATTAGGAATTATTTAATAACTATTAGGAAATCACTTCTATTTATTCAAAGCAGAAGTCAGATGAAATTGCTTCTTTTGACATAAGTATTTAGAGAGAAACTGTTTTCTATCTTTTAATAAATATAGAAAACCTGTTCAAAATACTGTTTTAAAATGTTTTGCCTTTGCAAGCAGTGAACTCTTGAAATAAACTTACCAGTAACTGTCTCATAGGGTAAATTCTGAGTCCTGTCCTGGGAGGGCAAGAGGAAAGACTGTTGGTAGAGTGTGGGACTAACGTCAGGGTTCAACTCTTCTTCATTAGTGGCCAGCCAGGCACTAGTGCAGTGGTGAAAAAAAAAAGGCAAATTGAAAAGTACATGCCACAGGGTGTGGTTTGTAAAAGACCTGTTGCTTCTGCTGACTTTAAGTCACAGTGGAGATCTTTGTAGATCAGTGTATGAGTTTTTGTGTTATCACAAAAATCCTGTCTTCTTACCAATTTTCTTGTTTCTCCTTCCAACTCCTTTCAGCTCTGCTGCTGTGTGGGCTTTAGCTGAGTGATCTCTGAGGGAAACAAGACACCAGACTGGAAACAAAAGGCCCACAGCAATCTGATGTGCTCTTGACCTTCTGTTAGAGTTGTTTAAATAGGTGCCATAAATAAGTGAAGAGTTAAGGGTAAGGATTTTCAGTCAAAAAAAGGTTTTGAAATGGATCTACAGAGAAATAAATTGTTCTCTCTGTAGTCATTTGCTTTCCTTCTTTCTTGTCCACTTGTATCTTGTTTTATTCCTTGTATTTTTGGCACTGGCACTCAGGTGTTACCCAAGCCTGCCCATGGGGCTGGCTCAAAGGACATGTTCTCATGTCCTCCCCATTCTTCCCCACAGGAGCTTTGCCAGTCAGGGCTTTAGGGGCCACCCCCATTCCAAAACTGCTGACCCTCTGCTGAGCATCCTCCTGGTTAGTTTGGATCAGTATCTTACAAAGAGACCGCAATACAAGTGTAAATTTAAATGTTTTTGCTCCTGAAAGGAGACACGTAAAGCTTACTTCCTTTCCCCACTTTCCTCTACACTGAACAAAATCTAACTCTACCAATAAGGGATAAAATTTTTCCATGGAAATCTTGCCCACAATCTCCACTGTAAAGACTTGGAATCAAAGTAAAATCAAAAGTGAAATCAAAACAATGGATTGACTAGAAATATATGTACTGCCACAGTGTTCAAGATTATAAATACAGGTGCTTTTGAAGCATCCTTGTCAAATGTGAGACTCTCCAAATGTGCTTATTATCAGATTATATTTGTCTATAATACATTTTTGCTTACTTTATGAAGTGCTTAACATTTCAAGAATAGTTTGTCCTTGTGGTAGAAAGACGTAAATAATCTGATATATGAATAGCAATTCAAGAGGTTGAACATTTGTTTCCATTTTCAAAGCTAAGAACCAACCTGAAAGCCAAATATCTCGTACTAATCGTGATGGCTGCAGCAGTCCTTGCAATTTTCTCAGAATAGAGGAGGAAATGAAATTTTTAATGGTGGCTACCAGCTACCAGGATCCTGCACATGCATATGTCCAAATCTGATCATCTGTCCCTGTAAGGGTTGAAATGGTGGCTAAGGATGGATGCAGTTACTCACACAGAGGGACACACACTCCAAAATTTTGCTCATGGGCAATATTTTAGTTCTGCCAATTCTTGTTTTACAGTGAATTACAGAATATTTTGATTCTTAGTGTTCAGGGGTCTGAGAATTTATGGTAACAGCATGGATTTTACTTCATAAATTCTTTTGAGACCCAGCCAAGGTCTCAAAAAAAAAACCAAAAACAATCTTTCTGGAGCTTCCCAAGTTTTGCATTAATTTGGATGGCTAGACTCTATTTTATTTCTTCATTCTCGCTTGGGTATTGTCCCTTTCCATTTGTAATTGAAGTCAACCCACTCAAAGGTGTCTTTTATTTTGATCCTTATCCTCTCCTCAGCCATGATGAGGCCACATCTAGAGTGCTGTGTCCAGTTCTGGGCTCCTCAGGACAAGAGAGACGTGGAGCTCCTGGAGACGATCCAGCAGAGAGCAACAAAGTTGATTAGGGGACAGAAGTATCTCTCTTAAAGGAAAGATTGAGAGATTTGGGCCTGTTCAGCCTCAAGAAGAGATGACTGAAAGGGGACCTCATCAACGTCTCTAAGTATCTGAAAGCAGAGTGTCAAGAGGACAGACCCAAGTTCTTCTTGGTGGTGTCAAGAAATAGGATAAGAGGCCATGGGCAGAAATGGACACAGAGGAAGTTCCACTTGAACATGAGGAAGAACTTCCTTACCGTGCAGGTGACCAAGCACTGGAACAGGCTGCCCAGAGAGATTGTGGAGTCTCCCTCACTGGGGATATTCAAGAACCATCTGGACACAATTCTGTGCCGTGTGCTCTAGGATGGCCCTGCTTGAGCAGGGAGGTTGGACCAGGTAACCCACCGTGGTCCCTTCCAACCTTATGCATTCTGTGATTCTGTGATTCTGTAATTAGAAGCCAGGATGGAAAATCCATATTGACAGTGCTGATCTTATTTTAATTTTGGAGACAGATACTGCAACAGGTCAATATACACACTGTGCACTTATCAGTTAAGGAACAGCCCTTGTGGGAGACATATGACAGAGAAACACAGAGGTTATGGTGAAATGTACAGTTGGCTGTTAACAAGTTAGTTAAAAAGTCCTTCACTTTGACATTTGTATCCTGAGCTGAAGGCTAACAAATATGGATTTTTTTTACCACTGGAATTTCCATGACTGCAACCTGCTAGGGGAACACAACTTAACTGAATGCATTTAATTAAATGCAGCTTCACAACAAACTTTCCTCCTGAAACTCCCCAGCCCACCTCTGCCCATGGGCTAGGTGCAAGCAAGGTGATGGACTGCAGAGCTTCATCACAAACAGTCTCGTGCATCATTGTGGGAGTCTGCAGGCAGGGATTTCAGACAGTCCTGCTGTGTGCAGGCCAGTGGGTAGACATCATCTGCATGTACACATGGGCAAAGAGCCTGGCCATCCAGTGATACTCCAGGCATTTCCTACTGCAGGACTCACCAAACTACACATGGTTTTAAGTAGTCAGTAGAATCTGGCCTGAAGGTGCGGGAACAGTAGTTTAGGACAACCTTTTTTCCTAGTTAAGAGAACTGGGATATGCTTTTTGTGTAGTTTAAGATAATCAACACCACTGGTCCCACATGCTCAGGTGGGACTGGTGCTTAGACAAAGTACAAGAATTCACAGCCCAGTCCAAGACCTTTGAGTGTAGACTCCCATCACCATTTGGACACTGACTGACCACACTGTTCAAGAGCTCCAATTCTTCATGAGAGCATCATCCCATGAAAAAGATTCCAAGGTGGCAGTTTTGTTTGTTGGATTGTTTGCTTGCTTCTTAATAGACACTGTGTCTGTGCACAAAAGATTCAGATTGGCTAGACACTCCTATTCCTCCCTGAGCTTTGTAACTCTGGGTGCATAGTGTCTACACATGTAGACTACTAAAGAAGACATACTAAAGAAGCCATGTGTGTAAAGAGGCAAAAAATCCTCTTAAAGCCTGTGCAGTATATAATACTTTGTGTCTCAGTTACAATGGCCTCAATGTACAGTGGCAAATTATACCAGTGTATTTTTCATTTTTGCTTTATTGTGGATGTCATTGAATGTAATTTGTAGGAATTTCCCCCCTGCATTTGCACTGTACTGAGTGAAGTGCTACAAAATGAAAAGTTAAATAAGATTACACAGTCAGCAAAAAAGTGTTCAGCTCAGTGTTTCTGAAGCTTTGAAGATCACCTCAATCTCATAAAGTCTTCTAGACAACACTTCAAAGATCAAATAAGTTCTCAGACAATCTTTTTGTTCTGTCTGATCCCTCCCTCTTGCCTCTTCTCATCGAAGGACCCTGTCTTCAATGAGTGAAAGAGCAGACCCAGACAGTTTTCTGTCTGGCAGTACTTGAATTACTTAGGCAATTTGCCTAAGTGAGTGGTTTACCCTCATGATAATGTGTTTTCATGCAGCAACTGAAATGAGAGGGCTTGAGGAGCATGTTATACATTGAATGCATGAAGGTCAAAGCCATCATTCTCTGCGTGGCACAGTGCTCCCTGATTATAGTAAGTCTGTATTAAAAACACATTAAAGAAATAACTTCTATTTGTCTGGTGAATGCTTCAGAATTGTTAAACTTTTCTAGTGTTTTGTTTTATTGATTTGTATTGGCAGAAATACAAGAAAACAAAATTATATTGCTTTCAAGCTTGGTTTCACAGACTTTACCCACTGCTGGTTATTTAAGAGATTATCAAATCTAAATAAAATTAGACTGTGAATTACATCACGCTGTCAAAAACAGGGCATCTTTCCCTATTTTGAATATGTCCCAACAAACCTGCCATGGCATACAGATCTTTCAGGAGCACTTAGGCTAACAGACAAGAATTACACCATATGTAAAAATTAAAACCCCAGTATTCTACATAGGGGATAAAAGTTATGCAAGTAACTATGGATATCTATATCAACCAAAAAAGGTTCTTAGTTTTCAGCCATTTCATTTACCATGTTAAACATTTGCAGCTTTCAAATCTGGGATGTTCTTAGCTTAAAGGTCAGACTGCTTTCACTGAGGTGCTTAAATGTATATATGGGTGCTTAAAAATCAGCCACCTCTGAAAACATGACTTCTTTTGAACAGGGTGAAAGAGAGCACAGTGATTTCTGCCCTCTGAGGAGCAGGACATGACAGAACCACAGCTCTGCACCTCATAGTCTTGATTTGCATTTCCTGAGATGCTCTTGATAATGCACTACCTTTTCAAAACCATATATACAGCCAGGAACACTGTTTAGAAAAGGGTTGGCCATGTTTCACTTAAGTGACAGCTACAGGGTAATTATATTTTTATACAAGTAATCCTGAAGTGAAGTGCTAATTACACAAGAGAGAGATTCTAGACATTGTGACTGGTCAGAAAGACAAGATGGAAATAGACCTTCTCTAGCAGCAGGAGTCCTAAATATCTCCAACTTTATCTACTCTGTCCATCTGAAAGAGATGGAGAATTTCTGATAAGTTGGGGCTGTCCAAACTTCATTCTTCCATTTCTCTATCCACAGCTTTCAAATAGGAGTTTGGCTGCAAATGATTGCTTTCATTTTTAAAACATGTAAACAGCCAAAGCATCTCCAAACTGGCATGCAATCTGTTCTGGCTGATGTGCTGTAGAAGGTGTTGTGGAATAGACAGTGTTTTGATTTTTAAAAATTACCTGTCAACAAATTGTCCTTTGGTAGGACCCAGTCCCATATATCTAAGGGACAAAACAGAACTTTCAGTATGGAAGGATATGCCAGATGCTTTACATTTCTTGCCTCCATGGGATTTCTGATATGCTCCTCAAAATAATTTAGAAAGTTCTGTGAAGCTGCTCAGTCTGCTTTTCTTTGCTGTCTATAGGTGGCAATGGCATGCTGTTGACAGTGTTATCACTTGTAATCAATACAAATAGTCTTGCAACAATTCAATTCAGTGGAATAGGACTGAAATACAATATGTGACAGAGGGTTGTTTTTTTAAAGTACTTAGCTCTTTTCTTAAAAGCAAGGGCACATCCTTGGCTGCCCTTCCATAATTCTGCTCTACACAGCAGGAGTGGTGCACAAACCTGTCACACAACAGTAGCTTATGCAGTCATCTGCAGACAGAAAACATAATAGATTTGTGTTGCCTTGTACTTCAGCTTTCCACACAAGGGCCATTTTTGGATGACATGGAGATCAGCCAGTGTGCATCAGTCTTTTCTGATGGCATAGATCCTTGAAAAGCCTGTGGCCTGTGGAGACCTGAAGGACTGAAGAGCATAGTGCCTTATTTACCTCAAAATGCCCAAGAGAGGAGCTTTGAAGATTTAAAGCCAAATTTTATTCCCCAGACCCTATCTTTCCTTCTAATGCACAGACACAGGTTGTCCAGAAAAAAGCCACCGTCCTTTCACATTTTTATTTTCAAGTTTGCAAGTTGGGCATAAAATGGAGAACAGCCTAAATAGAGTAGGCAACATCTTCCATTTAGATTCTGAGTTACGGATGAACTACACACAAAATGTCTGATGAGTAACCTCAAAAACATTTTGAAAAAAATCAATGCCGTGGAAACAAGTATGGGTCTTGAAATGCTGGCATAGTTTGGAGTGATTGTAGATTTTTTTTCTAACTTCCTTCCAGGCTGACGTGGGACAGTGTGAGCCCCCAAATTGTAGTTTCTGAAAAGTTTTATTAGCAAATGTACAGATTTTTTGTAGTATGGTGTTTTCTGTGTGCTCTTTAGAAAGTATGCAGAATTAAAAATGAAAATAACCTATCCTACTCCAAAGAATTTGAAATAATATCATAGAACAGTCCATCAAAAGAGAGCTTTGTATTCTTGTTTTCAGGCAGCAGTAATAAAATATTTCCCTAGCAAAGCCTTTCCTTCAGTATATCAGAAATGTATTATCTAGTAGTTATGTCTCAAAGAAAAGGATGATGTCCCCCAGAAAGCATGTGGATTTCTTCAGGGTACCATAGCATCATTTTCATTTTATGTAACACTGTGCACAATCTCCTTCAAGGCAAATAGTTATTCTGACCCCTACTCAGTTTCTTATTGGAATACTTATTTTGCAATCCACAAGAAAATGCCCTGTGTATTAACTGATAAATGGTAAAATATATTTTGGGAAGCTCTGCCATGAGTAACAAATGGAGTCATTAGAGAAACACAGTTCCAGAAAGGGAAGACTGTCTGATAGTATCAAAATTTTGTTCTTAAATTTTTCATGCTCCTTATGGACAGAGAAGATGTAGCTTTAATAGCATTCCAGCACTACTAAAAGTTTCTGTAACTGCAGTCTAAACTCATGTAATTTGGGACTGTGATCTCGGGTCATTGCATCTGTTTTGTGTGGAGAAGGTAAGACAAAAAAATATTATCTTTGTACCCTCTTTCCTTAGGTTGTAGCTGTTCTCTAACTATAAGTCTCAACCATCCATGGCCTGATGATACCTCTTTCTTGAAGTACAAGGAGTACTTCTCAGAACTAAAAGACCCCCTAAACAACAACAACAACAAAAGATCCCAACCAAATAAACAAAACAAACAAACACACAAACCTGCAAAAAAAAAAAAAAAGGCAAAAAGCTGAGGTGAGGGGAATAAACACTCCAAGTAACTGTAACCTGGGGAAAAATAGTGGCAGTTCAACAAGTTTTTTGACACAATTCTTCCTCTCTCCACCAAAGAAAAATGTAAACAAGGAAATAGGCCACTGTACATTCCTTATGGGACATTCAGCAGGGACACAGTTTGAAAGTGGATGTGGAAGATATGCTCTGAAAGAGGAAATGGGGTTCCTGGCAAATGTGTAGATGTTGCCTTATTGACTGACAGCCACAGTCTGAGAGTGAACTTGAAGAAAGGAGCCTTTGAAACAGGTCTGTGCTATAATTCCATGTCTCTGAATGCGACATCACTGACTTCCCTGCAACAGAAAATTGCTGAGACTATAATTTGCATGTTCAGCACCTACAAAGAACTGACAAAAAGATGAGTGTAGCACGAGCCTGCATCTGTGCCATTATGCCAGCTGTATATGTTTACCCCATGCACTTATGTACTAAAGTTCTCACAAGAGTCAAAATACAATGAAAGTTAAAATAATGAACTCTGATTCATCATGGCTCATCCTGACTGAATTGGAGCAAGAATATGTAGTTACTTCTTAAATTATATCTTTTGAGTATAGACAGCAACTTTGCGAGTCTGAAACTGCCACTTAGAGCTTTGTTGAACAAATGTACCTAAATAATGATATTATCAGTAGCAAGGAGGACAAAACTCATGGAAATATGACTGAGGAACCCATCTAGGAATAAAGCCTGGCCACTGTGGGCTCTTGAGCCATGGAAGTACAACTAAACTGGACTCCACATTGCCCTTGTACTCTCCTTATGTGGGGACAGAGGTGATTTTCAGTTGAGGAAACCAGACACTGAACGTTGCACTCGTTGCGAAATCTAGTCAAAGACCTGAGACAGATCAGAGGGTTTTCTGTATCCCTAGACAGCTGTTTTAAATTTTTATTAACCCATACAGATGCTGAACATTAATATTTGCAACTGTATTACAGAATAATAAACCCCTTAAAAAGCTGCAGAAATTCCTTGTGAGTTTTCACTGTCATTATCTAAAAAGATTTAAGTGAAGATGTGTTATATATAGTTTAAGAAAACCTGTCTACTGTGTTACATATGGTTTAAGAAATCTTGTTTATTTGGAGGAGATTAATATTGAGAGGACTTGAAGCCATGGCAAAGTAATTGGAAGTACTCACAAGACAAAGAAAACTGTCTCATATTTTGATTTATTTAAATCTTAGCTAATGTCTGAATGATGTTGAAGTATTATTTCCCAATTTCTTTTGGTTTTAAATCCCAAAGTTTCCAGAGTGTCATTCAAATAAGTAAACAATAAATAAAATTTCTCTAGGATGAATATAAGCTGTGTGTTATGAGACAGATAGCTGTTAGCAGTCTGATTTATTATCAGACTGTAAGGTTATAGTGAGTGAGGTATCACAGAGGATTTGTCAGAGATGATGGAATAAAAAATGAATACGCAACATGCAAGCAACATGGGAGGCACTGCTACCAACTGGATTGTGGGGGGCTGGGTAAGAATTTAAAAAAAAGACAGGATAATTTGAATAAATTAATTCTGTAAAAAGAGAGGATGGAGTATAGAAGAATGCAAGGCAGAAATACAGGAGAGAGAGAGAGAGAACAGCTAGGTAGTAAAGCAGAAATACTATAGGTATTAGGATGGATAGGAAGCCAAATGAGAGACAGTAATGTTGTGCTATTGTGAGCAAGGCAGACTCTGTAGAAGGAGTTTTAATAGACCTAAGACAAAACATATGAAATAATCCTTCAATTCCACACAGCTTTAATCAGGGTACTGTGTCTCATTTGCATGTGGCACTTCCAGAAAATTGTAGACAAAAATATTCAAGGCTTTCAAAATAATTTGACATGCAAGAACTTGAAAAAAATTGAGATTTTTAGATTCAAAAGAGATAGGGTGAATGCAGGGACATGATAAGTCTTAAAAGATACTAAATGCTCTTGCAAATCCTCCTGTTTTTCTCTATCTGAGGACATCAAGTGGCATCAAGTCTTTGAAAAGGTTGTAATTGTCTCTACCCCCGGTGTTTTTTTAAGGCTAGACAAACAGCCCTCAAGAATGAGTGCTGATCCTGCTTTGGACAAGTGTGTGGACAAGACGACCTCTTGAGAGGTTCTTCAGGTATATTTTTTAACACTCACAGACAATCTGGAGTATGTAGTTGTGACTTCATGAAAAGGAAGAGGAGCTATGCAATTATCTTCTTAGCATTTGGGAGCCGGATGTACAGTTCTTTTGGATTTCTTTCACATCCCAGCCTTCTTGTTTTGATGATTTGAATTGCCATTAGGTGTGAAAAAATTATTTTTGTACCCTCACTAAAATTTGTCAGATTGGAATGGGGGGAAAAATACAGTGTAGGACATGGAAAATTTTCATTTTCCTGTAAAAGAGAATGTTTCAAAATTACCAGCATATGAATTTGCAGCATTATAGCGTGAGTACTCATTAAGCTTTTGCTAAGTGTTCTTTTTAGAATTGCTGGACTAAAAATCATTGAAAAAAAAAGACTAACAGACAAGAGCAAAAAATTTATTATCAGGACTTCTATAAATGGAGGAGTATTTTGCGGACTATTTCTGTGTAAACTCTTACAAAAGAAAAGCATTAATAAAGACACTTTACTAAAGTGAGCTATGATGACTTGGATGTTTGAACTGACTGTAAAACTCAGTGCCATGATTCACTGAGATGTGGTTCTGTGTTTTATTTAGTGATAGTAGGTAGATGTGTACCATACCACTTCTGTTACTCCTTTCCCTCAGCTGTGATTTTAGTTGCTTCCTTTCAGTAAGCTCTTTTCATGCTTATCCCAAGTCACTCTAATATTCCCTTTAGGCATGTGAGCTTGCCAAGTCTTGATAAAGGAATGAAAAGTGAAGGTAAAGAAATGTTCCAGTTCTGCTTCTTTCCAGAGCCTACCACATCTATGGTTTGTTGTTTTTCAGTGGAAGCAGGGTCAACTGAAATGGGAAGAATTCAGAAACGCTGCTTGCTGCTGTAGAGATAAAATTCGTGCAGTCAAAGTTCAGCTGGAGTTGAAGCTGGACAGAAATGTGGGCCAGAAAACAGTTTTTTGAAATATCTTAATGATAATAGGCAGTATAGAAATATCCTTGGCCTGTTGCAGGATGCAGATGGTCACAAACAGGGAGAGAGACATGGCAGAAGTGTTTAATTCTTTCTTTGTCTCTGTCTTCAACACAGATGATGGACCAAGGGGGCCTTAGTACCCTGAAGTGGAGGACCATGACTGGGAGAATGACCAACTCCCAGTCGACCCTGAAATTGTGCAGGATCTGCTGCTCCAGCTGGATCTCTACAAATCTATGGGGCCTGGTGGGATTCATCCCAGAATCCTCAAAGAGCCAGCTGATGTCATCACAAAACCTCTCTTGATGATTTTTGAGTGGTCTTGGGAATCTCGAGAGGTTCCAGCTGGCTGGAACCTGATGAACGTTGTCCCGATTTTCAAGAAGGGCAAGAAGGAGGGCCCTGAAAACTGCCAGCCTGTCAGTCTCACTTCAGTGCCAGATAAGGTTATGTAGTATATTATTTGAGAAGTACTGAAAAACACCTGAAAGGCAATGGTCACAACCAGCATGGCTTCATGAGACGAAAGTCCTGATTTCCTTTTATGACAAGGTAACCCACCTAGTTGGTCAAGGAAAGCCAGATGATGTAATCTTTTTGGATTTCAGTAAAGCTTTTAATACTGTCTCTCACAGGACCCTTCTGAACAGAATGCCCAGCACACAAAATGCCCAAACACATCATGTGCTGGGTGAGCAATTGGCTCATGGGTGAAGCACAGAGGGTAACAGTGAATGGGGGTAACATCAGACTGGTGACCTGTCACTAGTGGGGTTCCACAGGGCTCCATCTTGGGTCCTGTGCTCTTCAACATCTTCA
>JAWWES010000094.1:34851724-34864221 GCA_035583135.1 Lophotriccus pileatus
GTCAAGGGAGGAGATTGTCCTGCTCTGCTCGGCACTGGTGTGGCCTCACCATGAATATTGTGTGCAGTTTTGGGCACTGCAATAGAAGAAACATATTAAGCTCTTAGAGAGATTCTAAAGGAGGGCAATGAAGATGGTGAAGGGCCTTGAGGGGAAGCCATATGAGGAGCGGCTGAGGGCACTTGGTGTGCTCAGCCTGGAGAAGAGGAGACTGAGGGGAGACCTCAATGCAGTTACAACTTCCTTGTGATGGAAAGAGAAGGGGCAGGCACTGATCTCTTTTCTGTGATGACCAGTGACCCAAGGGAATGGCCTGAAGTTGTGCCAGGGGAGGTTTGGGCTAGATATTAGAAAAAGGTTCATTATCCAGAGGATGGTTGGGCACTGGAACAGGCTCCCCAGAGAAGTGGTCACAGCACCAAGCCTGACAGAGTTTGAGAATTATTTGGACAACACTCTCAGGCACCTGGTGTGATTCTTGGGACTGTCATGTACAGGACTAGATGATACTTGTGGGTCCCTTTCAACTCAGCATATTCTGTGATTCTGTAATTTTCAGGAACAGGTTGTCATGAAATGACAACAGCACAGGGATGAAACAGCTGCTTTGTGTTTCTGCTACCCACTTTAGGGTAGTAAGGTCACCAAAATGGAAATGACAGCTCTCAAACTCCAGAGCCACATAGTATAGATCCATTTTCTTGCAGTGTACATCTTGCCCCATCCCTCACCTCTGGAAAAGACTGGCACCTTTTCAGGGTCCATTTCTATGAAATGAACTATTGATGAAGCCAGGGCTCATGATATGTATGAACACCTCCAGAATAATGGCTGTAGTGAACAAAGGTATGACAAGATAGACTTCTCTTTGCATAACAAGTGAGTATTCACTTGTAGCTTTCGAGTAGCAACTCTTTTATAGAGTTGTCAGCTCAGACCATGTTGTGTTACTTAAAAAAAATCTTAAAAGTTGTGGATATACTTTTGTTAAAACTGCATAACCTAATTAAAATGAGTTATTTTTTCAGATATCTATTCAAGTATGCTCAGTGAGACCAAGGTAGTGCTATGTAAAAGATGTTTGCTTGATGCAGTCTCTGGTTGAAGGCAAGATGTGAATGATATCCTTTTTGAGACTTTACAGACACCTTTGCCGTCGTTTCTGTGAGAATAGCTTTAGATAGCTGACTTAATCAGGGAAAACCACGAGCAAATTTTCTACTTAATGAACATGTACCATTGTAGTTTCCTAGTGAAGGACGAGTACTGGGATCCCATTCATCATTTTACCACTGCTATTGTTCTTAATATTGTTATAATATTAAGAACATCATTTCACCACTTAATATTGTTCTTGCTAGCACTAGGTTGGAAACGCTTATAGTAATTTAGGATATATATATGCTTTCACTAGCATGAGTTGTAGCCAGTGTTCATTATGTTTCATCACTCATTGTTCTTGTTGGTAGCTTCCAAATCAATGTTTCTACTGCATGCAAAATCACAAGCTTTGTGCTGGAGTCACTGCACTAAAAACATGACAATGTCAGTAAAGAAACTCGGTATTCCACTGACTTAGACTTGCTTGCTGCCTGTCTTCTTCAGGCTTTGGTGAGGTTTTCAACCCACAGGGATGCTTAAGGTGCATTCCAAACCACAAGAAAAAAATCTACTATGTGTGAGCAGAGGGAGCTAATCAAGGTCCACAGACTGCGCTGAGCTATCCAATTCTTCAGGCTAAATGCAATCACTTTAATGCAGGCGCAAATCTCTGTCATCTGAAACTGTACACATTAGTAAAGGTCAACAGTAAGTCCTGTACACTCTAGCCTCCTCATCCTGTTGTTTCCCTATCTCCAGCTAAAGCTTCTCAACAACTTCTACATGACTGCTCATTTACCTGTCTTCCAGAGTTTTTCTACTTTTCCTATGAGGGCACCAACCAAATTCAAACATGATATTAGGGCACTAGGGGACATGTCTCTAAGTTAAAACAATCCCAAAATACAGCTTCAGAGTCCCTGTTAGATCTTCATGTGCTTTGTCTGTTAGTGCTGCAAAGTTACTCTTGAATCACAGGGTAATGTATGTCAAGACTACAGAGGGAAGTGTGATATTCAGAAAGCAGCTCATCAGGTTGTTCTCCACACAGGTATGAAGCAGGGCTCCCCTCCAAAACCATAGCAACTCTGCCTTTAAATACATGAGAAATTAACTGTCCATGCTTTCCACTAAGGACATTATCAGAACACCTAGAACTCATGAAAAGACCCCCTTCCTTCCAGGTTTCCTTTCACTGATTCATCAAGCATCCCTCAGTTCCCTCTGCAGACATGTTTTTCACATGTCTCTTTTTCCATGCTTTGTGCTTTAGAAAGAGGTTTTCCTCCCTGTGAGGGCAATGTCATGACATCCATCCACCACAGCCTGCATACACAGGTAAGGTAAGTGCTAACAGAAGGCAGCATCTGGGATGGATGTTATGTTCTCAAAGGTCAGACGTTGATTTCCCTTCCCTTTCTTAATTGTCAGTGTTTGGTAACAACAGAACTTAAAGCTGCCATCCAAAGGGTGCTCTTGGGACTGCTCTGGGCGGACTCCAACTGTCTTAGTTCCCAAAGACTCTTCATTACTTAGCCCTGGAACAGTTGTCTCCCCACATTGATTTCTTTTGTGTGCCCTCCCTAAATGCAATTACAGCTAAATGACAGAACTTTAATGAATGCATAATGGGAGTCCTTTCATTTCTATGTACATGGAAGCAGTAGAGAAAGGCAGAATGGGAGATAGCAAACATGAAGCTTGTGTTTGTAAAAAAAAAAAAGTCATGTAAAAATCACCTCTGCTGCTTTCAGGATCCAAGTGCATGGATAAGAAATCACACACAGTGCTCTGCTCTCTTTGTAGCTTCAGGAGAACTCAGATTTATCTTCACTTGTCTCAGAACTTTAGCCCAGAAACATGCCAGAGACCAAAAGAAGCAGTGATACAGGCAGCTATACCTCAGAAAGTTCAGGAGGTCTGGTTTTAATTTTTCACTTCTTTTCACAGGTCAGAAAATGTATATAGGCTTAATGTGCTCTTCTGAGTAGAAAAGGCCAGAACACCAGCCAGTGATTCTCTTGGAATTACCCACTGTAGGGTGTGGGTGTCTGCAGACTTTAAACAGAGCTGCAAGCAGGTGAAGTTTAATATCAGCTACTTCATAAAAAGACAAACTCTTGTTTGTTCAGTCTATCAACTCTTAGAACAAAGCAAGACAAAAGGTCTTCAGTGCATCCTTGAGGACAGGTGGGACCTTTACTGCCTCTTCCACCAGAACTGGTGAGGAAGGCCTCAGTAGTGGTCCTGGGGAAAGGACTTGGGTGCTTGGGAATACAGACTCTGTCACTTGCTCTCGTCAAGCTCTGGGTTAGAAGCATCTTCACTAGACAGGACAGCTCTACAGTCTCACACTTTTACACCTACACTCTATCCCATAAAAGCCTACTATTTAGGATTTATGTGAGTGAAGTCAAATACATACTGTGTGAAACATTATCGAAATCCTCATTGCATTCTCTCCAAGTTTTACATAAATCCAGATGTTCTGATGCACCAAGAAGGACAGACTCAATCTGTTGTACAGCATATATGTGTGCCCTCTTTGTTCCTTTGAAACTTCAGAGGTAAGACTGGATTTTAGACTTGCATGATCTGTACAGAAATAAGGACATGCAAGAAATCCTTACTTTGTTCTCTTGTTCTACTGTTGGCTCATCTGAGCCACCTGTCTTGCATTTCCAGACCCCTCAAACTCCTCTTGAGAGGCCCGGCTCTTGGGCAGCTCTGTCAGGGCTGTAGCCCATCCACTGAACAATCCTGAGTGGAAATTATTATGTGGCTTAGACTGCTGGGTACTCCAAAGAAGAAGGGATCTATTTTTGACTCTTAGGTAAGCACATAGATTATGCTCATTAAAGCACTTTGAGGCAACTTAGATGAAATGCCTCAGACGTCAGTGCAGACTCTTCTCTCTCTGTCTGTTTTGCCGTGTCTAAGAGTGGATTACAACATTTCCTACTGAGCCAAAAGGAAAAGAAAAAAATGGGGGGATAACCAGAGCAATTCAGCTTTAGCACAGACACAGTCTTAGTCACACATTAAAGATTACAACAAGGTAAGGAAATGCCTCTGTGGGAGTTCATCCTCCCATTGGTATCTGTCAAAATAATGTCATTGACTGCCCATCCTTACAGCCATGTTCACTGCTTCAGGCACTGTGCCACTGGCTGTGGAAGTCATATCGTACCTTCCAGGCAGACCCGTAAGGTGTCTGCATAGCTGGGAACCCTTTCAAAGCTCGTCTTGAAGAGCTTTGTCCTGGCTGTCAGTCCAGATAGCCCAGGACAATAGGAGACCAAAGGTTTTTTTTTAATCCTCGTTCTTGAAAATTTGAAATTCAGATTTGGAACCATATTGTAAAGCATGAGCCTTATTGCCTATTTGCTCTATACCCTACCAGGGTGAAACAGGGATGCAGTTGTATGGAATTAAGTATAAGCCTAAGGAATCATTTTATTTTTTGTTATCATTGCCTGTTACAAGTCTGTTTTTCCTAAGGATTTGGGGAATTTTTCCTCATTCCCTTTCATCTCAAGTTAATCCATTAGAAGCATTCTCCTTCATTATACTGAATCATTAATGCTGAAAACCTCATAAAACATACATAGGGGGGGTTGTGCTCCATATGTAAACATTTCATAAAGACATTTATGAAAAAAAGCCAATCACAACTTGAGTGCAAACCACAGACTGAAATGCATCCATATGCTCTGAAAAGATCCTAAACCTGGAATAAGGATCCCAGAAACCTCTGTAATCGAACCAGGACCCTGAATATATTCTCAGAATACATGGGAGAGAATATGATTTAGATTTGAAGCCTGTAGTTTCATATTTTTCAGACTTTTCTAATACTGTTTACCTTACAGTTGCAATGAAATTTGTGGAGCAAGGGACAAGAGACAGAGAAAAAATTAGCTGTTTTCTCTCTAAATGATGCTGTTAGATGCTCTTCCAGTAGCTGGAAGGATTAGAGATAATTGCTTCAATACTTTCTAAACCTTGTACTGTTCTGAGTAGAACTTCATCTAACTTACTGTCATGGCTTGCTAAAGCTTTGCTTTTTGTGATCCATAAAGCAAACTATTAACGTTTGAAAGTTCAACTGGAATACCTCTGATTCAACCACATTAATATAAATATAATCTAGTAACAAGGGGGGAAATTACCAATATGCAAGAATAATGATAGTCTGTTTCTGAGCAATTTCAAATGTTGTTTCTGAATTTTTACTGAGGTCATAAGGACATGACAATGACAACTTCAATGCTGAACTCTTGGCATACACCCTTTTCTGTCTCTTCAAAGTTAAACCAAAATTATACTATACAAATGAATCCTGGAAATCAGCAACATACTCCCTTTGCTCTTGTGTGTCCAGATCTGGAGTCCTCAGAACAAAAAGGATATGGACTTGTTAGAGTGAGTACAGAGGGGGCCACGAAAATGATCAGAGGGCTGGAACACCTGTCCTGAAGACAGGCTGAAAAAGGTGGGATTGTTCATCCTGGAGAAGAGAAGGCTCTAGAGAGACCTCATTGCAGCCTAATAGTACTCAAAGGAGGCTTATAAAAATGAGAGCATGGACAGATAGTAATAGGACAAAAGGGAATGCTGTTAAACTGAAAGAAGGAATATTTAGATTAGATATTAAGAAGAAATTATTTACCATGAGGGTGGTGAGGCACTGGAACAGGTTAACCAAGAAGCTGTGGATGTCCCATCCCTGGCAGTTCAAGGCCAGGTTGGATGAGGCCATTGAACAACCTGATCTAGTGAAAGATGTCCCTGCTCATGACAGAGGTTGGAAGTAGATGATTTTTAAAGTCCCTTCCAACTTAAACCTTTCTATGATTCTATAATAAAAGCTGATACTTCTCATATCTTGGACTAACTCCTCAAATCAGCCTGAGGCAGCAGATAAAATGTTCTACCTGAGTGCATGTGAGTGAGCAAATATTTTTGCTTTAATATCTTTTTATTTTCAGGCACGTAATATTCAGGAAAAAAAGAGGCCTGGTTCCCACAAGCTGTCTTTGACCAGTTCTGTTGAGGAAGAAGACAAAGCAAGCAATCAAACCACATCTTGTCTGTTATCAGAATCCAGGGACATGATTACTCTTAAACAATTCCATGGTTGAGAGACCTCTCCAGCCTAGAGGATGCAATTATGTAAGTTTAATTTCATCCCACTTAGTTGTGTGAAGTCCTTAAGTGACAATTACATATGAGAAGTTCTCTCATTATATTCTGCACAGAGACTGGCATTTCTGACCAAGAAAAAATATTTGAGGATAAATCATTGCAAAAGATCCCATTACTCACTGGGATGAATAAGAGGCTAATAACTGTGCTCTAATGTCATCAGTATAGATTTTTCATAGTTACATTATAATCAGGGGAGCAATTTTGAGACTGTTTTCCTAATCAAAAGAAAAATTTTAAATTGCAAAAATATTATAGCTCATTAAACAAGGATGTCACTTAACCAAGGAGTGTCACTTAACCAAACTTAGTTCATTTTGAAGCCAGAGTTATCATATGGTGTACAATCATCTCAAAAAAAGCAATAATGTAAGACAAGAATTAGCAAAAACATTTTGAAAGCCCTTTATCAATGTCCCTTATCTCTCAGTTGTGCTAAAGAACCATTACAATCACATGCCACGCTTATATGCAAGCAAATAAGGAAGGTACCAATAGATGTCACTTAATAAGAGTTGGTATAATTTTTGGGTTTTGGAAGACCAATGTACGTAATTTGTATTTGGAAGACCAAGGCAGCTTGTGCACAGGAAACAGCATACTTCAGCTGGTCTTTGCATCAACATTTATAGTCCAATTTTTGTCACCAGCCCTGCAAATTGCTGCTTATATGTGTGGAGTATATGTGTGTGTCTGTGCCCATGCTGATTTGTGCTTATTTTTGCATGAGTCCAACAAGCCTAGACGATGGAACTAGAAGATGTCTATCCATTGCTATCAAATTCAGAAAGTGAATGAGATTGCAGTTTTCACCTATGCAAAACAAAAAATAGCCTAAACTTAAACTGAAAGGTCTTTGCCACTAATCATATTGCTTTGCATAAGTCTGTGTCTTTTTATTCAGAGGATCAAAATAATTTTTCAAATATAATGAACCAGTGTCTGTTTTGCATGAAGCCTTGTCTACATAACTATGACATTCAAAGGACATTCAAAAGAATGACAAATTCAAAGTGCCTCAAAAACTTGCTGTGTTTGTCCATAAAATTAGACCATCTCAAAAATTCTCTTAAAGAGACTGCCTAATTTTGGAATATGCCTCCACTTCCTACAATAAAAAACATAAATTATTTCTTTTCCTATCTCTAATCTTAGGGACTTTCCTGTGGTTTAATTACCCACCACCCCTATGCTAGGTGGGTTTATACTTTGATATGCTAGTAGTTTGCCAATTGTTACTGTCTTGCTTAGTTTTCCAGTTTTTCCTCTACTATATCCAGCACTTATTCTCCACAGACAATGGCTTGGAGTATGCACTTCAAGTAATGCAGTTATAGAAGGCTTGCGGAAAAAACCCCCTGACTCTTGGGGACTTTTTTTTCTGAGTGGAGGCCTGAGAGTCTCACAGGTTGGAACTAGAAATATCAATGCACCTGTAGCTATAGCAATTATGCCTACAACACGTTCTATGTTTATATAGTATAAATATTTCTCTTTATATATTTGTTCTATATTTTTTATATCTATTTCTACTTTATGTTTTTTTTCCTAAATATGTTTGTATTTACACACAAAATTTTTCTTTCTTCTCGTTCACTTATATCTGCTCACTTTGTAAACATTTAGTATTGCTTCCAGTTTTCACCCCTGCTAGTAAGGATTACTGAAATGGCTAAAACTATTTGGCTGTATGTAATATTTGACACAAACAAGCTGCACCCTCAATTTCACAGCTATTTTTTATCTGCAGCCTCTTTGCCTTCATTTTCTGCCTTTAATTCTAGTTCCTCCCTGCTGCACAAATGGTAAACCACTGACTGTGATTTTGTCTTAACTCCCATTCTATTACATCCTTATCTTTCAGGAAGAGCAGATGTTCCCATATGTGCTCTATCTTTATCCTCTGATGTTTTTGCTTTGCAAACAGATGATTGTATTTCCATTGCCCTCTGTGTCTGGAGAAAAAGATACAGTACTAAGGAGTTTTTCTGTGTAGCTAATCAATAGAGTTTGTAGGCAACTGAGCTGATCCTTTTCCTACGTTGTCTCCATTACTAATATTCCCAGGTATTTTCCCTTCACTTCCTCTCTCCTGATGTAATCTTAATTTCCCCTGGTTTTTCCTTTCAGGTTCTCAGTCTGGTGAAGTAACAGGAAGTTGCAACAGTTCACAAAAGGCATGATCTCATTTTGCTTTCTTTCCCCCATTTTTTCATCACTGCCTCCTACCAACGCATGCTGCTGCTGGAAAGCTCTGGGCAGCACCTTGAGGATAAACCAATGGGATTAACTCCTACTTGATCTCCACACAGGCATATGTGTGGTAGAGGGGGATGTGTGTGGGAGGGCCTGACACAGTTGTTTTGGAGGTGAATACAGAAATGACTCCTTAGGCATACACCTGTGCTCATGATGTGGCTCTGCTCTCACTGCAGGCAGTATTTGGTGGTCCAGTGCTCCCTGTATCCAAAAGCAATCCCTGTCCCTCCTTGTGCTTCACAAAACCTTTCCCAGCACTGTTCTGCATCAATACCCGGTAGGCAGAAACCCACAGTTTGTTGCTAAGAAAACTCAGATTAAACCACATCCCAAGTATCTCCTCCTTCAGCTTATAGAAACTAGGTACTGAAAGGTCTCCTGATAGGGACTATCTTAATTAACAACATATTTCCTCACATATTAGTAGAGATAGTGTTGGGAGACTTGCATGAGAAAAGTTGATCGTAATTGTAAGATGTTTTGGGCCTTTAACTTAGCTACTTAAATGCACTGCCAGCCGTTTTTGACTGGGTTAAGAGCAAAACAGGACTGCATCTGCAGAGCAATCCATGGGACACAGAGAACCTGAAGTCCACACTGCACACATCACAGGGGTTTTATTTTGTATTAGCTGTAGTCTGGGTCTGTGGGCTGGACACCTACTACTGGCTGAGTCTCTCCTTCTTTTTGCTTGCCTGCTTAATGGGAGTGGCCTGCCATGAGAACAAAATTGCAGTAAATGGGAGCAAACAGGAGATGTGCTTCAAAGCACACACCCCAGATGAAATATGAGATTATAGACTCATTCAGCAACATATAGCAAACAAAGTTTTCTCTTGGACTATATGGGAGTTTGCGGTCTAAATACTCTTTCAAATCTATCCTTAGCTGCTATTTCTCACTGCCATTATTTACTATGGAATCATTTTGTTCTCATATTTATTTCATAAAGCATTTCAAGTTACAGCTGGAATCAGGAATACTACACAAAATAAGGTCATATTGGAGATTTCTTTCATAAACAGAACATAAGCCCTACATTATTCTTGCCTAGGCTAATATGAGACATTAGGCCTTTTATGAAATTTCCGTAACATAACATCTTCTGCTTTTCGTGTTACAGTTGGGAATACACATAGATGGCCAGTCCTCATTTGGTATTCAACTACTGCACCCACCACCCCTCCCAGGATATTGCAGAATTAGACAGGGGTCAGAGCAGGGCACTGAAAATATGTAAGCACGTTAAAAAACTGGTTAGGGAGATAGATTAAGAAGACTGGGATTGTTTATTTGTCAAGGGCTTTGAATAAGAGAAGACATGATAAGAGCATACAAAATAATTAATTGTTACAGAGAAAGCAGAGCAGAAGCCTCTGTCTTTCTGGTCTCATAATGTGTTACAATGAAACATTCAAAGAAATCAAAAGGTGGCAAATTCAGACTTGATAAAAGGAAGTATTATCCCATACAAAATGTAATTAAACTGGAAGCAATTACCACTGGCTGCCCTGCTGGCCAAGAATACATTTCAAAGTTAAAGTTCAAAAAAAGAAGAGAATGTGTTCTTTGTATAATAAGATACTTAATAGTAATGCAAAAAGGGAGGCAAAATGTGTCAGGAAATCTTAAGTATTTCAGAGATGCAAACCACTTAGTAACTAATAGGAGTAAGATGAGATGGACTATGTGTTTCCTATCTGCTTTTCACCAGGTTGCGTTAACCTTCCTGAAAGCACATGGATTGGCTTCTCCCTCAATGCACCCATCTGGCATCACATATGGAAACCAAAACACAGGACACCTGAAATTAATACTGTGAACTTCAGTGGTGGTTACTACTGTCTTAGCTTGCTTAGCTGCAGTGTGGGTAATTGTCAGCACGTTCAGTGCTGCACCTTAAATTGCCTCGGCTCAATCTTCCGCAGCTTATCTGGATGCACTCTGAGAAAATACGAGGCAAAATGCTGTCATACTTATCTGGTTGTCACTTCATGCATATTTCATACTCACAGAAAAGGTCATTTCCGCTCTCCCTCCTGATATCATTTGGAGGAGAAACAGATCTGGGTTTTGCAGCTCGAGATTCTTCACTACAAGGATGCCTCATAACCGCCTCTTCATGGTCTCTAGGTCTATAGCCTTCCAAACCTTGTGGACATGCAGCAGTGGTTACAAGGGAGAAAAAAAAGTCTTAAAGCCATAACAGAAGATAAAGGTTGCAGTTATTTTGGTATGGAACTTAAATACTTTTATCAGTTCAGAATCCTAAAGGCAGAAAATGTGAGCATGAGAGCAATTGACCTACAGGAACAACTCAGCTCCTCAGGAAGGTTTGTCCATTGTCAAGATAAAGATTCCCTTTTGGCAAGGTGAATATAGGCGTATGTATGGGCACATGTCTGTGTGTGAAAAAGGCATTTATGATCTGAACTATGGATTTTGGATGAGATAGTGATCCAATAGTGCTCTCAATGCAGTGTTTTGTGAGGAGCTACAGAGATAAGCAATAACTTATACCAGCACAATGCATGTTAAAACAATAGTCCAATGGACTCATTCTATATAGCAATTTTATTATTAGCATCCACACTGCCTAGTGACCACAGCACAATTAAATAGTGTCTGAGAACAGAGGAATGAAACAATAAGATAAACAATCCTTTGCTTCTTCCAGTGTGGTTAGAGAAACAGCCGGAAACAACTCAAATTTGTAAAGACTGCTGAGCCTCTCCCTCAGTCACTGTTGAGGTATTACTCATTTTTTAGGAAAGTGGAAGCCCTTGATGCATTTTTTATCTTTCTATATATTATATTTATGTATGTGATATTATATATTATGGATTACTTAAGAAAAACTTACTTTGATTTACACCAGGATAATTAATAGTTACGGGAACACTTACAGTTTTTTCTAAATGTGGTTCAGATTGTTTTAATCTGCTTCTCACTTTGGAGCAGGTTTTGGTGATTAAGTATTTGTTTTATACACATTGTTAACGAAGTTTTATATGTCCATGAAGTTTTAATTTTAATATTTTATAATATAAATCAGCATATATTTTAAAAATCATAACATAGGCAAAATGAGAATGATTTGATTTATAAATAGTTGTTTTATACTTCAATTTTAGCTAGAATTTTCTTTTTCATGACAGAAACAAAAAAGCCACTTCATTCTTTTGACTGGCTCTGAATGAAAGACAAGAAAGCCATGGAAAATTGATTTCATTAAAGCATATGGTACAGTTGAAATAGAGTAATTTTTCTAGTCAGTCTAAGGCTGAAATTTGGGAGTTGTCAAATTATGGGATCAAATAAGGATAAGAATTAATGTTTTAGACAAGTATTTCTAGAATCTCAGGTCCTCCTTTTTGTGTAGAATAGAAGCGAATAGAAGAATTTCAATTGGAAGGGACCTACAACAATCATCTAGTCCTACTGCCAGACCAATTCAAGTGCAAAAAAAAGTTAAAGCATGTCATTAAGGATATTGTCCAAGTGTCTGTTAAACACTGACAGGCTTTGAGACATCGACTACCTCTCAAGAAGGCCTTTCCCAGGGTTTGACCACCACCTGCTTCCTAATACCCAGTCTGAACCTCCCCAGGCATAGCTTTGAACCATTCCCTATGTCCTGGTCATTGGAGAAATCGGCACCTCTCTTTCCCTGGTCCTCCTTAGGGAGTTGTACAGAGCAATGAGATCGCCTCTCAGTCTCTTTGTCTTCAAACCAGACAAGCCCAGGTTCCTCAGCTGCTCCTCACAGGATATGCCTTCCAGTCCTTCCACCGGTGTTGTTACTCTCCTGTAGACCCTTCAAGGACCTTCACGTCCTTCTCAAACTGTGGGGCCCAGCACTGCACACAGGACTCCGGGCGAGGCCGCACCACGGCTGAGTACAGCGGCATGATCCGCTTTTGGCAGCT
>JAWWES010000094.1:34876011-34905817 GCA_035583135.1 Lophotriccus pileatus
AGAACTCGTCCAACCGGTTCTCCTCCCCCAAAACCAGGCAAGGGAAAAAAGGAACAATTTTTAACCTTGTAGCAGCATAAAGCAAAACCATGACATTATAGTATAACGAGTTTTTAATGTAAAGAATAACAGGAAGGGCTTCTACAGGTATGTTAAGTCGAAAAGGAAGGTCAAAGAAGGTGTACCCTGCACATAGAGAAGGTTGGCAATCTAGTAAAAAAGAATGAGGAGAAAGCTGAGTTATTCAACAACTTTTTTTGCCTCAGTTCTCAGTGGCAACCTCTCTTCCCACACCTCTTGAATGAATAAACAGCAGGATGGGGTCAGGTGAAGTAAAAGTGAACTTTAGTAAAGATCAAAATCTGGACCACCTGAGGAACCTGGACATACTTAACACTATGGTGACCCAATGAGATGCATCCCAGAGTCCTGAGAGAATTGGTTGATGTAGTTGCCAAGCCACACTCCATGATATTTGAAAAGTCATGGCAGTCACAGAAAGTCCCACCCTACTGGAAGAAGGGAAATATTGTACCCATCTTAAAAAAGGGTAGAAAGGAGGACCCTGGGAACTACCAAGCTGTCAGCTTCCCCTCTTGTGTCTGGGAATATCATGGAACAGATCCTTCTAGTAGTTGTGCCAAAGTACCTGGAGAACAGGGACATGATTTGAAACAGCCATCATGGCTTCACCAAGGGCATCCAGAGAGTGGTAGTCAGCAGCTCAGAGTCCCAATGGACATGAGTCATAAGTGGCAGCCTTCAGAGATCCAGTGTTATTTAATGTCTTCATCAATGACATAGACACTGATGGGATCCAATGCACCCTCAGCAAATCTGCAGACAGCACCAAGCTGAATGGTGCAATTGGCACACCTGAAGGACAAGATGCTATCCAGAAGGCCCTGGACAACCTTGAGAAATGTGCCCATGGGTATTTCATGTGGTTTAACAAGTCCAAGTGCAAGGTGCAATCCCCAGTGTGCATCTGCAGCCCAGAAAGCCAGTTGTGTTCTGGGCTGTATCAAAAGCAGAGTGGCCAGCAGGGCAAGAGAGATGATTCTGCCCCTCTACTCTGCTCTGATGAGACCCCACTTGGAGCACTGCATCCAGCTTTCGGGTCCCTGACACAGGAAGGACATCAAACTATTGGAGTGAGTCCAGAGGAGGTCACCCAGATGATTAGAGGGATGGAGCACCTCTGCTACGAAAGGCTGAGAGAAGTGGGATTGTTCAGCCTGGAGAAGGGAAGGTTTAGGGGTGACTTAATTGGTGCCTTCCAGTCCCTGAAGTGAGCCTACAGGAAAGGTGTAAAGGGACTATTTGGAAGATCATGTAGTGAAGGGACATGGGGGAACAACTTCAAATTGAGAGTAGGTTACATTAGATATTAGACAAAAACTCTGCCATGAGGGTGGCAAGGCACTGGACCTGGACCAGAGAAGTTGTAGATGTCCCATCCCTGGAAGTGTTTAAGGCCAGGCTGGTGGGGCTTTGAGCAACTTGATCTAGTGAAAGGTATTCCTAAATATGGCAGGGGAGTTGGAACTACATGATCTTTAAGGTCCCTTCAAACCCGTATTGTTTTATGGTTCAACAATTCTATGATTCTATGATTAATGCAGATCATGCTAATTTTGGATTGTTCTAATTTGTTAGTTAAAATATCATGATGTGTCAGAACAAATAATTTGGAGAAGCCTAAATACATCAAATAAATGCTCTGGCTTTTAACAGTCAGACCTGTAACCCCAGTAGAAGAGATGCCATGTTAGCTTTACGTGTATTTTTTTTAATACATTCATATTGATTGTATCACAGGCCACTAGTCTGGATACTCACAACAACAATCTCCACATGTAGAGGTAAGTGCCCCTGAATATAATAACTGGGGTTTTGTTTGTTTGTTTGTTTTTGTTTGTTTTTTTTTGTTCTGTTTGTTTGTTTGTTTGTTTTGCTAGCATACAAAAGGAAAACTGAGAAGAATGTGTTTCCTACAGTTATTCGACTCAGTGCATGTACCTCTTTCCCTCATTAATTGCTCTCTTGCACAGGGTTTTAGAAAGCATATTTTAAAATGGCCTACAATTCAGCCCACATGGATTTTGGGTGGGCTTAAAAGTAGAATAACTAGAGATGTATGTGTTAACAGTCATATTTACAAATTAATGAGCTTTCCGATTAGAGATTTTTTTTTTAAATCAAATCTGTAATTTTTTTTTTTCTTTTTTTTTGGTGAGCACAAGATACGTTGAATAGATTTTTTTATATGTAGATGAATTTGGGGGCAGATCTTCTGACCTTTACACATTCATAAAGAAGGTTAAATCTGGCAGATTTAACCACTGTAGGACAGCAGAATATTACCAACACAAAAAGAGTATTTTCAGAGCAACGTGGTGCATACCCTACTACATCCAGGGAACAATTTACTATAATCAAAGATAGCTAAGGATTTATATTTTCCATATTACCTTTCCTGAAGGAATGATAGCAAGAATGCAGAACTTACAAACAAGAGCACCAGTAAGACATGCATTATCAGTTCTGATTAGGATTAGTTTTAATGATAATTCCACTTGCTTGCATCTAAATGTACTTAGATGTGGGAAAAAAACCCATGGGATTAGGCCAAATATTGTCATGGTAACTGAGAGAAAGGGAAATGCTTCTAAAAGAGTTTCCATTAAGCAAGAACAGCAACCATTCTGTAAGTAGCCTTCAACAGAAGGTGACAACTGTTATTCATTTGTTGTTTCTAGGCTTGAAGAAAAGTAGGATAATTGAAAATAGTACAGTGTTCTGGAAACATATTGAATGAAAGGGCTCTTAGTGCAATTAAATATTGGTCTATTTATCTTTAAAAACATTTAACATGTACCTTCTTTGTCCATTTATAAGCTAGACAAGTTAGTTGGAAGGTTGTTTAGACTCAACTAAACTCATGTAGTGAAAGATCAAAGCGAGCTTCTTGCTTTTGATAAGAGAAAGCACCATTTCAACTGAGCAGTGGACACCTACTTTTGCAACTGAGAAGGTAAGAATGAATTAATTGTATAAAATTATGTGATTACTTCATATTGGGGATAATCTGGTAGACATATTTACCTACAGAAGAAACATGCACCAGTACTGGTGTTTTCCAGTTCTTTTGTTCAAGTAGACCACTGTGCTTTATGCACAACTGTAAGATATTACTTGTAACTTTACTGCTAAAAAAGAAGCAGACCAAAATCCAGTTGTAGAACTTGAAGAAAAAAAAAAAAGTAAAATCAATTATGTTTTTCACCAGTAAGGGTGGTTACCAATAAAACAGTATACCATTGAATTTTCACACACAATACATTTTTAAGACAATCTTTGGAACATTTCTAGGAAGTTGATCATGGACCGTTGAGTGCATTCTACCCAACATTAGAGGGCTGGTTTGCTCACCTAAGTTAGACAATGCACACACAAATAAATCCCATTTATCCTATAAATCCATGAGATATTTACCTGCTAACTTGTTAGGGAAGAGGTTGATTTGAAGCACACATAACTTTTGCAGTAGGAGTTTACAGGTTACTTTATGATTAAAAGCCTAGACATTTGGTAGGAATGAAAAAAAGACAGGTAGCAATGATTTTTCTTCATTTATTCTGAATATTATTTCCTTATGTCTTCATAGTAAAGAGGAGGAAAATAATTAGGAGAAAATAATACGAGCTTAAAGCCTACCTAGTGCTACCTAAATCAGAATTCTGGAAGGCTAATACTGCATCACAGAATCACAGAACATGCCAAGTTGGAAGGGACCCACAAGGATCACCAATCCAGCTCCTAGCCCTGCACAGGACCATTCCTAAGAATCACAGAAAGTGCCTGAGAGTATTGTCCAAATGCTTCTTGAACTCTGCCAGGCTTGGTGCTGTGACCTCTTCGCTGGGGAGCCTGTTCCGGTGCTCAACCACCTTCTGGGGGAAGAATTTTTCTAATTTTTCTAATATCTAACTTAAACTTCCCCTGGCACAACTGAAGGCCATTCCCATGGGTTCTGTCACTGGTCACCATAGAGGTGACCACAGAGATCAGTGCCTGCCCCTCCTCTTCCCCTCATGAGGAAGTTCTAGAACTGCAGTGAGGTCTCCCCTCAGTCTCCTCTTCTCCAGGCTGAACAGAACAAGTGACCTCAGCTGCTCCTCATACAGCTTCCCCTCCATAGCTTTGCTTTAACTTTAAATATACTGCCTTATCCCAACCCAAGAGTTGTTTTTCCACCTTACTCTCTGCCCTGTGTGGCTGGGAAGGGGAGTGATAGAGTGGCTAGGAGAGCACCTGGCTTCAAGCCAAGGTCAACCCACCTCAACCACACAGAACAATTCCAAACCTATTTAAACTAATAGAAAACTGCAGCATGGCCCCAGTTTCACCTGCAATGTATAACTCATTCTCTTTTTTCTCTCTGTACTGACAAAAATATATCTATAAATTATTGTTAGCATCAACTCTTCCACTCCTACTCACTGAGGCAATCTCTGTGGCAACACTAGGATGGCCCAATAATTATAGATAATATGTTAGATGCAACTTCCAATTTGAAAGCCAGTTGTTGGAGGGAGCATTTTCCAAAAAGGACATGGGGTTCAAAACCATTTATTTCAGGTGCTTCAGCACCTGGTTTCTGTATTATAATAGTGCATCCTGACATCTTTGATGTAACCTCCTGCTGAATTGTGTAGTGACATGGCTCACATCTTTTGCATTCCCTGCCCCAAGACCAATTGCCCACACGTGTAATCCATGCTGTTCCTAGAAATTCTCTGGGTAGGTATGGTGGGGAACTGTTGTTCAGCCTAGGCTCACTGTCCTGCCTGACTGCTGAGGACACTGTTATGATAAAAGCTATGTTTATGAGCTTTTCAGCAGCCAGGAAATTTTTAACATTAGGGCAGTTCAGGTACAGTCATATCTTATTTGTGTGCACAAGGGCAAAAACAAACTGCAAATTGTAAAAATGATTGAGTGTGGGGGTCTTTGTTTATAGAGACATTTTGAAAGTACAGCTCCTACGTATTCTTGTGACTATTTGTCACTGCAAGGCCAGTTTTAATTTTCTTCCATTTTTGATTTTTACTTCTCTGCCACTTTCAGGCCTTACTGCCTTCAGTATTTGTGTAGCAACTTCATGCATTGGAAAAACAGCTATCAAGGAGTGACCATCACTAATAGGGGGCAAACACTGAGGAATTTCATTCTTGCTGTCTGGCACTCAAGGACAGTCCCCCTTATGCTCATGTCAAATTCTGTGAGTCTGATCTACTTGGCTGGTGCAAATTAGTCAGCATGGGGCAGCCTGCATGTGGGACAGGTTCCCAAGGAAACCATCCTTTCAGCCCATTGCTCCTCTTGCAGCTCTCACTGCATACTATCAGAAGAACTACATTGTCTCCAAGGGTCAAAAACCATCATGGGGAAGGCATATGGGCCATTTCAAGTACTCCTGCTTCAGATTTATGTCTGCTGGGGAAAGGGAGAACTCAGGTTCACAGAGCATAAGCCACAGGTGCACAGTAGTCCAACTTGGAGGACCAACTTCAATACATAGACATAATGATAATAGACACAGGGGTAGTTACTCTATTCCTCCAGCTGTGAAAATCTCCTTAGGTAGCTGGAGGTTATGTAGTAGTGCTGGAAATGAAATAGGAATGTGATTTATTCTCACTGTCCATTGCTGCAATTCACAACAATTTATTTAAGGTCACTATCTTCCATTCTAAGGGAAAATGCAAACACTAATCTTCATAGACTGTATCTTGGATACAAGTATT
Source organism: Lophotriccus pileatus (assembly GCA_035583135.1). NCBI lineage: Eukaryota > Metazoa > Chordata > Aves > Passeriformes > Tyrannidae > Lophotriccus > Lophotriccus pileatus. Next base: position 34,881,825 of record JAWWES010000094.1, read on the forward strand.
CTGGATAATTAGTTTGGTACCTTGTCTGTGTGTGCACTCTTTTCATATTCAGCAAGAAAGATAGGAGTCTAATCATCTGTGCTGTACATATGGGCTTGGGTACACATCAGAGTTTCATAAAACAGGAGATGATTGCTATTTTCAAATCAATGATACCTTAAGTTTTCTTTTAGAGTGAGTTTTTATTTATTTCAAATAGTGCTTATATTAATAGGTCTAAACCCTCAATGGTTCAACAGAAACCTCATTTCTCTTGCTTGGGTTGTCCAGAAATCTTTGTGGCAGCACTAAGATAGAGATGAGTACAGGCCATGGTCTGAGTGTTTGCCTTGATTTTAGGATAGATTTTGCTGTCCCTGTTAGTCAGAGTACCTCTAGCTTACTTGTCACATTCACCTCCTTTCTGGTGCATTTAAGGTGCAGCTACATCTTGACTACGGTGTGCATGTCCCATGCACCATAATCCTGAAGACCTAATCATTACTTTATGAAGACATACTCTTTAATGATCTTTGATATAGAGCATAAAGCATGACAATTCAACATGTGGAAAAAGGTCCAAAATATTTAGTTGAAAACTGAGAACACATTTTCCCTTACTTGATCCAAGAGGGACCCGCCATTCCAACACTTCTAAGGGGAGGGACAAGGAGCCGCCCCTCCCTGTCTTGACTTTAAGACTATTTGCCTTACAGAAAAGCACACATAAGTAAAACAGAGTTAATCGAGCAAGATACAGTCATAACTAGATGAAATATAATGGTCTGTGATGTACACAGGGTCAAACTAGATGATCTAATGGTCCCTTCTGTCCTTAAACTTCATATATTGTTGCTCACAGCTGCCCTAATGAGCTAGCTCTGTTCAGACCAGAGTTGGCTCTGTGTTTCCCACTCCACTGTTACTGCAGTGGTAGCATCCAGGAGCACTGCAAATGGCTGAGAAATAGTTCATACCTGGCATCCCATACACATCAGGAGTGGCACACTCCTGATGGTATGTGGTGCATGGGGACTTGGCTTTCAGGATTTTTGTTTGCTTGTTTCTGGAGTTGGTTCTTGAGGTTCAGTCCCCCAAAAGGTATGTGTTTCAAAGGATATTATTTTCCAAACTCATTGGTGGGAAAACCTGTGAGCTGATACTTGGGTCTGTGGGGCTGCACATCCACCTGAGTGTGACATTGCTCCAGATGTGTGCTGAACGGGTCACAAGTCCCTGTTGAACCTCTGTGGAACAATAAACCTCTGTGGAACATAAAAATCTGTATTTTAGGTAGAAGGTGACCTCAAGGCCGTTTGTCTCATTTGAAAAATAATCTCATAGTTTAGTTTATCAGCTGGATACACCTCGCTCCAGGAGCTTTGTGCAAACGAGAATATATTTTTCTTCTACGTCACACGAAGCTCTCCCATATATTAGCATTTCTGTGTAGAGTGATTCAATTGTTAATGGATTAAATTTCTGTAGACATCACAACAAAGACAGACGTCCATCAAGTTTGCTAGAAATTAGTGATATCCTTTCATTCAAATTTAATCATAAATGAAGTTTAACTTGCATTTGTGAAGGATAAAGCATTCTGATATGGCTTTATGGTTACAATAAACATGTAACGACTTTGATACTGGAGCCAAAAGGACATCATCAGACAGGAAGAAAATTGTCTCCTTGGTAATATTTAAAACATTTTCAAAACCAAATGCCTTGAGTTGATGCATTCCTAGCTCCTGAAGGCATAGTAAATTCTCTCATGTATTGGAAATTATATCTAAATGTAATCAGCAAAAGCACTAGTACAGTTTATTTCCAAATGAGACCTTGAAATTTTGCCCTATTATTCAGATATCTTTGTTACATTTTTATCCTGTAATTAATTATTTAACATAACAATCTCTTCTTGCCCTCATGAAATCAGGCAGTTTACTTAGTTGTATGTAAAATCACAGATTGATACAGTTTGCTGACCACAAAAATCACTGCTAGCTTGTGATATTTACTTGTGCCAAAACACATATGTGCAGACATATTTGCTCATACAACATAGTTGATAAATTATATTTGACTTAAAAAAATTGACTGGATACTTTACCCTTCATGTGCCATTACATTAAATACATGTTGATTGCCACAAGGAGCAGAAAAATTTAAATAGTCCTTATATATTTGCATGCATGTGTGTATATATGTGTGGTTTTCTCTGCTGACAACGAATGCATGGGTTTTTTTTGCAATTACTAAATTTTAATGTAATCAAAATTTAAAATTTAAAATAATCAAAGTTAGTAAAAAGTAAAATAATACGGATAGCTTTTTTAAGTAAATGACTGGAAAAGTATTTAATTCTAAAATTAAATGATGTTCCACTGTTCCAAAATACTTAAAGGTATAAAATGTAACCACAAAAACATCCTTAAATACCTTTTTGAACACTAATGTCTCATTTGATTTGAGGCTTGACTTCAGGCCAGTCAGCCCATTGCAAATGCTTCTAGGGAATTCCCTCGGCTTTGTACAAATTAACACACTTTACATTCAAAAATGAAAGGTGCTGCACTTTGGCACACACTCTGTGCCAAACAGAGTGAGACAATAGACATCAGTCCATTTTTGGTCTGTTTTTTTCTCTAGGTAGTATGGAAGCATGTACGAAGGAAAGTAAGACTGTGTTAATGGTCCTCAATTTTTTTGAGGCATTTTGAATAATGTGCAGTAGCAATTGAGTTGTACCTTAGAATATCAATGAGCTTTTCACTGGGAGAAAGGGAATCTTTCTTAAATGTATCCTTTTCCATCAACAAGTATAATTTTAAAAAATCTATTCAAGGAAATGCACCAGATTTCAGAAGCTGTTGGTAATTTGAAGTAATGTCAAAATCCTTTTGAAAATCATAGTCATGTGCTTTGATCCACATTATAAAATCTTGGTCCATTACTAATTCTTCTTCATTCAATCAAGCTGAAATATTTTGGAAAAATTTAAGTGAGGAAGAAAAATTGTTTGGTTGTGAATTAAAATTCTGAAAAAAATATGCATTTCTGCAAAATTTGTTATTAGGCAATCTTGCTGGTGAATTTTACAAAAGCAACTGAAAATTCAATCTGGTCAGTTTTATGGATTTAATTACTCTTTTAAAAAGTTTATTTTCAGTGGGTTTATTAATTTGCAAATATTGAAAAGAAACTATTATATACTCAGAATAATTTTTCTGATTTTTTCCAATAAGTATTTCCCATTATCAATGTTTCTTTGCCTGTGCTCTATACAGAGACATTTTTAACTGACATAAAGCAGATGAATTCAGTAGGCTGTTCCTACGTCTTTAGGAGCAAATGAAAACAAAAGGCCAAAACAGAGAAAAAAAAAGATTTCAAACTGTCTTAAAACAAAATTAAGCTCTTAGCAAGAATTTATGTAGTGTGCCTAGTAACCAATCAAACCTTGCTGCTTCTGCTAATCCAGTATTAACCTTTATTTTTTGGTGAGATTATGTGAACAAAGCACTGATATTTAATGAAGGCCACTGTCTTCCTGAAGGTGATTTCATAAACCATTACAACACTGGATTTAATTAGAGGGAGCTAACAGATAAAGATAAAAATACAGTTACTAGTTTGGAAAGGGCATGGTTTTCTCAGTGCACCAAATTTTTCAGTAGGAAATTTTCACTCATTGCAGCCACAACAATGTTTTCTCTTCAGTTCAGTTTTCATTTCTTTTTCTTCTATATTATTTCCAAAAACTGTTATTCTGATGACACCTAAGAAAAATTGGTTAGCACTACAAAATTTTAAATTTCATTAGTCTTTTTACATGTGCCATTACCTCCCTTTTCACCACTTACTTGGGCAAAGCAGTGTTTGAAACACTAGGCCACTTCTGGGAGAGGAAAAAGATAAAATTGGCAGAAAAAGTTGTAGATAGCTTTGTGATTGCTTTGACTAAAGATGCTCCAAAAGATGTGGTACAATTTGGGTCTCAATATGCTAACTGGCTCTACATTTTTGCATTGTATTGCTTTCTAACAATGGGTGTGCAACTTTGCACAACATCCATGTCTCCCTGCTCCTGTTGGTATTATTCTGCCTCTATATCTGTCCTTATTTTCTGGTGATAGTTAGGAGGGATGGATCAACACAATCAGCACAACAAATGATACCATACAAACCACAGAAATAAATAAGGGTTCAAAGGAAGTTTAGTGTGTCAAATGCAAAAGTAATGGTGAGCTGTCCTGCTCAGAGCTTCAGAGGTGAGTTATAATTTATTTTGGTTTAAGTACTGTGAATAAAGGAATTTGAAAAGCTCTTAGTTCCAGTTGCAAATAATTTTACTCTAACACCTTCCCCATAGAGTAAACAGGGCTGTTACTCAGTATCAATGACGAAGGTGCTTCAGTTTATAATGACAGTGAAGTCCTGAACTGTAGTACCATGTCACTGTAGTAAGACAACACAACACTTGCGTCAAATCTTCTGGGGATGATCTCTGAAAATTACGAGCACATTACTCTTCAGTGATCATTATGGCAAACATTCCTGTATCCTGCAGCATTTCCACATGGAGCTCTGCTTATGGAAAGAGCATACAATTGCTAATATGCCTGGATTGCATTACAACTTCCTAGGATCAAATGGAAATAAATTAGGTGTCTGCTAAATACAATGAAGGTGGCATGTAATGTATATGTAGCTCATAAGATATGGAAACTCTTAGCACAAATATCTCCCTATTCAGAATAGGGAGCATAAAAAACTGCATAAGTAGTTTAACAGGATGAATGGTGCTTTCTGAAATAGGCAAGAAGGTTGCCTAATGTCTATGTCAGATTGAGTCTGTTAGTATTATCTATAGATACTCTTGATTTGTTTGCTGGCTTGAACACAAGTGACCTGCACAGCATGAAACGTCCTGCAGCTTCCCAGTCACTTAAGACAATCAAGTGTCTCTTCACTGAAACCTTTTTTCTGACATTACAGGTAGCTTTTTCTCAGATTGCTAACGTTTCTCACCCTTTCTGCCTGATTCATCTTGTATGTCCTGCTGAGATGGATTGCCACTTCTCCAAACTTCTGCATCTACATTCTCTGGTTTTTCTAACTCACTGTGCACTCTTACATGTACTTTTTTTGTTTATTTACCTCACCAAACTCAGAGCTCAACACAAATGATCAAAGAAAAGGGAAAAAGACCACAAAACCAACAAGAATAAGACAAGTTCTTGCTTAACAGTGTTTCTGAAGAGAAACAAACTTAGGCTACATGAACATTAAGACTCCATCTTCCTTTAAAAGAAGCTACATGTTTTGCAGACAGGATTAGAAGGATTTACTATGCATTTGTGTCAACTCAATCCTTTAAAAGATTTTTGGTAAATAGATGATTTTAAAATGTTCTCCTGTGGCATAAGAATCACTTGTCCTCATTCTCTCCTGCTATTTATTAATTACATTATCCCCAATAATCAGTTTAGGATCCACTGCAGACTAAAATCTTTGCTAACTTACAAATACTGTTTCTTTCTGTCTGATGCTCTGAGATAAACATCATGTCCACCAGTCAACTGATCATTCTCAGTGTAAGCCTCTGCATCCAGCTGTCTTCCAAAGAACATCTTCAGAAAGATCAGTGAAGTGGCTGCTATTTATGGCTTGGTGCGTTTTTTTTTTTTAACTTTGCTTTAATTTCTAAAGACAATTATGAGTATTCTGTTTACTCACTGTGGTTTGTACTGTGTGATAGAAACACATAGCAGCAAGTTTTGTTGGTTTTTTTAAGGGTTTTCTCCTTTTCATTCTTATTTCTCTAAATTATTTTTTAATATTATGGAAGACAATTTTATTTTGGAATTAATGGCTTAAATAGTTCTTTCTGTCACAGACCTATCAGCTTTCAGGAAAAGAGAGCATTTTGTTTATTTTGGCTTTGAGATGAACTCACAGTGGCATATAAAACACACAAATAAACATGTAGGAGTTTAAAAGAAGCTGCAGTTTTAGTTAAAATGCTAAAAGTGAAGATAATTGTGAGCTGTCCTGCTCATCCCTGCAGAGAAATGTCAGCATTTTCCCATTTGGCATACTATGGAGGCAGGTATTTATAAAGACATATACAGTATACTAGCACGCAGTTCCCCACACATAATCTACAGTTTTGCAAGCCTTGGGACAGGATCATCTTGCTGTGTCAAGAAGCCTGGGACAGTAGTGACAGCACCACCTGGAGCAGAAGCCTTCACTCTGGGAGACTGGGGGAACAGAGTCCAGCAACACAGGGACCTGAACATAGATCATACAATCTGCAGGTTCTTTTTTTTTTTCATCTGACTTTTAATAGGGGAACTATTCAATCAATGCCACACATCTTCCATCATTTTTGATTTGCCTCAAAACTCGAGGACTTAAACCTGTCATTGGTACAGCAAACATCTGACTGAGATTTTTTTACTTCACTTAAGGTTGAGGAGTTGAACACCTGGGTAATCTCGGGGAAAATGACTAGATGATAACTGAAAAGTGTATGAGCACAAATTTTTCCCTTCCATCACTTTGTGTACTTTGTGTATTACCTATTGTTACGGTCATTTCCACTACAGATTCCAGTAACTCCTAAGCACCTTCCATATGAGAAAAAAAGTAGCAAGTAGGAACACAGTTATAGCACAGATTTAGGAAGAGAGTGCCTCAGTATTTCTCTTTGGCAGAATTCTTATATTTATTGGGAGCTTTTTGCAGGCATAGAATATGTGAATGCATTGTATGCAAAGCTGTCAGATTAAGAGCCCTCTGAAATACACAGCAAGATTTCCACAGACCTAAAACAAAGCTCTGCCAGACCTTAAGGAACTGTCAGACCACCACAAAATCACACAATATGCTAAGCTGGAAGGGACCCACAAGGATCATCGAGTCCAACCCTTAGCCCTGCACAGGACCATTCCCAAGAGTCGCGCCATGTGCCCAAGAGTCTCATCCAAAGACTTCTTGAACGCTGCCAGACTTGGTGCTGCAACCGCTTCACTGGGGAGCCTACTCCAGTGCCCAACCACACTCTGGGTAGAGAACCTTTTTCTGATATCCAACCTACACCTCCTCTGACACAACTTCAGCCATTCCCTTGGGTCCTGTCACCGGTCACCACACAGAAGAGATCAGTGCCTGCCCCTCCTCTTTCCCTCACAAGAAAACGGTAAACTGCAGTTAGGTCTCCCCTCAGTCTCCCGTTCTCTAGGCTGAACACACAAAGTGACCTCAGTCGCTCCTCATAGAGCTTCCCGTCAAGGCTCTTTACCATCTTCATGGCCTCCTTTGGTCTCCTCATGGTCCCTAAAAGCTTAATATCTTTCTTATATTGCAGTGCCCAATACTGCACACAATACTCAAGGTGAGGCCACCTTGTAGAGCAGAGTGAGACAATCCCCTCCCTTGACCAGCTGGCGATGCTTTGCCTGATGCCCCCCAGGACAGGGTTGGCCTGGCTGCAGGGCACTGCTGACTCATATTCAACCTCCCACTGACAAGGACCTCCAGGTCCCTTTCCATGGCACTGCTTTCCAGCACCTCATTCTCCGTCTGTCTGTACATCTTGGGTTGCCTCATTCCTGGTGCAGAATCTGGCACTTTCCCTTGCTGAAGTTCATCTGGGTGGTGACTGCCAAATTCCAGTCCTAACTGCATGCATGTTATAATAAAGGGAGGAGTAAGCATGTGAGAAGACTTTTCCAGAGCATACTGCTGTGGCAGGCATGAGTGAAGATACAAGAGGCAGAGTCCTTGCAGTACTGACTCACTGAGCTCATTCAGTGGCACCATATGCAACAGTAAATGCTGATCACCATGCATATAAAAAATAGAATTGGGTTCAGAAGTACTGCCAGGAAAACTGTCCTGTCTTCAGGATGTCAAGTTTATGTGAGTGTGTTAGCTCAGCACAGCAGTTACTTAAATAAGGAATGAGGAAATTAATAGAAAATTTGTTGAACAACACCCCCACACTCATTCAACCAAATTATTTAGGCTGCTATCAGAGCATCTGAACATGACTTCATCTCTTGCAAGTCTCATTAATTGCATCAAAGTAATTTTTACCACTTATTTCCAGAAATAGGGAAAAGTTTTCCCAATAGATACTCATTACAGACCTTCCCTCCCCTGCTCACAGTCACCTACAGCAGTTAATTACTGAACCAGAAAATCAGTTTATCAGGATCTCTACGAGCGCTGAAGCATGATACACAGTCTTCTTAAGAAAAAAAAAAAATTAGTGCTCAACTAAGCAAGCTTGGTCTGCATACTTCTATAGTGGAAGATTCAGCATGTCTGAGGCACTTCCTCAGTGGGGTGCAAGGACTTCCCAGCACAGAATAACAAGGTTGGCAAAATCTGCATTGGGTCGTGTACCTTACTCTGAGGCTAAACAGTTATTCTCCTGACCTAGGAGATATATGAAGATGGACATTTTCTGTGAGCTGTTCCTGGTGGTCTGGCACAGCTACAGCGTGCACAGTCCAAACCAGGAAGACCCATGTCTTGGTGTGAAATGCGTCACGTCTCAGCCTTGGTCCCACACCTGGGTAAATAGCGCTGTTTTTCTAGTTGCCTTTTAACATCTCGCATCTCAGGGAAGGGAACCCAGCTGAAGTCCTTCTGCTGGGCTTATGGCCATGTGTCCTGATCTACTGAGGTCTTGCAGCAACTGGGAAATACCAACCAGAGTCTCCTGCAAAATAAAAACCAGCCTTGTTCAAGCCCTTAACAATCTGCACTTCTCTAAAAGTATGGGCTTGATACAGCATCCAGTGTGGGTAAATCAGCCTCTCCATGAAGAACAACCTCATTAGTGGCTCTATTTTTGCAAACAGAGCTCTGTCCTTTTAATCACTCTGTGGTTCTGTTCTGTTCCTTCCCAAGAATAGAGCATTTCCCATTTGAAGAATTACTTTCCAATAGTTGAATGAATAAGAACTAGTTGCAGCCCTCTGCACAAATTACCACCCAATGAATGCAAAATTACGCATTATAAGAAGCACTCTCTTGTATTTATTGTACAGATATTGGTGTGTGTTGAATTTGTGCTATTTAAGAGGCACTGCCATAGTAACTCATCTCTTTTGACAAAGGCTTTATGTCAGAGCAGAAGTGGAAGATATGGAAAATCAACTTTGGGTAACCAGTGTGCGGAAGGTGGCCAGCATTAACCTCATCTAAACATCACCAGAAAACAATCTGATGTGTATGTCTGCTGTTGAGTGTCCTGCTCACCGGGGAATTGCCAACTGCAGGGTGAGAATGGAAGTAGAATGCAACAAATCTGTGCTGCGTTAGTTTCCAAGATGCTGGCTGCCCACATAGATTTAATCACTGCTATGTTTTAAAGAGAAAATAACAGCATGGGAAGGTTACCTTGCTCTGAGAGTGTTACTGCCATCAGTAATATGGCAGGTAACCAAACAGCCAGAAAGATGAATGTAATACCAGGTGCACTTTTCTGCCTTTCACTATTACTGTTGCTCTCATTTTATGTGTAACAGCTTTGCTACCATTTCAAGGTACTGCTAGAGACTGTCAATTTTAGAGCTTTTCAGGCTGGCCCTGGTTTGACTTCTTAGTCTTGTATGAGATTATCTAATCCCTTCCCAAATCTTTTAGCATCACACCTGTTCCAAACACTGGGTTTTGAGCACTGGAAGGCAAAACAACAGCAGGCTTTGATCCCTGGGCAGGATATAAGAAGACATTCCCATTGCTCACACCACAGTTGTCTGCTGCTTTGGGGTTTACAGCTCCCCACTGCCACCAGTTCAGTTGTATGCTACCAATTGTGCTGAGACCTAGGTTGGCATGTTGGTGTCACAGACTTGAAATGAAGGATTTTCATGTTCACTGGTTGTACTTTGCCTTTCTAAGGAGACCAATGACATTGTTCAAAAAGAGCTGCAAGCCAAATTTGCCTCATGTGCCATTCTCCCTTGGGAAAGCCATTTTTGAACCCTGCCCTGAGTCATATTCACACAGGTGTCTAGCAGAAAATCTAGTCTAAAAATAACCACTCATCAATGTACATGATGGTGCAACGGAATTTTGCAAAGCCTGTGAAAAAATGTGGCCTGCAATATCAGTTTTATATTGCAAACTTCATTGACGGTATCAAGGTTGCCTAGCATGGAAATCTGGGAGGTTGTACAATACAAAACAAGTCAAAAGCACAGTGTAACAGCTTGTGGATCACCTAGCTCTTGCCAGATTGACTAGTCTCCCACTGACAAAAAAAAATCAATAACAAATACTGCCAATAGGTGTTATTTTGACCAAGAAAAGGGCATATTTATTTAGTGGCCTCTATGGTATTGAGAGTACCCTGTTTAGTCTCCATCTGCTTTCCCTCATCCAAGCCTGTTTGGATTCTGGGTTGCTAAAACAACTGATGCTAATGACACTTGTTCGCATAATTCCACAAATAACAAAGCAGAGAAAAAAAAAAAAAAAGAACAAAACAAAAGTGGAAAGAGGTGACTTAAATTTACAATGGATTGTTTGCAGACACTTTCTTGTGTAACAGCTCGGATGAACTGGAAGACAATCTCTGTACCAAGACCCCCCACTTTCTGGGATGAGGGGGAAGAGGGAAGCAGGAGATAGGAGATCTGTATGTTTGTCTTACTTTGTCTCTTAAAGCCTTGCTGTTCCTGGCTGTGATTTTTCTTGAAATGTTAATTATAGGAGCTGGGAATGTCAACACTGCTCTTAATAGACTAATTCTACTCTGAAAAAAATTGTACAGTGAATAAAAACCAGTTTTAGAAACAGCCATCAGCTGCAGAAAAAGCAGTGGCTTGTATGGGGAGCACAGAACTACACCTCTACCTACCTGCTACCATGGTAGCCAGGGCCCTGACAATTGATTTGTCTACATGCCGCTGTGCTGGCTCTCAAAACCAACCTCAGCAAGAATTACAGGAACTCACAGGGCCAAGCAGGCATTCCCACCACAATGGTGAGGCACATGGGTGCAAATACTGTTGCTATCATTGAGGGGGTCACTGGGATGAGATAATTCCTGTGTCTGCTTGTCCCTCCAAGGAATGATTAGTCTCTGGGACAAGCTATATCTGTCCTCTCTTTGTGAATAGATTAAATCAGTCAATAGATAAAACCAGGAGAGGTATTTTGTTGTTTCAATCCCAAGATCATTAAAACTACAAAGCTACGCTACTGAGTGATGTATCAGTTGCCATGCCAGGGATAAGCTAGACAACGTTTTGCAGAAAGAGGGTGAGGCCAAAAAGCTGTCTCCTCCTGGCACAGGCCTGTGAGTCATCCAGTTCTGTGCTAGCAGACCTCTTGCTGGGGGCAAGGCAAGCAGCTGCACAAAGCGCACAAAAAACAGCCAAGACCAAGATACAGGGACAAGACTAGTCATCAGCCTCTGCACAACAAACAACATCAGATTGCCCAAGTGGCAGTGAGTGGCACCTCCCACCCAGCAGGTCCACACAAAACAGTGTATACTGCCAAGGAGAGGCACCCCTTGTAACAAACACCAGCCTATACATGGTAAGATAGACAGAGCTAAAACCCTTGCTGGATGGGTGCTCTGATGCCATGGCAGTACATGAATATGCGCAGCTGTGTGCAGTGTTTCTGATCACCAGAATGACAGGCAATTGTCATCGCAGTGATTGGCATCTTTTCATGCTTGCCTGAGATCTAGACCATTTTATGCTGAGGCCTTTGCCTGCCTCAGTAAAAATGTGCTCCTCCCTCCTTCCTTCTCTCCAGTCTCAGTTCTGGGATGATACAGAGGCCACACGAAAGAGCCAAGGAGAATTAAAGGTTTCAGGCTAACCAGAGCCATGCACACTCTTTTCATGTTGGAGATACACCACACCACCTCCACAAGCATCCCATGGGAGTGCACTGTCTCACCACAGAGGGACAGAGACTTATTGTTAGCACTGGGCTTAGCCTTTGCCAGTGAAAGGGAATCATCATGTCTATCAGGATGTGGACATGCAGAAACCAAATCAGTTCAGGAACTTGAGGACAGGGACTTCTTGGTTGCCAGAACTGTGCCCAGAAGTCACATGAGGGTGGGAACCAAGGCTGTGATCTCCCCTGTGGGGACACCTACGCTGCAACTGTTCTATCCCTTACGTACTTCAGGGCATGGTAGAAGGGAGAAACATCTGTGTTGAAGGATAAGACATGAGTGTGCTGAGAAAAGATGTTCCCATATTGCTCCTCAGTAGATATCACAGGCTCTTGGCACTGTTTATGGGCGAAGTTCAGCTTCTGTTTGCTTTGTAGGCTGGACTGGCTCCTACTTACATGTTTTTCCTCCTCTCTCTTGCATGGAATAAATACACTGTTGCATGGAATAAATACACTGTTCACCTGCCCTCACACATATTGAGAGCATCTGCTGGCTCTGCACAACACAGAAATTAGAGGACACTTCATGTGCAAAACCAAGTGACAAGGAACCAACTGCGTCAAGGGTGAAGTTGATCACTTCTGCCAGATTGGAAGGTTCTGACCTGGCAAGCCATGCTGGGGAAGAAAAGAGCTTCAATTTAAATGCTATCCAGGTCCAGGGCAAGTAGCACTGTCTAATAGGGCAACAGAAAAGTGCTAGAGAGGACAGTTTTTTTCCCTTTGATCAGCTATCATAAACCAGTTGTAAATTGGTTTCAGACTATGAAGAAAGTGATAAATGCCTTGTCATTTCTGCTGCAGCCCCAAGCTTTCAAAGACTGACCTGGGTTACCCTGAGCAAGACCCTACCCTGGGAGTTACCTGTGTCCATCAATATTACCATTCTCTGCTAATCACCAATAAATTACTTAGTCATTCCCAACAGTTTCTAACTGGGCCTGCTGGAGAACTCAGATTAATGAACCCTGAAATTTGTCATGCTGTAACACACTGCACAGCAGTATCACTTTATATGTATTTAAATGAACTGTTTCAGAAGAAAATAAAAGGCAAAAATCAGCATAATAGAGTGGTAGACCTAGATCTTCCAGCAGTCATTGAATCATAACAAAGAACTGCTAGGCCTAGAATAGTCTTCCATATTGGAAGCACTCAAAATATGTGTAAAAAATTTGCCAAGTATGTGTTTTATTTGTCAGACACAGGGACAGCAAATCTACACATCTAATATTTACAGCACATTTTAAACAAGGTTTGCACACTTACTCTCTGATCTTCCCCAGCCATCTCCTCTTCCCTTGTATTAAATTTAATACAGACCCCACTCAGAAAGAGCACAATCTCTTCTGTTCTGAGCATTCTTATTACTCTGTAGTCTAGGCTGAGTTTTACCTCAAATGATTATAACTTGTGGTAATATAAATGTATGTGTGATATTATTATCAGTTCAAGAAGGTAAAGCAATTATTTTACCACTCTACTGTTGTTCTGCTTAAAATCTTTTTTATTAGGATTCTTCATTGCAGCACTGACAAAAATACACCTAATCCCTAAAATTTTCAACTCTCAAATCTCAAAAGGCATGAGTTGCTGAAGGAACTCTGTTATCTCTTGTCCAGAGTAAACCATGCTCAAGAGTTTGAAGCACAGGGCTCTTAGCATATAAATGAGCTGGATAATTCAGGTAAATTTTCTTTCTTGCATGAAATTTTGCCTGCCAGAACAATGGTTTATGACAAATACTTATAAGCTGGTTTGCTAATCAAACCTGTGAGCTGAGTAAAGCCTGCCTAACCCTGTCCTAAGTACATCCAAGATGTTTTTTGTCCTTTATAGGACCAAAAGTCTTTTTTGTAACATAAACTTTCTCACCATTTAAAAAATAAATTTTTATAGCCATTAAAATTACTAATGAATCAATAGGCACTGTGAATCACTTTTGAAGTAATACAGTGATCAAGATGATTGTCCAGTTATATGACTTCTTCATCAGGAAATCAATTGTAGAATTTTGTTGAGACATACCAGATGCAGGTACAGGACTCGTGTTGCATATTCCTTGCTGACCTGTTTGGTGCTTCACAACTCTGTGGATTTTAGGTAGGTGGCAGGCACAGGTGAGCTGACAGGTCTTTGAATGCTGAGGCTATGGAAGGCTATTTCTGAGCTGTGCACAAGTGATCTTAAAGGGGCCACCAAGTCTGATGTTTTGGGAGCAACACTAAGGTCATCAGCCTCATTAGTCTTCCCCTAGCTTCTTGTGAAGCCTTACCCTTACAATTGCAGTGAACAGAAGGCCACAAAAATGGCATTGGCCATTGCTTTTAAACTGAGCCTCTGCTCTGAGCATGCTGCAGGCCACACACCCCCAGGTGGGAAAGGCAGAACGCACAACACGTGCCTCCCTCAACTAGGGATTAGTGGCTATCAGTGTATCAACACCTCTTGCTTCCCCAAAGGCCCGTCGGGAGGAGCTCAAAGGAGCTATGGGACTCTCTGCAGGCAGGCAGGATGGCTGCTGGGGAGAGAAAATCAACCTTGAGTCCTGAGGAGGCTGCACTGCACAAGCGAAGTACCTGCCTGCTCCGTTGCAATGCTGCAAAAATTCTGAGTGTGTTGCTAAGGAGGCCTGTGGGCCCTCCTGGGTCATCTGTCTCTGTGTCTTGTAACACAAAGCAGTGATGAGGAGTGGCAATGTCCTGTCCCTGCTGCAGCTATGTGACCCTCGCCTTAAAAAACCCTGGTGAAAGGGAATGGTAGAGAGGGTATGCAGGCTGTTGTGCCTGTGCTGCTGGGACTGCAGGATGATGCTTACATGGGCTCAATGCTCTGCATTTCTGAAGCTCTTGCTGCTGCCAAACATACTTCATTGCAACCAGTTGCCTGCAGCAAGGTTTTTCATTTTGGGATTGCAACAACCTATCAAGTCCAGAAAGGCATTCAGATTTTACCATGAAAACAGATAAGGCATTTCTAAGTCCTTGCATGAACTGCCAACAAATACTTTTAGTGTGGTCCAACCATATTTTCAGTTTTGAACAGATTTTATGCTAAGGCTTCTTCTCAGTGGATTATTTTTCCTTTGACTTTTTGAGTGTTTAAAGCCAGCACATCTATCCTGGAGAGGTCTCTTGACAGAAGGAAGCACATGCACTCATGAAGTGGCTCTTACATTGTTTTATTCTGACCTTGAAGGGCTTGGTTTAGATCAACAGCTTGCGGAGGGATCTTTAATCGAGTTGTTGAACCTTCCTATGGATGTCTAAACACTCCATGTTATGAATTGTAATTATGTTCTTTGAGAATTTGCATTTAATGCTATATCTGTTCAGAAATATTTTCATTCTAGACTGACATGAGTTAAAAAGAACACACTACATCTCGCATGAGGCTGTGGTTTGAGGGACACTTCTAGAAAAGAGTCAGAAAATACCTGAAGGCTTGCTTCTGCTAGAAGACAAACTGGGATTTGTGCCAGCTGCCCAAATGAATAAGCATTCAAATAGGATCTTTATTTGGAAAACAAGGACTAAAAAAATGAGACTGCCATCAGATTGACCTTCCTTTGCCCTATTACTACGGGTCTCCTCCTTCATGAATTATGAGTTCAGCAACCTTTTTCTTCTTTAGAGTTTTAGAGGGCAAACACGCCACCTTTATAAGCACATCAAACTCTTCCTTAAACTCATCCTTTCTAAAGAGAATGGAGGTAAACAAAGCCATTCAAACAACAGAAAACAGCATACAACACTTTATGAAATTTTTAGTGTTTTAAAGTAAACATTTTATCTTTCTTTTGGATGACACTGTTTATTGTAAGACATCATTTTTTTTAAATACACTGTAATACAAGAGACTTTCCATGTCATGTTGAGAGAAGCTGATCACATGATTCACAAACAAAACTTTTAACACTGATACCTAGGCATCACTTTGAAATCAGCCAAGATGCAATGAAAGTTTTAAAGCAATGACTACTTGTAACAAACTCCAAAACAAGAACCACTAAATATTTCCACGGAGACATCACGTTAAATAAAAAAAAAGGAAAAAATAAAGGAGAAAGATAGCTCTACACACCAGGTCATAGTTTGGTGACAATATAGAGTTTTATATTTGTATGTAGGTATCTTCCTCTTTAAATGACAAAGAGAGTGATATCTAGAGATATATATACATAAAGTATAGGTGGAGAGCAGGGCTGGGACAAATATTTCATAATTAATTGAGTCTCTACTGGTGATTCAATTAAACTTCAATGTTGAATTAAATTACTTGTATATAAAACATTCTTAGCTGCTTTTCTTTAAATTACAGAAAGATACATATAAGCTGCAAGAATTAGGCCTCTGGAAAGATTTGATTTGTTCTCTGTTTTCTCACATATTCCAAACAATGGCCTCACTACTAGCAGCTTCTACAATCCTTGCTTGAAGCATTCACTGTTTATAAAACATCAGCCGGTTATCACTCAGAACCTTGTACAAGCAAACAAAAAATCCCCACAGACCTTGTCCAGAATGCATAGACGGAAAAATAACACACCCATCATTTCCCATTTCTTCTCCTGAGACATGTTAAAAAGATGGCAGAATAGTCACTTGGTTACTTTTGTGAATTTCACAGTGTTTTCCCTGCAACATGTAGCTTTTTTTTTTTTCTTCACATTTGTGATGAATGTAGCACATCCCCCCACCCCACATAAATAAAGGTGTTTAAACTAAGGCTCTAAAGGACCCTTTATTCAAAGCAGCAGTGGTTCATCCCAGCCCTCACAATAAGAAAATACATATTCCTGTGCTATCAAAACCTAGAAATCCTGACATTGATTCCCAGTCCCTCCCCATTTCTCTCCCTCATGTTTTATAGCAGTATTTGAAATTCAGTTACAGGCTGCAACAACCCAAACATGGACTTGTTCTTACATATATGTATTATACCTTAGTCATCCAGTGATCTAATAATTTTATTGGGTTATTTAATTAAAGTGTTTTGTAAAAGTCTGTATCAACCACAATCTCTTATAAAGGTGGAGAGGGTGCAGTGAGAGAAAGAGAGGTAAAGAGAGAAAGGAAAATATAAAAGAAGGAAAGAAGGAGAAAAGGAAGGTCAGAAAAGAAGAAAGAAGAAAGTGATAAATAACAAGAAAGGACAAAAAAGAAAGACAAAGAGAAAAATAAGAAGCTACTTATTAAACTGTAGACAATATATATTGTTTTACAGGTCAAAACGAATGCAGTCCTTTTAAAGAGAGTACAGTCCATCAGGCATCATAGGGTGCTGTTGCTTTACAATTATCTGTTCTCCATGGCCACTTCTAAGTTCCGTGGATCTATTGAGAGTGAAGGACAGACTGCGATGAATGCTACTGTTATTGATCCTGAATGTTGGTGTTCTCCTTCTTCTACACGTCATGTTGCAGTTTGAATAGTCCAGCTCATTCGTGGAATTATTTTATTACTGCAGACAACTATAAAATGCTAATGGAACTGCACTGTTATTCTAGGAAATAAAACAACAGTAGCACAAACCCAGAAATGACAGTAAAACAAACTTTGTTTTCTGAGCTTGGAAACTTGTCTGCTCATTTCATTGTGAGAAATCAACAAGTGAGATGGGAATGGAAGAAATGTTTTTATGCAATCATCTGGGAAAGAAAAGTGCTCGTTGTTGGATCTCTGGCATTCTAGCATTGCCTCTGCTGCACAGCAGTTAGAAAGCTGAATCTTACAAACATAGAAAAAGAAATATCAAAAGAAAAAAATTTGGTAACTCAGCAGACTTTATCAATTTATTAATAGCACTCTAATCATAATTTGTAATAACATAGGTGTATGTAAATTTATACATATACACACAGCTCATACATAATGTGCATGCATGTCTGCACATATATAAATAAAATACAACAGACATAGGCATACATGTATATGCTATGTGTGTGTATATATATATGCCATATGCAAACACAGATATATTATATATTTTTTATATATGATCAGTTCATAGCACAGTCCAGAAAGACTTTTTAAATGAGCCTGATTGTCATATTTACTGTGTACACGATTTACCTGACAGTGCAAGCATGATGAATATGCACATATACTCACCCTTCATTGAGATTTGAACATATTTCTTCCTCTTCTCTGCTCATTCTGCTACATTTACCCACCTTTTCATGAACAAACGCAAACTATGTATAGCTACAGTTTATAGCTTTTTACTGTGATTATACATTTTATGCACTATCAAGAACATTAAAGATATAGGTCAAGGTTAACCATACTGGTGGCTCTGTAGAACATTTGGTCCTTTAGGAGTTTAACATACTGCTATGTTATTGCACAATGCTTTTTAATACTATTTATTCTCTGAAATGACTCTAAAATTCTCACTAGTAAATCAAAAAGAAGATGCCACTAAGTACATTTTCAGGGTTTTGTGGTTATTTTTGGTATACATTCTTTCAGTGCTTGCAAAACACGCGTGCTTGCTTTTGGGCTGGACCTGTTTTCCAGTAGAAGCATCATCTCAGATGCCCTTTTCTTCAGCTCATAAGAAACTAAGACATAATATGCAGGTAGAAACTTAGCAGCCTCCTCCACCACCTGCATCCTCCTCCCACTGCACAGTAAGAGAGGGCTCTGGTATCTTTCTTTTCCACCACTGTCATTTTGAAAGTAATTTTCAAATTCCTTTAAAACACAACATTCATATTCTCAAGAGAATGGGTTTCAGTGGATGCTTAGTCTTTATCTAGTTTTCTGTGAGAACTTCCAAGACAGTCTAGATAATATCTTAAGGCCCATTTTGTAGGAATCTTCCTCTGGCTTTTTATGTGTTTCCAGTTCAGTAGTGTTAAGAAAAAACATCTAGTTTATTAAAGAAATACTGAGTATGGCTTTATAGTTACACTGTCATGTTTATTTGTAATGCTGCCTTTTCAATGACATTGAGAAGGGTAAAACTTCATCAGTGTCCAGTGAACTGTTTTCTTCTGAAAATGTTCAGAATCTTTATAAGCTAGCTCTAAAAGCTTCTGAAGGAAAAACTTAAGGTGCCTCAATAAATAATACATGCAAGCAAATTATATATTAAATGTGCTATGGGAACACTTACAAAAATAAAATGCTTAATTTATTAAATAAAATATCCCCAACACGAAGATGAACTATTTTGATCTGGCTCATATCAATAAGAAATAATAAAAAGAGAAAATGGAAAGAAAGATCACTTTTTTGCAATAACGCCCCCTCACAGAGGGAGGCAAAAGTCTTGAGGAATAGGTAAGGTAGGTTTTCATTTGTAAGAATTTATATTAAAAATAATCCTAACTCTAAATTTCAAATTGTCAACTTCTAGTTTGAAAAACAACAATTATGCCCATGCAGCTGTCATCAACACAGTGGCCATGCAAATGTTGTACATATACAATGCCAATCCAAACAAAAATAAATCATTTAAGAAAGTATGGATGTTGGTTATGACAGCAATAGTACCAATACAAACATGGCGCTGAGCTCAGAATATCAGCACTCTGAATAGCAAGCCATAACCACAGAGTAATTTGTTTTCTCTAGAGATCTTTATCCCCTGCTATGTCTCAAACATAACCAGTGATCTCCGTGCTTTAGATTATTCATGTTATATCAGCCTATAGTATCTGTAACATTGTAAAGGCATTTAAACATGGCTAATGTCTACCATTAGCCCCTACTAATGAAATATTGTTATGAGTTTGCTATGCCTACTAGGGTGTACTACAAGATGAGTGATCGTTTCTGCACAAAGGGCATTAATTGACAAAGACCATGCACAGTTTTAACAGCATGGTTAAAAAAAAGAAAGGGATTAAGGAAGGAAGGAATATGCTGCTGGACAAGCACAGTATAAGATACATCTGCCCCAGCATCTATAGCTCATCCTATCTTATCAAAATCCTTAGTTTCAGCATGTGATCATGAAATTAATACTGTATATAACTAAGTCTAGCTTCAGTCTTTACTAAAAAAGACTACCTGGAGAACATTTTTACACTAGTTGCATGACATTATCCTAGCAGAAGACAAAATAAGGGCATGTGTTTAGTTTATCGTGTTGTAACACAATTGTGTGCAGTGCAGGCAACATCTTTTTTCATTTTACTTGATTCTGGCAATGAATAGTGCTGGCAAAGCACCTCCTTAAACAATCCTTTTAGTCCTCAGAAAGACTCTTCAGGGAAATTGCTAGATCTCCTCTTGCCTTCCATCAAATCATTTCAGTGTTTTCTTGTAGAGTTGATGCCACCTGATTCTCAAGTTCCTCCAGACAGTGTATCACACAAGAATGTCTTCTTTCCATCTGGCTTTATCTCTGTAAAGAACATTCTTCGTGTAGAGAACACCAGTCTTTCCACCCACAGGCCAAAGCAAAAAAATGAGGTGAATCCATAGAAACTCCCAGTAGCTGTACTGCAGAAATCACAAAGTTTTAGTCAAATATATTTTTCCCTTTTTTTCATCCACATCAAAGGCATGAATACAACAAGGCATTGTTAGTTGTGGGGGGCAAACTGAAGAGTCTGCTGATATAACAGATCAGGTTTTTAAGGCCTTTGTCTATGCAGAGTTACAATAACGCAGAAGCCAAATTGATTAGAAAGACAGAAGAGAAGGAAAAAAAAGATAGAAACTGTGAGAGAGAGAAGATACATCTCAGTAATGTCTAAAAAGTCAATATTGTGTCTACAGATGGAGAAGTGCACATTGCTTGCCCTTTGAAAGCTTCTCCGCAACTTTGTCATTAATACTGTCAAAGTTAGGAACACATTTTAATGGAGTTCAGCGGCAGTTGAACACATTCATTCCTGCAGCCCAGAAGAAGAAATGCTAGGAGACTTTAGCCTAAAATATCCAAGTAGACTGGAGATGCCTTGGCCAAGTTCTGAAGGAGGGAATGGATTTCTTTGATGTTGAGCCTCATGTGAGGCTCCCGTTGCCAACAGCCCAGCATCAAGTCATACACTTCCTTTGGGCATGTGCGAGGTCGCTGCAGGACTCGACCCTGAGTGATGCACTCAATCACCTACAAGAAATCACAAGGAAAGGATCAGCACAGCTGTGCCAACTATCTGGAGTTCATCCATGCAAGAGTTAACTTTAATCACTACAGCAGCCTCACTGGTCATACAGCCTGCTTTGTGAAGGGCTGCATTTCTAGGCAGATGCATGAGCAGCACTATCTGAAAAAATAACTGTAATGCAAGTGGTCAAGGAGCAATAACTTTTCTCATATTTCGTTCAGCCATGTTGTCCCTTTTGCGCATAAGGGAACGATAGTCAAGAATTAATCCCGTACCTTCTCTCTGTATCCATCTATCAACCTCATCTCATCTCATAATGAGGCTAAACTTTCAACCTGCTCACACAGAGCATCAATGCCTCTCCTTCTCTCCCTCCTTCTTTAAACTTATGAGTATCATCATACCTAATCTCTGGGGAGAGATTACTTTTCACTGCCTGGAAATCAACAGATATCTAGATTGCTTCAATCTATTCAAGAATGGTTATGGACAATGACTCTGCCACAATACCATGTATGATACAACTGTTCAGGAGATAGCTAAGGTTCTTTTCATTGCCTCATGTCCCTTTCATGCCTTTCGCAATAACCACACCAGACTCTATCCTATATAAATGAAAAACTTAAATTCTAACTATTCTAGTTCTATTTGGACACTCTACTTGGACACTCAGGAGAGAAAAGGGTGAAAAGGAAGACATTTGACCACATGGTTCATGACAATACAATAAATACCTGATAACAGTGTTTGCCTTTACTAAATAAATTTGTTGCTGTCCCTTCTCCAGAGAAGCAACAACAACAGTTACCATGACAGTTTTCCAAATGCAGTTCGAGAATGTATTACACACACCTCATTGTTTGAAAGCTGATACCATGGCTGTTTGCCGTAAGTAAAGATTTCCCATAATACAACCCCCAGGCTCCAGACATCGCTTTCTGTGGTGAATTTCCTGTACATTATACTCTCTGGAGGCATCCAACGAATGGGCAGCATGGTGTGACCCCCAACCTGAAAAAACAAATGAAAACGTCAGAAATAGTTACATCAGAGCCTCATAAGGAAGTGTCAAGGCACTAAATAAGGAGAATCCATGTTTGTTTTTTTTTTCCCATATGGTAACCTTCCCTTCAAGGAGCTTTAAAGAACTGGGGATTCATGGTCCAAACTCCTCTCTCCCAGTAACAATTATTACCATGATAGGTTTCTCAAAATCTCAAAAGACGTTTCTGAAGTTCCAACTAATCTTTAATATTTACTTGGCACATCCTACCCAAAGAACAGGAAGCTCTATATTACACTACCAACCTATTTTAAATTAGACCAGTTTTACTCTCCATTTTAAACTGAAGAAACTAAAAAAGATTAATTAAATGAAATCTACAGTGCTTGATTCTCCTAGAAACTCAGTGACACTGACCAAAATCCGTGAAAACACAGTGGTCTCACTGGTAGGACAGGATTTGCACGTTTTAATATCCTAATTTTGACTGAATAAAGTAATGCTATTTTCTCTTGTTAAGTTCCACAGTTAATGCATCAAATTACTTTGTTTCTCATTAACTACCCAGTACAATACAGCTTTTTTGTTGTTGTTGGTTTTTTTTGTTTTTTTTTTTTTTGTTTTTTTAAATAGTCCTTTGGATATATTCCCTTGATAATAAACAATGTGTAAGACATGAGCTCTACCCAAAATCAAGTCACGTTGAACAGGACCTTCACTGAATGAAGGTCTTTCTGAAAGCTTTTAGAATATTTTTAATTTTCCACAGAATGCTACTTGTCCTTAAACTTAGGTTTCCTAAACTTAATGTAAATTTAAAAAAATTGCTTATTTCCAGTTCCTAAAAAATTTATTGTTCCTGCGATGTACCATTCTGACTGGGTCACATCACTGAAGAAATCTACTAAGTTCTTTTAAAATAGTGTAACTGCTGAGATATTCTGATATAGATATACAGATATGCTAATTACTTTTGCATCATTACAGCTGAGAATATTTCGAAGGAAGATTAAAAAAAAAAAAAAAAAAAGAAGAAAGCTTTTTCAAGGAGATCTAACTTTGATTAACTCACTTTCCTGTCTGAAAATGTATTTATTTATGAAACCATATTTGCACTTTTAGAATTCTGTCAATTCAGAATATCATTTCTCCTTGCAGGACATTACATTTGTTGTATAAATAATGTCTTGTTTTCATGTTGAGACAGCAAATGGGAGGAAAACACAATGGAAGTTCAGTCAGGGTTACCATTATCTTTAAATCACACAGAACACCCATTTCCAGTTATCTGTCAATAATTCAGTGTTAGCACAGTATACTGAATGCAGTTATAGCTTTGAGAGCTCAACCCTGTCCTGTGCATGGCCACAAGTCCACGTTTACTACTGACTTCATAGAACCAGAAAGTCATGCTAAAATTTTCACAGCATTCACAGAATCACAGAATACATTGAGTTGGAATGGACCCATGAGGATCAGTGACTCCAACCCTTAGCCCTGCACAGGACCATTCCCAAGAGTCACACCATGTGCCCAAGAGTATCATCAAAAGACTTCTTGAACTCTGCCAGGCTTGGTGCTGTGACCACTTCCTGGGGAGCCTGTTCGATTGCCCAACCACCCTCTGGGTAGAGAACCTTTTTCTAATATCCAGCCTAAACCTCCCCTGGCACAACTTCAGGCCATTCCCTTGGGTCCTGTCGCTGGTCACCACAGAGAAGAGATCAGTGCCTGCGCCTCCTCTTCCCCTCACAAGGAAGCTGTAACTGCAATGAGGTCTCCCCTCAGTCTCCTCTTCTCCAGGCTGAACACACCAAGTGCCCTCAGCCGCTCCTCATATGGCTTCCCCTTAAGGCCCTTAACTATCTTTGTTGCCCTCCTCTGGACCCTCTCTAAGAGCTTAATATCTTTCTTCTACTGTGGTGCCCAAAACTGCACACAATATTCAAGGTGAGGCCACACCAGTGCAGAGCAGAGCAGGACAATCCCCTCCCT
>JAWWES010000094.1:34921963-34940899 GCA_035583135.1 Lophotriccus pileatus
GTGGCCTCACGTTGGGTATTGTATGCAGTTTTGGGAACCACAGTAGAAGAAAGATATTAAGCTTTTAGAGATCATCCAAAGGAGGGCAACAACGATGGTGAAGGGCCTTGAGGGGAAGCCGTTTGAGGAGTGACTCAGGGCACTTGGTGTGTTCAGCCTGGAGAAGAGGAGACTGAGGGGAGACCTCACTGCAGTTATAGCTTCCTTGTGAGGGGAAGAGGAGGGGCAGGCACTGATCTCTTCTCTGTGGCGACCACTGACAGGACCCAAGGGAATGGCCTGAAGTTGTGCCAGGGGAGGTTTAGGTTGGATATTAGAAAAAGGTTCTCTACCCAGAGGGTGGTTGGGCACTGGAACAGGCTCCCTGGAAAGTTGTCACAGCACCAAGCCTGGCAGAGTTCAAGAAGCGTTGGGACGATACTCTCTGGCATATGCTGTGTCTCTTGGGGATGGTCCTGTGCAGGGTTAAGAGTTGGACTTGATGATCCTTGTGGGTCCCTCCCTACTCAGCATATTCTGTCATTCTGTAATTTGTGAACTTCTCTGCTGTTTAGGGCAAACTAGGTCTAAAGGAAGATGAAAACCTCACTAACAGCCACAGCCTTTTGACAGAGTTTTGAGCGATTTGTACAAACAGAGTAAGGGAGTCCTTATTTTCTCCACTATTCCTTGTGCTGTTGCATAAAGGCAAGTAGGTTATACAATAGCTAAATAGGGATTACACAACTGAGTTCCATAAATCTAAATCAGAAACAGAGTCCCTATCCTGCACTGGACAAACAATAATGTGGAAGGGTGAAATTCTGGTCCTAATGAAGTTAATGGCAAAGCTCTTGCTTAGTCTGGTGAGATCGCAGTTTCATCCAAAATCTTGGCTCAAGCCTGTAGTTGGCTGACCAGGCTGGATATTTAAAGCATTTTTAGTTTTTAAAGTGTGTTAAGTTTTTTCCAAGTACTGGGACAAGATGACTTCTTGTTTTCCTTTTTTTTTTTTTTCTTTTTTTTTTTTTTTTTTTTACGCTTTTTGCCTATGATAAAGAAATGCAGAAAATATTTTAAGACCAAGTACTAGGCAACCATTTGCAAACCTGAACTGCATGACTAAAAGGCCCTGATATATTACCTCTGAGTGCAAGAACAAATAATAACAAAGTAGTTGTTCCCATGATTCAGTGTCAATACTTTAAAGCACTGAAAGCTGCTTTGAAGCAATACCTGTGTATCTGAGGGAAAGACGGGAAAACTCTGACCTGTGGAGGCTGGGAATCAAACAACAAAAACCAGTCACCAACAAAACAAATAAAAGCCCCTAATGAACCTGAGACCTAAGCTCTGCAAGTAAATAACTTTGTGAAAGGATCTTTTGTGCTACAAGGACTGCAGTGCAGCATAGTGTCAATGGAGTTGTTTGGCACACAGACCAAACCAATTATTTGACAGTTGTTTTACTTTGGCCTGGGGTGGACAGCAGTTCCGGGTAAGAAAAGCCATTGCAGTTTCTTCACGTCCCCAGGCTTATCTGGTCTGATTATTGAAAACTGTTGCTGTTACAGTGGATGCTAGCAGGTACATCAGGGCTTTCCCCACCTACAAGAGTGCTGCCCGATGAAAAAGAAAGGAAAAAAGAACAGGGGAGAAAGAGGAAAGCTTGCACAATCAGCCACACATCACATGCATTCCCAGCCCAAGGCATAGCTCTCTCCCCCTCTTCCCTGAAGTATCTCTCAACAACTGAGCTGATTCAGTGCATAATGTCATTTACAATCTAACAGCGCACAATGACTTGGGATCATCCTTATCTTACAGAAGCAAGCTATAAATAATAATCTTGGGCAAATATAACATCATGAATGGGTGGCAGGATCCCGAAAAACCAATTCTACTGTATTAATAAACACAAATGCCAAACCATTTATTGCAGAACATTTTGGAGTTGTGTAAATCCCTTCAACAAGCATCAGATAAAGCTGTCAGGGTTGGGGATGAATCGCTACTCTGTATGTGTTCAAACTCGAGCAGTTAAAAAGACTTAGCCTGCTATAAACAATTGGGTATGGTAGGTCAGTGTCATTCCCGTGTTATTGCTGACTTATGCCTGCCACGGATGTAATTCTCCAGACAACCATATGGGAGGTTATCACTGCCTTGACTATTTCATGACCAGCCTCTGATCAGCTCACATATGCCCAAGCAGGGCAAGCCAAAACCTCATAGCCTTAACTGTAACTTCCAACTTTTATCACTGTGAAATACAGTGGTGTGGCAGGCTGTGGCTCTGTCCCTCCTCTGCACCAGTTAAGAGCCAGCTGGAACATGAGAGGCCAGATAAATGATCTTTTTTTTTCTTTTCTTACTGTGTAGAACAACTAACTACTCAGCTTGAAGTGTCATATCCACCGATCACCCTTCAAGCTTACACCATCAGCTTGGACATAGGCATGTTATTTTACATTATCCCCTCTGACACTTCTTCACTTCTTTCTCCCTTCATCCATATTTGTGTCTTTTACTAACACTTCTTTACATTTACTTTTCCCACCTTACTTGTTCCCTCTCTCACATCTATAACTGCACCCTCTTCACATTATTCCCCCTTTCTTTTCCTTTGTTACACAGTGGACCATGCAGAACCCCTCCTTGACCTCAAAAGTAAGTGATGATGATGGAGAGAAGAAAGAAAGAAGAGACTGATTTTGTATGAGAGGCAGTGGGAAATGCAGTGTACCCCTTGAATGAGGTCTTTTGAGAGGTACCAAAGGACTACATGGGTTACCCAGAATTTCCTTTGGTGAACTCCTGCTTTCTCCAGATCATGGGCCTTGTTCTAAATCCACGTTTTACTGGGTAGAAGCTTTGCTTGAATACTCACATGTAAGAATCAAGGATTAAATCCAGAGGTACATAAGCAGGTAAGATGATGCCAGAATCAGTGCACTGTCATGTGCCTAAGTCAGGCCTCAGTTGTCTCCTGGAAGCCCCTATGATTACTGAGCTTCTATCCCTTTTTGGAAGTAGTTTTTATGTAGCAGGGAGTTACTATTTTTTTTTTCCCAAAATAAGCAAAGCATATGTTTAAAAATGCTGCCTCTGACTGTAAAGATCTTTGTCAACAGTCACTGTTCAGCATACATACATCTTTAGTGTAACAACTAACATGGTAAACACTGAAGTACAGAACAGAGATGCCTTCAGTCCCAACAAGTATTGCAAAAATGCAATACGCAAAATTAGATGGAAAATAAGAAACCCTGGCCCTTGGTGTTCACTGGTGTCCTTGCAAACAGAGGCACTGATTACCATTCTGTATATTTTTATTATGTTCTCAAGTGCAGTCAGGCTTGTTTTACATTGATTGAATAACTCAAAGTGCCAAGTTTCCAAAAGAACAATTTATAAGAGGAATCTGGATCATATGCTTACACTAGGTTTGTCTTTGAAAGAAGACAGGGAAGACTTACTTCTCAGTTGTCAAGTGAATCAGCGTTCATCAGTAATTCAGCCTCAGCCAGATGTAGAGACAATCACTTTCCAGACATCCCACAAACACTGATGCTGAGGTGACACTCTACTAACATAGCAGCCCAAACTGAGTGGCTAAGAAAGAGGCCTTCATTATATCTATAAGGAATTCACTGGCAACAAGTCATGTGAGAGGCAGATACAGAACATGTGGTTAAAGATGATGAGTTAGTTTATCTTACAGGATAAACTCATTTTATAAATTAACAGCTTGGCCATAGATTGCCTTTCCCAAGCCACAAACACCTGACAGCTTAAATTCCAATCATGAAACTATGAATGTGATAGCAAACAGCAAATACTTTCAACTTCATGACTTGCCACATAGCACAAAACCACTGTCAGCAACAGTAATTAATGTACACAGTTATGTTTATCCTAGCAATCCTATAAGGTCTTTGCAAACTTCAAACATCATTTTATGGCAACCATGTTCTGCAAAACCAGCCAGAATGAACAAGCGCAACTGACTATTCTTACCCTCTGCAAAACAACTTTTCAACTATAAGAAATAAGTCTAAAGCCCTGGCTTAAGGCAGGAGAAGCTTAATGACAGCCTTTCAGGTGCTAAGTGTGTAACAGTTTGTCAGCTAGTTTCTTCTTGAGTAAAATAACTGGTCATGCTGTTGTCCAGTACTTAACACTTTTAGTTAACTGAAACATTCTAAACCTCCTCAAAGTCAAAATTTCCATTTGTCTTTGCAGTATTTAAGAACATATTTTAATAACTTCAAAGTGTTGAACCAAATTTGATTACCAACTCTTCATTTTCATCTGCTGCTTCTTCTTCACTAAAGCCAAAGAAACATGCAAAATTTTTGCCCAGAGAAAAGGACCTTTCTGTGATTCATTATTAAAATCTAAACCAAACATATATAAAAAAGACATAACAATCTTACCGAGATTAAGTCTCCAAACTTACAAAAACTTTTTAACTCAAAACCAGGTTCTCCATATGCCAGCCTCTAAATTACTTGTGAGAGAGATGGTTGAGTGTAAAAGCAGAGCAAGTCACACCAAACATGGTAAGGAGACTGAACAAGACCTAGGTTATTTCTTATTACAGTAGTTCACTTACCCGATAGTAGTCTGTGCTGTACACATCTCTAGACATCCCAAAATCCCCAATCTTCACCAGTAGGTTTTCACCAACCAGACAATTCCGGGTAGCAAGATCCCGATGCACAAAGTGCTGTGATGCCAGGTACACCATACCAGATGCAATCTGCTGGGCAATGTGAAGCATCTGGGATTGGGTCAGCTCAGCAGGACGGTTGCCTTCTGCCATCAGTCCTGCATCTGGTCCATGTGCCCTGCACCAAAACACAAGCAAATAAACAGACAGGCCACTTGCAAGATGGAGAGGAGGAGGGCATTAGTGAGCTTAAACCCACACAACACGGTCAAAAGGGCTGCAAATTCCTTGGTGAAATAGGGAAAAAATTGTATCTTGGCTTTTTTCATTTGCTGTTTTCCTTCATTGTAGGAAAGATAGTTGGTGTGAAGAGCTTTACACAATAAGATATGTATTACTCAAGGAAATAAGGTACATATGTTCACAATAACACCCATCCATCAGAAGACACCACCTTTCTCCTGTTCCATTCTAGTAATCTTTTCCAGAGAAAGGTTGACAAACAATCTGTTTGGTAACACTCTAAGAGTGAAAGACAATTGAGGGAAAGGTAATGAAGTGGAACGCATAGCATCACTTCTCCTATGACTGGCATGCCTTGATTTCTAGAAGGAGACAAGACATTGACCCATTCCATCTTTTTTTAGAGAAGAAAAAGGTCACTTCCTTCTGAGATCTGAGAAACAAGGGCATCAATCTTAGATTTTTACTTCTAGTTTCCTATCCAAATGCACAACAGGAAAGAATTTTTGCTTATTTCATCACCAAGGGAGAGTCCTATCTGAGATGTGAATTCTTGAGGATAGGATGAGGACACAAAACACACACTATCTGACACACACTATCTGAAACAACAAAACAGCTTCAGAAAAACAAGCTTTTCAAAAGCTAGCAAGTCTCTAAGATGCAACAGTCAACTGATTAAGGAGAATACTTATATGCACTCCAGCAAAACAGATACATTTTGCATTAGAAAGCCCCAGTGAAGTATCAGGACACATGTGCTTCACCCATCTTAACTATGTTAGCTCTAGTAAGCATGTACATCCTAATATCTTGAAGATACCATATGCACAATATTTTACAGCAAGAATTACTAGCTAATCCTTATCCAATAACAAGAGCATCTGGCAATCATTCCTCATTTGATATGGCTTATAATATTCTAAATATCCTTTTCCATTCATTCAATTTTCCTGTTGTTTTCAGAAGCCTTTTTTATCCTATTCCTGAAGACTATTCTTTCTAAGAGACCACCTGTCTTTTTCCCTCATCAACTTTTGCTTTTGGAAAATGTTCTAGAACTGATTTTTATTTCCTCTCAAAGCCCTTCCTTCCTATAAAGCAGAATTTCAGAGAATCGTCTTCCGAACCAACAGAGGTGAGACCTTAATTTATCTCTAGGGGAAGGTCGCAGGAGTTTGCAAAAGAGTTGCAAATTAATCAAATCTGTGAGATCAAATCTGACACTACCTATTAGAAATATGATATTAAATTGCCCCAAGGGAAGAATTTCATGAGAAAAGTTACAGATGTGAGAAAGAAATGGAGGGTTGTAGCACTGCTGGGACAGCATCTGGTACCAGGCTCTCTGCCACAGGGTATGTACATGCAGCCATTCACCTGGTCTGCTTGGTAGAGGGGAATAAATGGGAGGATATGAAATCTCCAACTAAAACTCACAGGCAAATTCCTACTGAAAAACATTGTGGATTTTTTAATAACTGCATGGATTTTTTAATAACTGTTCTCAGACACATGAAACTCTGAGTAGCTAAATTAGAAAACTCATCATATTTTGCTGCCTTTCATGAAAACATGGTCTGTATCTAATGAAACTTTTAGATTATTCCTAATGCTCCATCCACCTCTTGGTGCTGGACACCCTTAGTGTCTACAACAGCCAGGAGCACTGACACAGGTATTCTCTGCAGCAACAACAGACTCCACTAGTTAGAACAAGCACTGAGCAGGCATGACTTTGAGGCTTTAGTCCTAAACCTAAACAGTCTTTGGCTGCATGCAGACCGCCAGGCTCATGTGGGTTAAACTTTCAGATCAATTTTTCCCCAACAGCCTTTGGTGGCGCTGCAGGGTAAGAAATACAGGCTCTTATAGCCTGCTTTGCTACAAACCTGTGATCTGCAGCACAAGCTGCAGCAAATATGAGAGGAATGACAAACTGGAGCTGAGGTTTAACAGCTTGTCCCAGCATAATCATTTTATGTTCCAAAGACAAGGGCTGATTAATATTTTTTTCAAAAGTGAAGGCCTAAAGTAGAAAATATGCTGAACTACTTTTCTGTACAATAATTCAAAATAAGAGTTAAAAGATAAGAAAAGACCAATCAAAAAGAATCAAAGCTTAAGTATTTCTTATGGAATAAGAAATTATTTCTCATCAGCTGAGAATCTGGCTTTTTCTACTGGTTTCAGTGTTTGGAAAACATACTAGAATGGCATCTAGGGAAACTGCAGTTGTCTTCTGATTCACAGCAGAAGACCAAGCAGGCCAATGTAAATGCCCTGAATTCTTAAACATATTTAAATCCTCTGCCAGAGAGACAATGAATCTGATATCTTTCCAAAGTCGCGGTAACTCCTAGTTATCTTCAGCAGGAGAGACCTCCGTATGTTGAAATGTCTTTGTAATATATTTTGATGAAAATTACATAGAAGGTGCTGAAACAACAGTCCCTTATATTTTTAATATAGTAGCAAAAGCAATCTCTTAACTGTTTATTTTTATGTTAATAAGTGCAGGCTAGTGAAAATGGCATATACATGAAGCTTCTGTTCACAACTTCCTGGTTCATAAGTTACCTGTTATTGTGAATCTTAGGTATCATCTATTTATTTATGACTACTTTACTGTCAAATTTCAATTTCCGATGCACATTCCTGAACAGCTTTATGAAACAAAGCCCTAATCCAAACCACAAGATGCAGCACTTTCCAATTCGCAGAAGCTTCCATGGCTCACATTTTTTTTGCTGCAGACTTATGGTAGTCTTTCCAAAACACTGAGAAGAGGGAAGAGAAAAGGGTTTAGGCTTCAAAAGCTTTTAGACGCCTACAGATAGCGATAGGTGTTGAGTGGGATCTTCCAAGTGCTACCAGAAAGCCTGCAAGAAAATGATTCCTACTGTAGGATTTATAACCAAACATTTCAGAATACACCGAAATATATTGGAAACAATATTTCTTTGGTTCACATTTGTTTGGTAAAAAGCATAAGGCTTGATTTAATGGTACTTCCAAACAGGCAAAGAGACAGCACCCCACGTCTCAGTACAGAAGACAAGCATCACACATTTTGTACTCCTAAATATCAGTATTTTCCAGTGGTAGTAGTTAATTTGACTTTAAATACCAGTAACATCTACCTTCTCTGCCCACTTTTGGCTCAGCAGCACAATATACGTTCATGAATTTACCTGAGGAATTTGTTAAGATCTCCGTGCTTCATATATTCAAAGACCATGATGAGCGGATCACCCTCAACACAGACGCCATAGAACTTGACAATGTGCTCATGCTGCAGGTTAGTGAGCAGCTCAGCCTCACGGTGGAAGTCCTTGCGGGCATTGTCGCTGGCATCCTTCAGTGTCTAAGTGGAGAAAATGAAAATGCAAAGGACAGATGTTTGCAGAAGGTAGGGAACATGTAGGACAGCACTGTAAGGGTAAGATAAGGACACACTACAGCATAGAGGATGAAGGAAGTATTTTCTTAATAACTCTTAGAAATGCAGATGTGATCCTTAAGTGCAATTAAATAATGGCAGTACAGTTTTCATTCTGCTACCACATGTTATCCTGAACAACAATTTTACTTGTAAAAGGACATAGGAATACTCATGCTCTTGCTGTGGCAAGTGTTTTCCAAACACTGAGCAAATAAACTGATCTCATCCAAAAATATACTTGTACACAGCTGGTTTGTACGCTTTCACATTTAACTTATGGAACCCCTAGTATCCTCCTTGTATTTACCTTTCTTGTTAGTTTTTTAAAATAAAACTCTGCTTGTTTAAAATACTTGTTGGTAACGCAGATGCACTCGTTATGTATTACCAACATTGCTGTTGCTGATGTTAGCCCCTATGCTGTGCTACACATTAGGTAGATTTACGTAAGATTATGTCCCTGAATCAGAACTTACAACCCGAGCCAGAAACTCGTCTGAAGTTCTGTAAATCTACTCACATGCCTAAAATAAGGCATAAGTAACTGCAGGATCAATCCTGAAGTGATAGGCAGGGAGGAAGGCAGATGCAGATCAGACTTCTGGAGTGTCATTTTTTTCTCACAACTTTTTATTTATATAGCTCTAAATTCTTGCATATTTTAATTCTGAAAGAAATATATCAACACTGGATCAAATAGGAGGCTTAAATGTTGGATAATGAAATAATACTAATTAAACTGTCAAACATAGGCTGTTTCAGATTTCTTCTTAAGAACTACAGTTCATGAGCAAGGCAACACTTTCATGCAGCAAAAAAAAGCAAGTTCTGACACCAGTTAAATAAGGAATAATTATAATTGGCAATAAATTCTATATTCAAGAGGTATAGTGGTTGCACTATAATAACTCAAACAATATTTTTAAAACTGCAAAGGAAAGATGGCAAGTTACCAATGTTCACAAATTATTCTTCACAGAAATTGCTGTCCGCGCTCTGTACCTCTGGATTTTAACAATAGGCTTAATACAAGAGAAGACAAGACACAAAAGTAGTTCCAAAGTTTTAACTAAAGATGCTTTTTCCTGGCCATGTAGTCACTTCATGTTCCATCCTGAATTAATATACAGAGCATGGGATCAACCACACTCATCAGAAGAGACATAGACCAAATTCATACTGTAGAATCATTCTACCAACAAATTGAGTTTTCAGCTACAATAGCCATGGTTTGTTCAGGATTTTTGTTCCACAGGGACAAAATTCTATCCATTTTTCTAGTACTATATGTATGCATGTACGATGAAGGGACTAGTAGATGAATGTCAGAAAAAAACACTTGCTTTACTTGTGAAAATGCAACACCGGGTCTTGCAAAATGAAAAACTACCATAATAAGATTCAGATGGGGGAACAAGGAGCAGGGCAGATTAGATAGCTGTCTTCCAAGTTCAGAGGCTTTTCCCTGTGGATTTCAGGCTCTGTGGATTCTAGAGGCAAGAGAAATCACTTATGCCACAGCTGTCCCTTTCCTGAGTGACCTACTTTTGAATCTTAAATGCCTTCAGGCCCAGAATCCTTCTTCTGAAAGTTTTACCAGTAATGATGCAACAAAGACATTGCACCGTCAAGACTTCACTAGGCACGACATGTCAGTACACACAGCTATATCATGGATATCAAACTTGCTGCACACTATGGTCTACACACAGTCACATCTGAACTGAGTGAGGACACTTCCAAGGTCTGGGATTAGGCTTTAACATGATACAGGCAGCAACCCATAGTCCAGTCTACATTATATGTAATGAAAGCACAGGGAATAATTCTGTTGTCACTTGAATTTCCTCTGGTAGCGTAATGTATAAAGTGGTGGGCCTGTAACTCCTCTCAACAGAATTAGAAAAACAATTCATATAATAATCATTTTTAAATAATAGCAACCTGAAAAAAAATTGACCAGGAGAAACAGAGGCTGATCCTCTTTTCAGTGGGCTCTTTCCCTGGAAGGACAGTAAAGATGCTGACAGCTCTGTCCTGTGAAGATGGCATATTGCATATTTGAGAAGATGCTTTTTATCTCACAGAAACTGCAAAATTATCGTATGACAGAGCAGTTGCCATGGCAATTCTGCATTTTCTGTCAAGCAGCAAAATGCAGAAAGGTCTAAAATTTAGGTAAAACTCATGCAGAGTTTCACCAAGGGATGACTTGAATTTTTATTACCCACCACTGCAAAATCTCCTTTTTGTTATTTCATGCAATGCACAGAACAGACACAAAGCATGAGAGAGAGCTGGCACAGTCAGGCAAAAAGGAGACTGGAAGGTGAAAAAAATTATAAGTATGTAGAATTTACATAGAGATGACACTGACTAACGCATTTAACTTGATCTCAGCACAAGAGAAAAAATAAAGCCAAAATAAAACCGTAAGAGCACAAAGAAAGAAAATGACATATTAATTACTATTATCATTACTGACAAGTACGCCAAAGCTCTGCATATAAAGCACTCTCAGCAGTTGACAGGAGGTTTTCCCAAGTAGGATCTGAGATTCAACCACATGTACTTTCTAGCCACTCAGGCCAGCAGTTAAGAAAGAAGAACAAGCTTCCTTGGGCAACAGAGGGAGCTTCCAGCTCTTAGAGGAGCTCCACATCTGCAGAGTCCATCATTGTGACAGTTGGATCACTATCCCTCGCTTAGTCTTCTCCACAGAGTCCTTGTCCACTTGGTTTGTGCAGACTTGTGCTCTGTAGTGAGTGTGACTACCAGGTTCTTACCCCACACTGACACCACAAAGCTTCAT
This sequence comes from Lophotriccus pileatus, assembly GCA_035583135.1. Taxonomy (NCBI): domain Eukaryota; kingdom Metazoa; phylum Chordata; class Aves; order Passeriformes; family Tyrannidae; genus Lophotriccus; species Lophotriccus pileatus. The sequence continues at coordinate 34,933,118 of JAWWES010000094.1, forward strand.
TCATGGGCAAGTCAGAGCAAAAGCAGGAGGATGTGACTGTCACCAATATCAGCAGGACTTGGTATTGAAACTCTCATGACATATGACCTTTCTATTGTTTCAGCCTTCCCCTATGAAATCACTGCTACTGCTCCACAACACCATACAAAAGCTGAGTGGTATGTGTCCTCAAGAAATGAAGGGGTGGTTTTCTGCCTTCTTGGAAATGAAGATCCAAAGATTTGGAAACCTTTGGTTTTCCTGTGAGGGTGCCACGGAAATGTTCTTGAACTCATGCACATAGCAGTCTTCTAGCTGAGCTCTATTCTTGAGCAGAACAGGGTGAATCTCCCTTCACCCTCCCAAGGGAGCCAGAGGCAGCTGCTAACCTGTGCCTTGTCAGTCAGCCTAACCTCCAGCTCTGGACAAATTAAACTAGTGCGAGACTGTGCCTGGGGATCCAATCCTATGAGGAGACAGCACTGAGCCAGGTCTGAATAACCACAGTGGCACAGCAAAATGCCCCTCAAGGAAAGAGTAGCTTTTTCTTCCTCCACCCTCTGTTCTCTAAAAGTGCCTGCAGCAAATAGTGTGCTGAAATGATGTGGTAACTCACATGAGGGAAAGCTAGTACAGTGCCCATGCTCACAAGGTTTGTCCCATGGCAAGCATTTCTAAACACTCTCTACTGCCCTCAAAAAGACTAAACTAATCAAAGCTAATTTAAACAAATTGTCTTTCTCCTCTCCCAAGGAGCAAAAGCTCAAGCTCTTTGTGCTGTTCATGCTAAGCCTGATTTTTTTTATCTTCCTAGATTTTTCTGGGCCTCTTAGGTCCTAAATAATTTGCTGCAGCAACGTCAGCATTTTGGATACCAGCTGGCTGAAAAGAAGAGGGAAACTTATTGAGTTATAAGGAGGGATGCTCAGGGCCATGCATGAACCTTACAGTTGTCCAGTAACTGGCAGACACAGGTAGCCGCTAGGGACCACCAGCATCCTGATGGACATTGTGCAGGTGAGACTATGCCTCCTTGCTGCTGAAATCCCCTTGGCACTAGCTCTTACTCCTCATCAAGTACATATTCCACTGGTCTCAACAAATCTATGTCATGGTGATGGGTGTGTTCTGGTTTTGCTCATGGGGCTGAAGCTCTCTAAAGCTCTTGCTGTGTGTCAGGAGGAGCTGCCCACTGCTGGCATCGAAATCTGCTCCTCTAAGACTAAAACTGAGACACTGCCAAACCCTGTGCTCACCAGTGGGGTCCAGACACAGTCCTCTGGATAGTTGTCTGCACTCCAGTTAAGTCCCATCCCTTGACCTCCACTGTGACTGAAGGATACTTGTGATCTATGATGCTACCACAGGAAAAGAGAGAAGTGTTAGGCAATTAACTCCTCTTACATGACCATCAATCTAGTGGTTCAGTTCACCAAAAATGTGCTCTTTGACAGCAGCCAGAGTCATGTCTTTAAGAGCCAATGGCAGAAATATAAAATGGGCATAACCTGTCCCCAGAGATGATTCTTCTCACAGCTGCCTGCAAGATGCTTATTAAGGACATTACAAAGAGTGGATACGCTAAAAAAAAAAAAAAAGAAAAAAGAAGAAGGTACGACAACTTGTCCAGAAAACTGACAAATTTCTCATCTAAATCCATGGAGACACCTCTACCTTTAAAGGCTGAATGCTCCTCCTTTTAAACTATGCAGAGAAAAAGTGCAGTGTAGCATTGAATAGCAGAAGTGCTAGGCTCCATTCAGTCAGGACTTTGAATTGAAGCAAGTGAATAAAAATACTTTTATTTTGCTATCAAGGAGTTCCCTAAAGTGATAGAGGAAAGGCAATTTCCACTGTAGCTTCACCAAAATACAGTAGAAAATTCATTCAGATCTAGTTTTGTCATCTCCTATCTCTTGTTTTCTCCTGTCTATGCTATATCCCTTCAGGGCTTAATTTTTTCTCACGAGTCAATGTGATCGAACAACTCCCAAGTATCATAAAGGTTGTAATCTTGGCAAACCCAAAAATGTGTTATTTTTGATGGAGCACTCTATAGGTCTATCCTCCTTTCATGTTCTCTCACTATCACGTCCAAAACTCTACTTCTTGTTACCAAATTCAAAAATATGATCTACTCCATTTCTTTTACTGTATGGTTTCATCCATGTATAAATTGTTGCCTAACTGTGACTGGTCAGATAAAATTATTTTCTGATCCCTAGGCACAACCCAAATTCCAAACATCTATTCCACCTGCATTTAATGAGATACTTCAAATGCCGGACACCTTGTTCAGGTTTTGGCAGAACACTACAGATGGAGACAAGAGATTGTTTCCAGGGAAACTTTGCAGATTTTGAGAGGGTAGTTTCACTGATATTGTTTTCAAGCTACATCCTTAGCTGAGATCAACAGCCAACCTGAGATCTTGAATTTAAGGCAGATGAAAAGACTTGGTGCAGTGAAGCAGGCTTGGTCACCAAGCTGTCAGATGAATCGGGTAATCTTTTTAATCCTTGGTAGATTCCCTACACACACTTGCCCTTTGGAAGAATCAAACAAATCTCCGTCCCCCTCCCCGCCCCCAAAAATGTAAAACTCGTCTGTATACTTGACACTCCAAACACATTTTTAATTATTTTCCTCATCCTTTGGACTTTATTTTGGGATCATTGATTGGAGCTGTAAATAATCAAGAATCACTCCTCCAAGTCTGACATATGATGACTGTTTGATTTCCATACTGCCAGTGTTTAACAGTACATGACAATACCATCCAAAAGTTTGTTTTAATATTCCTAGCAGTTACATTAATGACAATTATCCTCACATAATTTCAGTTGCGGACTTGAAGAATGTTATAGTCCTGAAAAACAAAGGTGTCCTTTGCCTAGAAATTATACACATAATCTATTCACTTAGCTAGTAATAGATTACTTTTTTAGACACATAACACACATGTCACTTGTATTTTTAATGACCTAGACATTATTTTTCACTAATTGTACTCTAGATAAATAATAAAAGATTTTGCCCCCTTGTGACACAATCTGTTTTTCTCCTTTTCCATGAGATTCAGGTCTCATTTTATAATCCACAACAAGATCAAACACTGCATTCTCTTAACACTCAATTAGCCTTGTGAACTTTCCACATGTATCAGAACAGTTACACTGTATTATGGAATAGGCAAACGCGATAAATTACAAATAAAATAGCATTAGTTGCAACCATGAATTAGTAATGGAAACCCTAGATTCTTTTACCTTCACTGCCACCAAGATCTTGCTCTGCTCAGGACACAGGTTATAGCATTCTGCCAGAAAGACTTTCCCAAAGGCTCCTTCTCCCAGTTCTCTTTTGAGAACAATATTGTGGCGCTTGATATGATGCACAACTGTGAAAAGAAGACAAAATGAAAGTCAGAAAGGAATCACAATGCCAGGATGGGACAGAGTTCGTCCTTACAGCCACATGGAGACAAGCTTGCCTATAAAGTAGGATGCATACTGTGGAAAGAATCAAAGTGCCCATGTGCCATTTATTAGTGCTTTGTGCAATAAGACTAAGCTTATATATTAATAGTCAGAGGGTAGCACATTTGCTGGATAAGAAGATATGGAATTCAGAGTGACCTGGGAAAAGGCCAGTTATCATCATGTTAGGAGGACTGCTGCAGAGCACACATACGAGGCAATGCTGCTGTTTTTAAAATACATTAAGACAATTAATCAGAAAACAAAGCAAACCTTTCTCACACCTCTTCTAATTTTGTACCTTTAACAATACTAGAACACTCTCATCCAAAGCCAAAAAGTTTTAAAATTAAGCTAATCCAAGAAAACCAAATGTGCCCTCTTTTAACTAAATGCAACTTAATACTGTGGTTTACTTACCACTTGTTCAACTGCTTCCTTCTCACTGTTAATATATAGTTACAATAAGATAAATTTTCTTCTTGCAAACATGATCTACAGTATTACTTTGAAGCAAAAGAAAAGATAGACACAGGTTTTAGTCCACATAGTGGCCAGAAACTTCACTGAAGTCCTTCAGCTTTTCAACTTATTTTACATTCTCCTTTCAGCAAAAGCTTCCATTAAAACCTTTAATATTTAAGAGACTGTACTAAATTTTGTAGAATACATTATCAGTTTGCAATGTTCAAGCTCAATAAAGCAGCTGCCAACTGGATGGACAGCTTGTGTTGCTGAATCTGTACAAAACAGACAGAATCTACTAATGAATTTAACCTCAGTGCACTTAGCTGCCTTTGAAAACACTGAAATTAACCCCTGCCTTGAAATGGCCCATTTGCAACTTAAATCCTAAACACAGTGAATTAAATAGGGGTGCACAGACATTAAGCTGGCTTCTGCCAGTGTTTGAATCTTACCTTGGCTGCTTAACCACAGGACTCAATCCTGCCAATAATTTAGGATCTATGCAGACGCAGATCAACTGCTGTCACCATATTTGGACACACATCCGTTTCAAAGTGGGTAATCACCTATACAAAAAACACCTTGACTCCATGACTAAAAGATAGAAAATGGAGTGCTGACAATAACTGCAGTGGAGAGAAATGGCACAGCCTATCCCCATTCCTATCACCAGCATTTGGAGAGAAGGACCAGAGCCTAATAAAGAAAAATATGTGTCCCCCACACCCTAAGCCTACAGAAACGTAGAACAAGTGCACTGCATGTAAATACATTTTGTATCCACATGCTTGCACATGAGGGGAACCTGGTGCTGGAGTAAGCTTAGAAAGCAAGAGATGCATTAGGAGTCTGCTAGGTGGGAAGCACACCTGAGGAGTGGATCTCCCCCAGACCCAGCTGGCACCTGCCAGAAACCTCCATCAGCATGCAAGCAGGCCCTCCATAGCCTGCGCATAGCGTGAGGAAAGCTGAATTCTCCCCACAGCTCCATTCTCTTTGCACACTAGACTCACGAGGGCTTACTGCCAGCCCTGCAGCTTGTGGCTGCAGGGCAGAGCACTGCCAGCTTCCTGTTCCAATCCCGAGTCTTCTGGAAGAGGGCACGTGTCTCATAAGTAGCCAGGTACACATGAAGTAAGATTTCATGATACCTATGTTTTCAACTTTTCAAACTCTGGTCTAGCATAAGCTTAAGTTTTGACATAGAGATGCATTTATATGGGTATGCTTTGTTTTGCCAGCTACCCTAGCAGCTCCCCTGCATTCAGCAGGAATTTGTTTTCTATCTTCATTTCCTCCTCAGTATTGGCTTTGCAAGTAAAGCCCAAAATGCAGTCAGCACAAGATAGGCCTGAAGCAAAACACAGCTTTTTTCCCCCACAGACACAAGTTCACCAGTATCTGTTGCCTCTGCTAATACTGGTCACAACGCAGACCAGCAGAGGCAGGACTGCTGCCCTGGCATGCCAACTGAGCTCTGAAGTGTGGCATACCTTGTGACCTCTGCTTTAAAAATAATTGCTACTAAATGAGTGCTAGTCCCTATCCCCTGAAAAACTTGTCATCCAACCCTGCCTCTTGGGGAATTCTCTTACTCTCTGCTTTACCAGTACTGCCAGAAGAATGCCTCTCTTCCTCTCCCAGAAAGAAAGGTTCAGTTCCACATTACCAGTATCATCATCTTAAAAAGTACACAGATGCTAGAGACAGGAAATGGCGCTGAGAATCTGTCCTACTGGCATCTGTAGGAAAATTCCAGCAAAGGCAGTTTTTTACTTGGTTGTCTCCACAGCTGCCAAAGACTCAGTGAGGAACAGAGTCTGAATTTCACGTGTGTCCTCTCCATTGTGAGCCCATCCTACCCCAGTGTTGGCCCTAGCAGTACAGAGGGGGGTTTTGTAAAGCTCCTGGAGGACCTCACTAACAATAGAGCAAAAATAAATAAAAACCAGATCCAATACTTCTCTGCAGTACACTTACAGCTGCTGTTAAATGCTCTTGTATAAACCAAGCATTTGAATGAACAATCCCTCCCATTAACCACACTGTCAAAACAGACACAGAAAGGTGCGGAAGAAATCTGCCCAGAATGCATTTGTAACTTGTTACACTCTATCCACTTCCGTAACCTTTTTGAGCTGCATTGTGTAACTAAACAAATAAAAAATGTCAGTAAATATGACTAAATGTGCAGAGATTAAATGTAAGAACAATGTAAGTAAATCTAACACATAAGATGTGATGCATATATGAGCTAAGGAAAAAATCCATTTAGCAAACTCAGGGCCCCAGCCATAATGACACACCATCTTCAGTGGGAGGATATTGCAGCAGCAGATGCACTGGGAAATTCAGGTCAAAATCTGATTTCATTTAATATCAGGAAAAAGCAATTTCTCTCTACTGAAATTCAAGAGATTATCCTGGATTTACACTGAAGAAACAAATCAGAATTTGGCTAAAGAGGTGGAATAAACCAAGAAGTCATCTCATGACATTGTCTCACAGGCAAACATACACAGACATTCAAATGGCAGCTATATATTTTCCTCCTTTTGATTCTAAATGGCAATTGCACTTGACCTGCTACTTGTACTTTTAAGATCTTTGGTTCAAAATCTTGACTGATTACTGCAAAAAATATGTTCCATTAAGATAAAAACTGAGTTGAAACACTTCAGAGAGAAATGAAATACAGAATATGAAGCAAGACAACAAATTAAAGAAGGGTAAATGCTGAAAAGAGGCTGTGGTGTTAAATAATAACCACATAGCTGTATCCTTAGAAGCAGGCAGCTCCCATGGTTGACTGCAGGGAACCAGAAGGCAACAGGGAGCATACTGCAGAAAAAGTCTCTCTTCTCATCTCAAGGTCTGAGAGACATCCCATCAATAGAGTTGGACTTTTAGGTATTTCATTCACTAGCAAACATCATGTCACACTGGACATGACGCATCAGCCTTATCCTGCAAAACATATCTGCAGGCACAGGACTGCACTCCCCAGGTAACCTACCTTTGATGATGAGGCTGAACAGAGAGGGTCACACCACAGTCTTGAATGGGTCCCAGCAGAACAGGCAACTCAGCATCGCCTCACCACATTGAAATCACTGAGTTGGATGTGACTGAATCCAGCCATGGATAGCGGGATACTAAGCATATAAAGTATTAAAATCTTTCTGCTCATAATGAAAAAATTCAATGTGATAGAGTAAAAGTGTTTCCCCCTGGTCACAAATAATAGGTCTTAACATTTTACCACCACATGTGACCATTACACCACCTAAACTGACCTTCTACACTGCACACAGCATAGTATTGAGCTAAATGACTTGTGTTTAGGAGAAGACTGCCTCCAGAAAGTGACTGTGCCAGTCTTGATTTGGAAGTCTGAACTATCCACTTGTTTTAATGTGTAACCATTTTCATTGCTAATAAAAATGCATGCCTTTTTCTTTTTCTCTTAATCATTAACTTGTCTGGCTTGCACCTCCTTCCCTTGGGCTCCAGGAGACTTCCTCTGATAGTTTAGCAGCCTTTTAAGATCTGGTATTAAATACACATAATCAACACTCTTCTTACACTTCTTGGAGAGGCAAAGAGACAGAAGTCCCTCCTCCCAGGAAAACATTCTCTCCAGTTGTTTTCATGACTTTTCTCTGGAATATTTTCAACAACCTTTTAAAATAAGATGTTTCCACTTGTTTTTTCTAACTGGAAGGCACATTCTTAAATCACTCTCCACAAGGTTGTGATAGTAATAAAGTAAATGGCCAGTCTTCGCGAATGAAGAGCCGGGGAAGGTCCTTACCCGCATATGCAGACAAGGCCTTCGAGCCTGCGCAGTGGATTT
>JAWWES010000094.1:34949970-34966483 GCA_035583135.1 Lophotriccus pileatus
GGATGATCCACACTCTGGAGTTTACTGAGAAGAAACACAGGGAAGAAATAAAATATGGGCAGGGTACAGTATGAAGGCAGATGACTAAACTGCTCCAGCTGAATAGAAAAGGAATCTCCAGATCTCAGTTGATTAGTACTGCTAATTAGATTTCCCCACTTTCTCACTTAAGCATTTTAGGTCCTCTTAATTTAGATTTCTTCATTGTGAATAGCCTTTTACAGCTGATCAGGAACAAGACAAACATCTGCCCTTCAAACACTTCCCTTAAAGATTTTATTCAACATTTTAAATAAATACTGTGCCTAAGATAGCAAGACTTTATCCATATCCAAGCCAGTGATCCAAACCACTGGTCTCTGCACAGTGATTTTCTTTCTGTTACAGCAGATAATCATATTTCAGATATATTTAGAAAAAAAGACAGAAACTTTTGCTAGCTTCTATATCACTACTTCTTAGTGACTCAACTTTATTTTAATGCCACATATTGCACAGCTGCCAGCCTGTTGGAAATATTTCTGCATCCTATTTAGTTAGTTATCCTACAATTTCAGAAGCTTGTGATCTCTTATGAAGTTTGCAGATGTAGTCCCCTCACCCTCCCCAGCTATAGCATGACAATGCATGCCAGAACATAGGCTCTGGCAGACTTTGGAGACGGATGTGGAAAGGTTACACAATTTTGCAATAAATTCATTATGATCAAGCAGCACCAGTTAAAGCAATCACTCTCCTGGCCAAAGAAATAAGTGAGGAAATGAAAAACAAAAAACCCAAGTCTTCGCTTTTCTGATGTCCTGTTGCATCAAAGCACAGGTAGCAACAAGCTGAGAAAGTGTAATGTGCTTCAACGTCTTTTTCAGTTGCTATGGTACAGTTTCTTATGGAAAATTCCTTGTTCTGCGTGATGTTTTTCCTGCCTCATTTGGGATGGCAGAACCGTTCCTTGTGTCACCTGAGAAACCGGGCTGTCAGTTTCCACCTATTGGTGAGAAAGAAACTCATCAGCAGCAGAACTCAATGGAAAATTCCTCGGTTCGAAGTTCCTGCGCTGGAGGCCAATATGACACATGGGAGCAAGGATGGATGGATGGGCCAGGGAATGAGGGTGCCACACAGGAGATCTGGCTTCCACCTCAGAGTCAGCCACAGATTTCCTGTGTGATCTGAGACAAGGGATTTAATCCCTGGGACTCCCTGCTCATACAGGCAGGATAACCAAGCATCCTTTCCCCATTCTTCACCCCATGTGTGAAGCCCCAGGTCTGTAACCTGCCCACAGGATAATCAAGTAACTCCAGGTTACAAGAGTGGGCCCACAGTCCAAAAGCTTTTCAGGTAGGGATTATGATGTGCAGACCCCCCCGTGCTTTGAACAGAGAGGTCTTGTTTGGACCTCAGGGCTCTGAAGTAATGGACAAAAATAATAATAAACAATTTCATTGTTCTCTGTTGTTAAGGAAAAGTACCAACATAGGCAAGGAGGAAAAACTCCAACTTTACTGTACAGCCAAGCAGGAAAAAAAGTTTGGCTTTTGGAGGAGATCTGCAATCTATTTTCTGCATAGATAATACTGAAAATTGCTAGAAACATGATATAAAAATGGTACTATAGCATCTCACTAGTGACACAGAGCAATCAGGGATAAGGGGAATTTCTTTAATGGACTGGTTGGAAGTAATCCGATTTTAATGTGACATTTTTTCCTGCTGCAATGTTTGCCCTTCCAATCAAACAATAATTAGATTCTACGACTTTTGATTCATGACAAAAACAAAGCACGGTCAAAAAGAAAAACTAAAAAAAGCTGTTAACATTTTATTGCAGTTGGATACCTACAGTACTTTGGAATGCTGAAATTCCCATGGGCTCCCTATGGTGATGGGAAGAGCTTTTGACCTCTCTGAGGAAATGGGTTTTGAAAATAATAAATGTGTAAGTGCTTGAAAAGAGACTCCTTTAGTAATGTCTGTCATGAGAATGAAGAGCATTCAAAATGTGACAATGCAATTGAATTCCACAGGACAAATTTTCTTGTGATGCCAAAATTTAAAGCTCCATTGACTTCAGTGGAGTTTCACCCTTTAATCCAAGATGGTTTGGACTTGGTGGATATCACTTGCAGTAACATACAATCCCTTTTGTCTTTCAGAGTCCCTTCCCTTAACAGATAAGTTCAAGAAGAAAATTAATGGAAATAGGTACAGGAACAAAAGAATATAAACTAATATTAAGTGAACACCAGTCAGGACATTTTGATTCCCACAGCACTACTTTCAGCATAAAGCCAAACAAAAATTTCACTGAGAAATACTGATGACATAAAATAAAGTTTCAAAGATTTGGCAGCAGAAAAATGTTGCTTTTTAGTTACGTTTTTTGCTTCCTAAAATAAAGAATAACACTTAACATTCCAAAGTGGAAAAATGCTTCCCCTCCCCCCAAAAAAACTCATGAAAAAACTCTTACCCATAATGTTGAAATATTTTCCCAGGTGAATATTTAGAAAAAAATAATCTTTAAAATATCAAATTATTTAAATTTTACTGAATATGCACATTTTTTCCATTTCAACATTTCAAGTTGAAACAAGACAAAATTTAACCAAATGCCCTCTGCTTTCACTTACATTTTAAAGCTGAAAGTAATGGGAGGAAAACTTGATTTTTGAACAGCTTTACTTCTCTGCATTTGAAGTCTCACCTACTACCCTGAAACTCTGGAGGGGGAGGAGTTGTACTGAATTTGTAATAATTCAGTAAAGGCTGCATTACCCTGGCTGTACGAAGTGGTAAAGGCAGTAGATGAAGAACCGGTTGCCAGTCTCATACAGAAGCCTATGCAGGATGCCTGCACATCAGCACATTGCTTCACTGATCGTTTTCCTCATTCTTATCCAGAAGCTACCAAATTTGACTCCCAATAAACTTACCCAGTAAAAATCATGTGCAAGTCAAAGGGATGCTGAGAATGGAAGCTGAAACTCAGCTTTAAGCACAGCAGGGTTTTAAGCAAGGTCTAATGAAGTTACAGAAGTTTCAACCAAAATCCAAGATTTGACTACAACTTACTTTTGACAGACTTTACTTCCTCATCTGAATTCTGTGAGTTAAAAGCAATTGCTCTGAAAATCTGTCCCAGACTGAGCAAATGATAAATATCAAAGAAGGATTGTGCAATTTGATTGCTGTGCTACTGCAAATACTTGTCTATGTACAAATCCTTTGGAAGAGCTAAAGTTTTGCATACAGCAGTATTTGTATGTTAGAACAATCTGGATTATGATGGGCCATCTCATCTTCAGTAAAGTTGGTGCTGTTATATTAATATTCCTGATACAAAGAAAATCTGAAGAACAGCTCCTCTGTTTTTCAGCAACTAAAGCAAATCATGATATCTCTTTAATACCCAATCCCTCTGATAATAACAAGCACCCTAATAATCTTTCTCCTTTTATCTCCAGGAGCACAAGTAGCAGCTGGTGTCTGGAGGTGGGGGTCATGGACAGATACAGAAATAAACAGTGACCCAGAAGAGGTTTTTATTCTTCATCTGTCTTGTACTCTATTGATCCCTTCACACTCTCCATAGATCTGCGGCATTTTATAATTATGATCATAATGAAAAGCTATCATGGATTTAAAATCTCTCTCCTGAACATCTAGAAAAGCAATAATTATCAGTTTAAAAGCTATAACACCAAACCAACAAATGGTTAAAGCCACAGATAAAAGGCCCTGTTATGTCAACTTCTAGTTCTGTTCACTGGGGTTGGACAGGAGTGTGGGTAAAATTCCCTTCCCAGCAAGACCATCTGGGCTGTCAGGATGAAACATAGGAAAAAGAGAAAACTTGACAAACCTATCAGACTAGTGAAAGGCAATTAGACAAACCCTTAATCAAACAATGCTGCTTTTAACAAGTCAGGTAATGTATTAAATGCAAAGCCTGTTCGCCTAAGCCCTTTTGCTCTCTGAATCCTAATCCTGAAGTCAGCAAGGACAAAACCTATGCAGAGAGCTCAGTAACTTGAACTTGAGCAGTACAGCTGCAAAATATGGCTTTGTCAAAGTAAACTGCTAACAGGCCTACCCTTTTGTCTTTCTTACCTTTTATTTCCTTCTTCCTCCCCCACCCTTTCCTTCTCATTGTTTGTGAGAGGGAGATTTACACACATAACAGTCTAACAGGGTGCCACTTCTTACTGGAGGTCTCTCTGGTTATTGCTCAGGCACATGCAAGATACAGGCTTTTGTATTTTCTTACTAGTTTCCAATTGTCTGAGCACAATTTAGCAGTTTTATCTTTATAATGTTTGTTCAGTTTTGTTCCATCTAATGAGCTTTATCAGTAATTGTGTCTCAGAGTTTATACTCTTGATGCCAGTGTCACCCCTCACATGCTTGCTGGCCTAAACAACATCTAAAGATAAGAATTTTTTCTCCATGTTTGCAATATATGAGGTATTCCCTGTAGCAAAGCCTGAGGACATACATCAAATTCTGCTCATACAGAGGAGCTGCCTGTTAAGGGTAACAAGCAAAATATTAAAGAGTTTGCATTGCCTTTTCTTTGTTCCATAATCTTTCTATGAGAGAGTATCACATCAAGATATACTTCATTACTTTTTGCATTCATATACAGGGTGCATTTCTTAAGTCTTTACATTATTTTTCCCTGATGTTTTGCTCCACCACTTCTCATTGGGTTGAAGAGGAAGGGCAAAGAAACTTTTTTTCTCCTATGAATCAAACTATCATCTTCTGGAGATCAGACCGAGTACTAGCTGCTCAAAAGTATAATTTTATTTACAGTCATCCTACAGCTTGCACAACTTAACTACACACACCAAGAACCTTAATAATTCAAGTGCATCAGTATGTAGAAATGCTTAGCTTGCACAGCATTAAATGGCTCATTAGTTTACTTAAAAGCAATAATCCAAAAGCTAATACCAAATACAAAGAAAACAGCACTTGCTGGGTTTGGCTCAAAAACATTCAAATAGGGCTTTGATCTATGGCCTTCTTAGCCTGATTACCCAGAGAATTAACATGCCATGCAAAACTCCCCAAGTCCAGCTCAGCACTGACACAGCTTCTCAGAATTTCAAGCAGAAAGTAGCATAGGGAATAAAGGGCAGTTTGTGACCATGAAGAGTTTATATCCTAGCTTGTAAACTAGTATTTCCTTTTCTTATTATAAGAGTGTGAAGATCTAAGAAAGATTTAAACTCAAGACAGCATTTCCAATTAAATAATCGCCCTTCTTTCTTAAAAATGAAAATTCATCTCTTGAGATGCTTTAGCTAATGAAGAGTGTGGATTTTAACATGTATGCTTGTATATAGTAGACCCAAAGAGAGATGCCACAGAAGGCATAACAAAATGTTTCTTAAAGGCTTTTACAGACATTTAGATGGGACAACTGGTCTGATGAGGCCAAGAGCTCACTGTGGGTGGGCACAGCCTTTTCTATGATGAAGAATAAATATTGCACACTCAAGCAGAGACTCCATCCCAAGACGAAAAAAAAATTCAAATATTTCTCTGTACACGTTCTCTTCATTACTATGAAAAACACACTGTGCTTTTATGTGCTTCTCCAACAGAAAGTGCACTCCATGTTTCTGCGTACATATTCTGTCAATAAACAGGTGCTGCAAAGTTGAGATGGCAAAGCTGTCTGCTGCAGGAGCAGTGAACACCTGTGTGCTTTATTCTATCTTGAAAACAACCTATCTTACAGTCAAGAAAATTTACCAGTTCAAAATAAATCTCTTACCAGTTTGTTTAATGTTGCCATTTACCACAGTCCTGTTTCAGATATTGAGGTCAAACTCAAAACATACAGAGATCAAGACGCAGGAAAGACTCACTGGTTAAAATTAGAAATCAGTTCTGAACTGGGCCTCTAGAGGAAAGCTATCACTGCAAAGAAAAGTTGAAACTACTCTTGTCTTTCTTATTTGATCAAGCGTTGGACAAGATGATCGTGGAGATCTTTTCCAACCTTAATGAGTCTATGATTCTATAATTTCTAAAAGATATTTTATTTTGGCACTGTGTTTACTCCTCAGTGTGGTGAAATTTCAGGGTTCTCTAAAATGGTGCCATTAAAAGAGGCAAAAAATTGTAAACCTAAAGTGCAATACAACATTGTGGCTAATGTGGGAAACCATTTCCAGCAAGGAAACGTGTTGTATCAGAATGCATAATGCAAAAGACTTCAACGAGTTGGGAAAGTCATCTTTCTCTTCTGGAAAAAAACAAAAGGGCTAAGACAAAAAAGAAATATGTTCTCCAAGGACTGTGTGAATTTGAGTCTTTTAAATCTGTGCTCCTCTACCACATCTTCAGCATGAGAACTGTGATTTATTGTGCTGAAACCATACTTCATTGAAAACATGCACCTGATCTCTCCTCTCAGGGTTAGGCTCAAGACTGAAAGGTTGAGTTGATAATAGTTGACAACAACCCCATGGTGGAGTTAAGCACAGAGATCTTGAGCTTCATGTCTGATGCCTGCAGGGGCTGGCTGTGGCAGCTGAAGGAGTCCAGCCCATGAATCCACCTGCGGCTGGAGAACTGATGGGATTTGAAGCCAAAGGCAGTTTACACCTGCAGTAAGCCATGGGCTGCAGGAGCTGAAGGACAGCAAACTTGCCTCTGCCTTTCCCCTGCAACAGAGAGGTTGGAAGCAGTCCCTTCTCCAGGCACATTGTGAAAGCTGTGGGCGTTCAGAGCCCTCAGGGCAGTACCAAAGGTTCACCTCCACTATTCCACTGGGTGCAGGACACTGATGAACCTCTACTGATGCACCTCTGCACTGTTTCACATCGTGACCTGCCAGGATAGATAAGCGTCAGCTCTCTGCTGCAATGGCTGGGAATGAGCCGTGAGCCTTTGGCCTTTGAGCTTCTGATCCCTCTTCTCCTCTCCTCTCCAGGTCCTGGAGGTTTTGGTCACAGGAGGATATAAATATGTTGCTGTTAATGTCAGGGAAGGTGTTATGTACCATTCTGGGAGTATCTGCTCGTTTATTAGACAGGATTAATATTTACAAAAGGACATCAATATGTCACTGAACAAAAATCAATCTTCATGTGTTAGAAGACCTGGAAGAAATACACACCTTAAGGCTTACTGGATACTTATTTAAAGAAAGGTTTCTAATAACTATTGCCATTTTAAGGTACTCGCAGAGTTACTGTTGTTATCCACTGTAGCTATCTGTCCACTCCTGAACTGAGCAGATTTGGAGCCTTTTCTTGCACCCTATGCAACTACCGACTGTCAACAGTTTCCAGCAATCAGGTTTCAAAAAGGCATTGAGGTAGTTAAGGTGAAGCCATGATTTACTAGAATTTCATAAAGTACTAAGCTGATAAGACTCTGAATTTTATTGATCAGACTTTACACTTCAAACTTGTTTAGGGCTATTTGGAACACTAGTTACTTGATTTTATTTAGCGCTGGAATGCCCTTTCATGGGCCTAGCTGACATCTGAGAATGGAATTTAGATTCCCCAAATACAAAAACTACTACCAAAAAAAATTCCCCAGAGTACTAATTACACAGAGATATGCTGCAATCCAGAGAAAGAGGCAATAATTGCTATGCATACACCACATATTTTTACTAAATGCAAATAACACTCCCATGCAATATGTCTTCAGTTTAATTGTTTAATTGCCCCCCAAAGCTACTGGGCAAATTGTTACCAGAGGAACTGCACAACTTTAGACCTTTAACAATTTCAGAACTTGTGCAGGGTCTTAGGTTATTTGACACGTAATTTTCCCTACAGGAGTCTTGTACTTCAATCACAAGGAAAACCTCTCAATCTGCAAATTATTGTCTTCAATTCTTATGGGCATTAATGGGCTAGAAATAAGACTAAGCTAGTGTTCACCTCATACCAGATCTGTATGCCTCATGACTCAATCCACATTCTGACCTTTCAAGATCAATAACCCATCCTCTATGGAATGTCCTGCTCAATCACAGGCTGAGAAATTCACACCAACTCTCATTGCCAAGTACTACTGAGCTCAAGGGCTGCCTGTCTCTCTTCCTGCCCCTCAGTCATCATCCCACAATGCAGAGGTCCCTTCAGCATCCTTAACTGAGAAAGCATATGGTAATAGAAGTTGCTTTCGCTTCTGCCCAACAAACCAAAAGAAAACTAGCTTAAGAAAAAGCAACAAAGGGAGGGCTCTAAAAAATGATCATAAAATACATTTCAGCTGTTGAGGTGTTATTTCTCCTACTTAATGACAGAAAAGTGTTCCTGGAATAGTCTTCTGATGTAATTGTAGACTTTATACAAGTCAGAAATGCTGAGCTCAGGTATTTTATTATACAGAATATATATCTAAATCAAAATGGGAATATTAATTAAACACCTTCCAGTGCGAAAAAAATAACCATGGAATTTTTCCCCAACTGATGTTGTAAAACATGAGAAGCCTGTTAAGAGGTTAATTAACAAGCTAATGCTGAAAAAAAATATTTGAAGAACATTACAGAGTATTTAATAATATTGTCAACTGTGTTACTTTTATCTCTGACAACATTTTAAATGTCTGTTAGGTTCCACTTACTGCTGGTCTACCCTATGCTTGTAAAGCACATGCAGCTAAATCTGAGACAATGAGGAGCTCCCCAGCAAAATCCTATGAAAACCAAACATACTTAGACCTTTTGAACCTTGTGGCATTTTTGCTGGGAAAGGTTCCTCAAGGCATATGATAATCAAGATGCACAGGCCACAGAATAAAAAAAGGTTTGGGAGATCAACGAGCAAGAGCAGCTGTTACACACTTCTGAGAGGGAGAACAAGCTTTCTGCATCCCCACCCTCAGAGCCACCACCAGTGGGATGCAGTGGGGAAAGCAGCTCTCTCACAGAATCTGACAGCCAGAGTGCAAATCGTGTAGTAAAGGGAGGGACAAGACAGAGCAGGTGAACTCCTGCTGGGTGTGTGGACCGCCTTGCAAGTCACCCCCATTCATATACAGAAACACAAGGGCCATGCATATATTCAGAGTGGGTCATGGAACCTTCTGCAGTTCTGACAGCTCCAGTGTAACAGGCCATCCAGAGCCTCCCTGCCCTGGGCAGATCTGCAAACTTGCAAAGCCAATCACATGGTCTCCTGCAGGATACAAACTGCTAAACCTCTCTCAAACTGTCAGTCTTAAAGCACTGACAGCCTTAATTCCTCAGAGACAGCTGTTGGCAACAGTAGTGAAGATGTTAAAACTGTGTTTAAACACAGTTGAAAAACAACATGGCTCACACTGCAATTGCAATAAATTAACTGTCTTAACCAATGCTTACTGTGGACAACTGCATTCCTGGTAATTCTCTCTCAAAATTCAGCTTTGGTTGGGGTTGTGCTCAGACCTAAGTGAATTTTTACACACTCATGTTTCTTAATAATGATGCACTAGCTCGGTGGTGAATTCAAGAAAAATACAGTAGGGTTTATGAAATAATTTTGGCTACAAAATTATTTATTCATTTATAGCTTTCTCAGACTTTTGTGTTTATCAGACTTCAAAATTCTCATTTTTTTTCTTATTTAGACTACTTTGCTTCCCTGAGATCTGTGTTTCTCATTTAGCCAAAACTTTCATTGACACAAAGAAATAAATCCAAGGTCCAATCCTGCTCCCAAGCACAGGCTTATATAAGTAGGTTTTCAGAATGGATTACCTTTTTTTGCCATTCAGCTTAACCATAAGTACTACACATGCAGGTTTTTGTATATAATATCAGCATCCATAGAACCTAGCATGCAGCACAGAGTCCTAAAGGCATAATTTAATCGTTACAACATAAATGGTGCTATTTGTCATTTACATATTACTGATTTAGCCAGGTGTTTTGGTGCTAAGACACTGTATCTATTTCTGATACAGATGTACTACCAAATGACAAACTGAATGTAGCCACAGAGATTAAACCTAATGTAAAAGCACCATGTTTGGGTTTTTTGAGCTCAACTAATACCCTAAATTGCAGAGAATGCTTGAGCATATGTTTAATTTCACTTATCTTTCATAAAGTGTGCTCTTCCCCTTTAACGCATTGTTGGGTTTGATGGAGACAGTGCTCTACTGAGGAAGAGCAGTGTTCTTATCTGAAGTTTACCTGAGAAATTTAAACAAGAAGGTGCATGCTTTACCTTAATTTTGACCCTGGTAACTTCCCTGAGAGTGCATGTTTCATTTTGTCTTGCCTTGTCTTCCACTGTTGAAATGTATACTTCGGATCTTCATTGCTCAGATGTCCTTAAAACATCTGCTGTTTACCCTGAAGTATATTTCATATGCTGCTGTTTACAGGTGGTAAAACACTTGTGCAATCCACAAAGTAGGGATCAAAGTCAAAGCTGTTCTTCCTTGCAGTTGCATTTCCAGCACTTGGACTCTCAGTGTAAATAGTTTCCTGAATAATTTGGGTCACCAAATAACATTCTGTGTGATGAAATGCAAATATTTTGAGAGCGTGATGTCTTCCTCTTTTTTATTAGATGTAAATGGACTTCAAGGACAAATCAAGACAGGAACACAAGTAACATCTTGGGGGAAAAGTGATTCTATGGGTTCACCTCAACACAAAATGAGGAAATTTATAAGCCTTTCTTTCAAATTCTGAATTCTTAATGAGGGAGAAACCCACATCTTTCAAGTTGAAGGCTCCTGCTTTTGTGAGAATTTCTTCCATCTGATTAGAAAACAAAAAAAATGCAGGTCTGATAAGTCTCAGAATGAGCAGCAGGAGTAAAAGTATCCGATTCTCATAAATTTATTTATTCCCTGTTACATTTTATTAGTTGGACAAAGGAAATAAGTGACCACATTTTGGGGAAAAATATCTAAGATTCAGTATGCTATGGTCTGGGAGAAAAATCTCTTGCCTAGTTAACAAAAGTCAAATAAAACTAATGGAAATACATCACTGATGTATATGGCTGTCATTTCTGACATACCTATGACTTGATGAACAATTGCAAAGAAACACATTTTAAGTGATGGCTGTAATCACGGATTGAAACATACAATCAAAATACAAAAGTATTTAGTCAAGGTAACAAAATATACCTCCATTTATCTCTATATCCTTATTCAGCCAATAAAATATTTCCAGAGTAAACCACATGGTGAGATCAGGACAATAAGTAAATATAGTATGTATATCCCTCCTTGTAATCTCAACTTCATTCATATTTGGCTTTCACCATCTAAAGTTTTTTGATTTTCAGCATCTGAAGATCTCAACATGAGTGCCCTGTTAGACCTTGCAATCCCAGCTAAGAACAAATGCCAGGAATGGAAAGTTCAGCTTGGGCGCGTTTTTCATCCCAGTCTGGATTTCACTAAGATTCATCAGTTTTGCCTCTCTGCATTCTGTTTTGGGAGATCCTCCTTCTGTGCACAGAGACCAATTTGATTAATTTTTTACCATTTCATGTCTGTTGAAAATTACCCCCATTCCTCAAAACTGTAGGAAAGTGTAAGGTGACAGATAAAAGCTGAATTAAAGTCAAAAGCAGACTATCCACTGCAGGCAGTCTGCTCATTGCACACTGCTATTTTCTAAGGGACACTCTGTGTGCAGGATGAGCAGCACCCAGAAACAGACAAATCTACTGCTCTGGGTCAGAGGCCTGGTAGATCCCTGAATTGCAGAATCTCTCTTGGTGAATTTTCCTTTTTGACAGCAACTTTCATATTACCAGTCTGTCCTGCCCCTGCTCAGCAGTGAGAGTCTCTGCACCCAGTGAAGAAACGTTTGCTGAGGGCAGGCTCTGCTGTGGGACTCTGCGGGCAAAGATGCCTGAGAAATACAGACCAGGTGATCACAGCTTCTTCTCCTATTAAACTTACCCCGGAAATACAGACAACTACTTCTTTTTTCATATTAAATGACCCATTGCCAGTGACTGGGGAGAAGGCTGTCAACATACTTCAAAATGAAGAGGAATCAGAACTGCCTTGCAGGGTGTGAGTGGTCAGAGAACTGAAAACAACCGGGTATTGAACTACATCCATCTGCACCCTTCCACAAACAGCCTGGAAGAAGAAATACAACTCAGTGGGTCCTAGAATCTGGCTACTCCCCTCTGTTCTCAGTCTGGGCCATCTTCCCAGACTGCCAGAGAAGGGCCAGTTCTGCACGTAAATGTGCTTCTGCCATGTTCAAATGCTCCCAAATCATAAAACTCACTAAACTGAGTTTAAAAGGAATGTAATGAACAAAACAAAAAATAATGTAATAAAACAAAGGAAAACAAATCCTTCCCCTCCCCTCCGCCACTCCCCTCCACCCCCCCAGCCCCTGGTTTCCTCAGGCTTTTGGGGTCTGGCTCATATTCTCAATCTTTTCTTCAGCTTTTTTTAATTCTAAAATGAAATCTGACATCAACAGCACAGTCCAAGACCTATGGCTTTAAAGACAAAAGTCCAGTACTATGGAAGTCATGATAAAATGGCACGAATAACTGTTCTATTTCTTTTCGTTCTTAAAAGTCACTCAGTAAGGTAGTGGACTGAAGCACAGCATTTCTGCTACTTTTGTGACTAATGGGGACACCCAAAGTCTGGCTAGGCAAACGTTAAAAAGAAATATATAGTTAAAGAACCAGGAAAGACAGAAAAAGATTGAGATCATCTTTAACTAAATTATGTAAAAACGCCTAAAATAGAAATGAAAATCCCTAAACATAAATTGAAAAGTCCTGTGTTCAGAATGAGACAGAAGAGGGGTGCTCTCAAAACTTCCGCCTTTAAAATTAGCACTGCACATGCAATTAGCAATTTACTGTGGAACTGGAGCTACAGACTAAATTCATTTTTTCAGATCAGCAAAATAAATAAAAATTAATTTAGAAAAATTATTTCTGCTAACCCCTAATCAGCTTCAGACTCTCCCTAATGCAGGCCAACTGGAAGTACAATAGCTATTACATAAATTGCATATTCAGACTCCTATACTTGAAAGAACAGAATCTTAAAACTGTAGAAATATGGATGAAACATGAAGACTACTTGAAGAATATAGTTAAATTTCCCATGTGGAAGTCACAATCCACACCACATCATCTGAAATACAATGGCTATTTATACGGCCAATTGCTGAAAACATCTTGCCACTAAACCATCCACTGACTAATCAATAAGCCTACCCAAGTACAGTACGCTCTTTTCCAACACTGAAATCAATTAAATTGATGAAATAGAGTGAGCTGCAAGTACAGATTAGCTGGGAAGTGCAAACTGATGTCAGTGCAGCTATTTATCTACCTTAGGGGGCCTGGAACCTCGAGCTCATAAACTTCTCCGTTAAAGGGCAAAGCTCTAAACTTCCTTTCACTTGCACCCAAACAACCACAGTGACTTCGTGGGGCAGGTGTGGGGGTTATTGGGGTAAGGCTCAGAAAACAATTTGGTTCTCAAAAATCCAAAACCACCTGCAAGAAGTTTCTTACCCAAGTTCTGCTCTGAGAATCTCAGCCTGGGCACTCCTACTGATGTTTTATGCCCTTTCCTCAGGTTTGGCTTTTCACATTACTACAAAAACAGCAACATTATTTACTGAACATATTTCCACCATTAATCATGGAAATCTAACAGTAATGGACTGATATATTCCAAGTGCTGGGCTGGAAACTAAGTGATGAAGAAAGTCCATAGTCGCACCTTGAGAAAATAGCTTTGTTTCTTCTGTCCTGCTTCAATAGGTCTGGTAGGCCTAGTTAATAATTTTAGCAACTACAATTTCTGTGCAGACATATAGAAAATTAATTTTTTAAATACCATGGCATTAACGAAAGTATCGAACATCTTAGGGTCTGTGACAGCTTGTCGGATTAGTGAAGCTAACCACCTAATAAAGGTTAGAATCTATGTCCATAAGACATTGTCCAGCTGATTTCAGGGGACAAAAATCTTTGCAAGGTTTGCCATCCATGCAAGGTTTCTGGACCTGGTGGTGTTACTTCATTATAAAGTTATGGCTCAATTTTCAACAGCACCAACTGGACCTTTTTGGTAATTCCCAGGCAAGAGGTTTGCAGGCCGATGTTAACACAGCGCAACCTGGTTCATAATACCTTAAGTGGAAAGAGCATTTCAGCATGTCCAGGCTTCAGACTCTCCCTCACACATCTGAAAACAGAGCTGTCACTGTTAGCCAAGTACTGACAAATGGAAATACCTTCTGATTTCATACGAAAAGGAATCAAGAAATCCGGCACATGTCTGAAACTACTCTATGCACCTCAGACTATCCTTTCAAGGTGAAAATATTCAAGATATTGGAGTGTCAGAGAAATCCACCAGCCAGCAGCAACAAATAGTACATGACATAGAAAAGAAAAGCCAGGCGTGCTTGGATAGGATGTCAGACAGACAAGTGCTGAAGAAGCATCAGTGGGTTTGCTGGTGAGAAAAATAGGTAGTTAAGATGATGAGCAGTCGGAGTGGGAAACATCGTCCAATCCCAATTGGAAGATGTAGAGTAAGCTTCTACTGTTACGTTATTAATTGAAGGTACAGATGAGCCATTGTGCTGAAACCTGAGAGAAATACAGTTCTTCTGAGTAATGACTGGAACCTGACCCCTGAAGTCTATAGGTCTTTGGTCTTCATCAGTTTGCTTTTCCCACCTTGAAGGCTGGATCTCAAGAGTAGGAAAGTGCTGTAACTTTTAGCCTGATGCTGACTCTTTAGAAGCCATCACTCTTCAGGATTTAGTTATTCAGTAGTAAAACGATCAGTTTACTGATACAGTGATAGAATTTCACATGAAATTGATTGTAATGAACTTTTAAATTTTCTTTTAAACCCATACACTTCTAATACTTTGCAATGAAGCTTGATACACTGCATTCAGAAATGGTTTTCTGTAGCTAAGTCAAAATATGGCTTAGACAGATAATATAAAATAAACTCCACTTGCTATTCACAGCAGATGTATTCCTTCAACTTCTGTGAAAACTGCAATACTATCTGTGTACAGTTTCACCTAGCTTGGTGTCTCACCACCTTCCACAGATCAACATATGCTGAATACATAACAAACTTTTTCCAGTGTCTATCAGTGATTGTTTTGTTTAATGCTAGTGCAAAATGGAACTTAAATCAGAGGAAATAAACACAAATGTTAACTATCTTGCTGGAGATGAGAAATCAGATGACATCTGGAGCTGGCATTATTCTAAACGGGAACAAGGTATAAAAGCTAGTTAGTTTAGAGGTTTATAAATACCAGATATACACGTTATGAGGAGGTTGGCAGGTTAAGAAAGGACAAGCACAGCTCTATAATAATAAATGAGAAAGATGGAAAGAAAGTATATGTGAAATTATATCCGGGAAGTCCATTTTTGTCCAAGACAATTTTAATTATGCTTTTTATTGGACAAATGCTCAAAGTAATAGAAGAAATCTGCCTTGGTTTATACACTGTCACAATTTACCTGATTCTCTCTGCTAAAGCAAAAAGAACACAAGAAAAATCCCCCAAACCACAAAGACTGGGACCACTGTGGCAATGTGGCAGAATGCAAAGCATCAGTTCCACAAACCTCCCTGGAGCACCATAGCAAAGTCCCCAGACGTATCCTGCAAGCATTTACAGACCAACTGAACTTCATGTACTGTGATTAATTTCCCTGACACCATGTGGGTTTCATTGCAGCATACAAAACCAAACACAGACTTACGTACTTTTAGGATCAGGACATACTTAACACAAGTCGGCCGTGATTTAATGCGCCTGTACTTAATGTGCAACTTACTAAATGTGAGAGAATTCTGTATTTTGGTACAGTTTGTGTTTTTGCCCAGAACAGTATGTATGTTCTTTCAACATTAATGCTGAAATTAAAAACTCTGCAGTTACTGATGTTTATTTTAACAATTATAAAGTTGTCTAATGCAGCTGGAAATGGAGGTACAGTAGTCTCATATTTAAAAGCATAGCCTTTTTATATAACATTAAAGAGCACTAATGGGAACATTGCCCATTTCTGATTATTTAGCAGCTTCTATTCTGAAAAGGAATTAATGTTCCAATCAGAATGCATCTGTATAACATTTTTCTGGTCCTGATCAAGTATCACCAATTCAGTGATTTCCTTGTGATCCCACTGCATATGATGGGCCAGACTATTCAGATTATTATCATTATTACCTGCTGGTAGAAAAGATAATGGGGCACAAAATAGTGCCACACAAAAAGACTATGGTAAGTGTGAACCTCAAGGATGAACAATAAAAAGGCAGAAGAAGACCTTGTGCTGCAGGAACATGCTTCTGGACTGTATTTAGTGCAACAATCTAGATGTAGATAAGCATTGCAGAGGGACTTGGACAGACTGGAGAGTTGGGCTGGTTCCAACAGGATGAAGTTCAACGAGGCCAAGTGCCGGGTCCTGCACTTTGGCCACAACAACCCCCTGCAGCGCTACAGGCTGGGCACAGAGTGGCTGGA
>JAWWES010000094.1:34981547-34997140 GCA_035583135.1 Lophotriccus pileatus
CAATTTTTTACCACACCCCCCAACCAAATTGCTCTAAGTTGAGAGAAGGTTTATGCAGACAAAACCAAATCTGATTGGGGAAAAATAATATTGCTAACCCACAACATTTGACTAGATTAAAAATTGCCATCTGCAATGGTCACACACAAATAGGTCTCAATGGACCAAGCTGCAAAAGGCAGATGTGCACTTATAATAAAAATGCACACCCTAACTTCAAGCACAGCAATATTAAACAACCAAGAAATGGACTTCAGTGCAGGACCATAATAAATATTTCATTCTCTGGTATCAACACATCTATAATATAATTTCAGTAAACTGCAGGTTTCTAATTTTCAGTCTTTAGAAAGATTGTGAATTTAGAAAGAATTTAGAATTTAGAAAGAAAGAATCCATTTTCACCCAAAGATTTTTCTACATTTTACTTCTCTGTGCGATATGAGCTTTTCCTTTCCTTTTTTTCTTTTTCCTTAGTCCAAAACAATGTACCAAGTTCCAACCAGGTTGTTCATCAAAAATGTAGACAAAAGCAATCCAGGGACAGGGTGAAAGATTCAAACCAAATATGGAAGCATGAAATCCTATGAGCAGATAAAGTGAAATAGCAATACCAAGAAGTCTAATTCCCTTCAACTTAATAACAACCAGGAGTAAGTTATTATATTGACAATGGTTCAAAAACCCTATGAATGACACTGGAATCAGGAATGCTGTGTTTTTGTTAAGAATGATGACAACTTTTTTGGCACATACAGTCTCCTGCTTCTGTGGCACCTACTTGAGGCACTTAGTTATATCACTGAAGGCATCTATAATATATGGCTGCACATGAATTATGTTAGGAATGGGTTAAAGTAATTTATCTGTATTACTACCAAGAGGCAATGACAAAAAGGTAATTGCCCATTTGTACCACTACATTATAGAGAATGACAGTTTTATGTCTTCATAATGTTTAACTGAAAATCTATAAAATCCATTTCTCTTTCTTGCTGAGAAATTAATATAGGACCAAAACCTCAAATTCCAACTCTGGTCATGCTCAGACAAAACTCCCACTGAAGTCAGTGGGAGTTTTGCCAGGGAGAGGATTAAAGACGTTATGATTTGCTGCATGCTATCTGACATGTAAAAGCTAAAGAGCTAGATTTTCATTACGATGCTGCTGGTATTATTAAAATTAGCAAGATTTTGGTCTTTCACCTTCCAGGCATGCAGTCATGTGAGCTTGCAGAGGAAGAAGAGATGTGAGGTAGACAAGTGAGCTTGCTGGAGGGTGCTTAATGCTGGGCTGCGAGCCAGCAGAAATGAATCCCTCCTGCAGTATCTCCCTTCCTTTCTCCTCCTTAAGGCCCAACAAGAGGCAGGAAAGAGCAAGGAAACAAGCCTAGGTGCTTAGCAAAACAGCACTAGCTGAATGGAGTGCAGCAAGGTTACCATCACAAAAAAATAGTCATCCAGTATCTGTGCCATTGTAGCACTAGGAGCATGCCCAGGCACATACCCCCTTTGGGAGGTTTTAGACTGGACCCTGTGCCACAGAGATATGACACATCTAAAGGGAGATGGCAGGAAGCAGTCAACACATAACACCTTCACTGAGCTTATGTAGGGGTTGACTGGACAACACCTATAACTAGAGGAGCCTGCTATCCGGGGGTTACCTGGATCTGAAGGGAAAGGGACACTGCACTTTCTCAGGGCTCTCAGATTTTGCTGGCAGCTCCATTCACTTGGTCATATTACCTTAAAGGGATAAGAAACACTTTAAAAAGAGCAGATTCTTCACCAACTGAGTGTTTGGAATGTTTTTTTTTTTTTTCTTCAGTATAGTTTCCAGAGGCACTGGAATTTGGTTTGTTAAAACAGTAACAACTTTTCTTATGTTATCAACAAATTTCTTCATGTTTTCATGATGTGGTAGCAGAACCCAAGGAACAAAGATATGACAACCTGTAACAGCTAAGTTTCTAACCAGCCTACAAAATTGAAGCAAAAAAAAAATTCTGATCTACTCATCCATTTAAATTTTTATAAGAAAACAACAGTAACATAAGATCTCACTACAGATGTCATTTCTTAAATGAAACCTCATTTTTAAGAGTATGATTACAACAGATTACTGACCTTTTGTCTCACTAGCAATGCCATCTGGCATCAATTTAATTTCAAACTGCCAAGCAATTACTGCTAAAAAATTAAGTAATATTCACACTTAGGATTTTTTTTTTAATTCTTAACGAAAGAAATATAGAGCTAGCGACCACCATTCCTTATATTCAAATACCAGCATAGAGACACTGGAGTCCTGAATTTAAAATAAGATAGTCCTATTGAACTAAACTCACTGATCTGGGTTTTAAAGCAAGTTTCAAAGTATGTATCATACAAAAATTAATTCACTACTTGTAGTAAAAAAATGAGACTACTTTATTCACGGTGTTAGTAACACATGACTGAAACTGAAATATATAGCACCATTTTACACATACATAATCCCTCAAAAGATCATTTTGTAGAAAAAAATGAAACTACAGATAAATACAGACCTTACATGATATCTGACTATTATGGCTTAAACACCACAAAAACCTTACAGTTTTGGAGTTAAAATTGCATTACTTCAATTGGCTAGCATTTCCTTTTTATGTTAAATGTCTGGAAGGACCTAAGATGGACGTCTACTCCTTCAAATGTTAATAGACAGTGAAATTCAAGCTTTAAAATTTACCATTCCCTAACAGTAGGAGTAGCAGTACTTACAAATGAGAGTTAGTCTCTTAGCTGAAGTGAATTGGTTAAAGGATCTGACTCGTACTTTTCTCCATCCCTACTGATTTTGAGTTCCTCATGGTTTTGCATCCCATGCAGATACATTCACTGCTGGACAGACTGATCTGTTAGCATTTTACAGCTACACGGCACAAACAGAAATGCAGTGCAAGGAAAGACATTGGAGAATCAGGCTGCACAAGCTGTGCATTTGCATTGTGTAGGCAGCAATGGTAAAATGTTTCACGATGCTAAAGAAAGCAGTTACACATTACATAGGACAATTCAATGCAGTACACTAGCAGACTTCCCCAGAATCCTAAAGCAGATAACATAATTCAAGTAAGAGAAAGATGTGACTACAGGTAGGACCACACAAACACACACTAGTTCTCCCATCCATAAATGCAGTGATGACAAAAATCCCAGATGAATAAACACCCCTGATTTGTTTTATAGGGGAATACAGTACTGTGCTCTATCTGAGGTCAGAGCCAGGGCTCTACTGTAACCAGACAAGCATCAGCACAGACCCTTTGCAAGCTGTAGCATGCAGATGGAAATCCTCATGAATGATGAGAGTTAAAATTACAATGATATTAAACAAATAAATCTCACAGTAGCATGATTTATAGCACTCAAAGCAAGACCCGCATGTCTCCAAATGGGGAACTAAGTTTTTTCAGAATTTCCACTCCCCTCCTAGAGGCAATCAAACCCTTTGTGATTTGACTGATCACACAGCAACTAAGTCTCTCTCACACCAATTCTCTGCCTCATCTGCCAAAGGCTGCCCTTTCCTGGCATAAGTAGCTGTTCCCTGGCAATCACTGATCAAACCACTATCACGTGGGCCATCTACATATCACTAGTGGTTACAGCTGCTCTCACCACAGGCAAAGTTCAGACCAGAACCCAGGAGCAAAATGTGTTGGAGCCTTGCCATTGGGAACAACTGACTCCAGAGACCACACCATAATCTCCTAATGGCAGATAACAACTTCACCTGTGTCCCAGGGTAGTTGAGATCAACAGCAACAGGTTATATATACATTTGGATTCCTATGAAGTGTGAAGTAGCAGCAGGAAATGGAAACCTGGCATCCTCTTTAGAAAGAAAAAGCAGTTATGATAAATCTTTGCCTTCTTGAAGAGGCACATGGCCCGTCATGCTTTTTTTTGAGACCATGATGAAGTATGATAAAGCGTGATTCTTTACCTGGAAAGAGACTGCCAACTCCCAAGGGAAAAACAAAACCTACATATGGGAAAAGGTAACCTGTTGTACCACAAGTAGAAAGCTGGTCTCAGCATGTTCTGCCTCAAAAAGTGTACCTCAGGTGCTGGGATAAAGGAAATGCTCAGGCAAACCGCAATGAACTTACCTGATTTTGATTCATAGTCTCGTAAGCAAACAAATGCAGAGTTGGTGATTTGCATGGTATTTAAAAAACACTGCATGTATTTAAAAGTTATACAGCTAAGCAATCAGTAATAACAGAGAGTTGTGTGGCACAAACCTTCACAAGACCCATCTAGGACTGAGATATTTGCCAGTGGGCTACTTGCTACCCAGAAGACAGACTACACAAGGCAGACAGTTACATTACAACATAGAGGTAGTACCTCAGACTTCCAAAACATTACTTTTGGCTTATAAAACTGAGACAAACTGACTTGCTAAGTCATCTAATCACCTGGCATTAATGGAAAAGTCAATGAGCAGGGCTTACCATGAGAAAGACAACACTGATATTCTTTCACATTGACTTTTATCTCATATTTAAGACAACATACACAGTTTTGAATCTGAATGCAAATGGCCGTTTACGTCTACAAAGTATAAACTTAGTAAGATCTCACATGTTGTTCTAATTTGGATAGTTATTCTGCACAGGTACATATAGCCCTTGGATTTTTCTCTGGATTTTTAAGACATGAAGCGTCCTAAAAGTGAAGATTTAAGTAAAGCAGCTTCTTATTACTATGCACTAACTGTATAGTAGAAAGTGAACAAGGAAACCTCTGACATGGCCAGCCGTATTGACTTTCACCCTGGGACCATCTGGGGATGAAAACTGTGAGCCAACTTACAAGCCATGACCTCAGCATCATGCTAGGTCTCATAAGTAAGCATTAAAATTGATTGCACGGCATCCATTTTTAGAAAAAGCAAGCAGAATTCTGGTTTAGGCAGTAGGGTCTATTCTGGGATGTCTGCTAGTGTAAAGACATTACAAACACTCAGCATGGGCTGAGAAACAAAATGAAAGAAACATTACCCGGCCCTCAGACAAAGGTTTATATAGAACTGTTTTCTTGGATCTTGTTCCCTGAGGCAGGGATGACACATCCCTTCCTGAGGAATCATCATCAACTTCAGTGCTGTAGACACTGTAATTTTTCTGAAACGGTTCCAGGGGAAAATATGGTAACTCTTCAGTGGATCATGCCAGTCATCAAGAAACTGCACACCCAATTGCCCATCTGGAGTTTCAACACTTTCTGGTTTCTGACCCTAATCCCTAATACCACCTATAAGGAATTATTGAGGAAATGTGATCCGTGGTGTCATTGATATATGGTTCCCAACACATACTTCCGTATTTTCCTTCTGCATATCAGCTATCTTGGGAACATGTTATGGCTAGAACAGCCACTTGAATACTTTGCTCGTTTTTAAATGTGTAAATAGGACAGCACTTTTATGTGGCAAGAATAAATGCATGTATGAAAGACACTGTCACATGGAGATTCTAACTTATTCTGAGACACTATTTGGGATTTTACTGATTACACTCACAATGCATTAGGGAAATAGATCTGAAGTTTGCTACAATGAAAACTGAAGAACTCATGGCATCATAAAATGGCATAGTGGGAATAAACTATGAATTTGAAAACTACAGTAGAAACGCAAATTGCATAAATACAACAACAAAGTGCATTTTAAATTAGTTCTTTAATTACCAGGGCAAGAACTCCAATCCAAATTAATTTTCATCTGTCTTTCAAACACACCTTTCTATTCTCCTCACTGACACTTGTTTTAGAAAACTGCACAGTGTATTACCTTTTAACAGGTAAAACACACTGCCAAAAGGTCTTTCAATACAATTATCTATATATTAAAAAACAGTATTTTGTGACTTTTTGCAACCATTACCATGGAACTGAAATATACAAAGAACTGCTTATTATGTGCTCTGCATTTTTCATTGAGAGCCTGATTACTAACATAATAGAAGATTACTCAACCTAAAAGGTGAGTTTAAATTCTTTTTACCTTTAAAATAGTAACAGAATTATAAACTAACCTATGAAATTAACTTTTTAGTCTTTAAGTATTTTAATGATGAAATTAGATGGAAATTACAATTTCTCAAGATACAAATATCCAATACATACTGTTTGTATCTTTTTTTCTCTACTACAACAATACTGTTAAGTTACAGTTCATTAAAAAATAAACCCTTGTTCGGATTTTTACACTAATTTGGATTATCAAGAACATTAAGACTTTTTTATTTCTTATAGTGTTGACTGCCTAAGTTCCTGGGCACTGTAAATGGCTACTTTCACTTTTGCCTTTACTCAGCTTCATTTTTTGATCGTTCTCCCTAGATGATAACACCTTGGTCTACTGAGTTTGCAAACCCTATATTAGGAGTATTTCAATGGCAAGCTTGTTACCGCTCAGAAAAATATCAAACACATCTCAGAATTTTCTTCTATTTAACAGTTTATATTGTTTGAATACTTTATTTAAAATACTTGTGTCTACCAGCTTAATCAACAGCACAATTTACCTGCAAGTCTTATTGAAAGCTCCTCTTAGAAAAAGAACTAACCTTTTATACTCAGTCTGTTTCTCCTAGATACCAAGGACATATCAAATTATTTCCAAAAGCGTATTTTTACATGGATGGTGATAAAAAGGCATATGTGTAAAATACACTGCATAACATTACGACTGTTAAGAGGTGAAAATTTTGAAATTTCCCTACAGGTATACAAAACAGACTTGGTACAATACTCAGAGGTCTGCTGAGCTCCCAAAAGAGAAAAATGTACCAAAACATTTCAGAAGCAAGAAAATTAACACATAATCTGCTGCAATCAAAATACAGCAATCAAGTTAATGGGAAAATATGACATGTCCTAGTAAAAAGCAAAAAAAAAGAGAAAAAGTTGGACATAAACAGTGACATAATCGTTTCATTTGTGTACTCCATTTCATTAGATCTGTAAAGAAATCCAGATGGTCTGGGCCAACAAACGAAGTCACAAAGCAAAACATAACCTTCACAGTAGTGATGTTTTCTCAAAATAGTTTGGAAAATAAGCACAACTTACTTGAGCATTTAAGCAATCAAGTGAGTAGAGGAAGCGTGGCTTGACGTGTAAAAGTTGCTGTCTTACGGCCAATAGCCTAATACGTAGTCATTTGATCTGAATACCCATGCATCTGATTGAAGGTATATATTAAATAGATGCAAAACTACTGCAAACAGGGTTTGAAGGGTGCTTTATAAATAGTGTAACCATTAAAGACGCTATAAAAATATAATCAAGGAGTGGAATTTCACTGTTTATCAGAAAACAAAAACAACAATAGCACATCTATAACAACATGCAATCGGTGAGGAACTCAAAGATTTATATATTTTCTAATGCACTGTACTATTACTAATGAAATACAAGATGTGATCAATTTACAGGCAGTGAAAAACACAGTGATATGGAATTAAAAGCTTTATTGGCCTGTTAAAAGTAACTTGATTGAGTACATTTTTTATAAATATAGATTTTTCCAAACTGTTATGGTAGCATTTGTGAATAAAACCAATGATTGTCTGTTATTTACAAGAATATGAAACCGTTTCAATAGGAAGAATTAGAGGGAAGAGAGCAGGAAAAGGCTCACAGTTTGCTGATGGATCACACCTATGAATTCTTTAATCACAGAATCACAGAATGGGTCAGGTTGGAAGAGACCACAGTGCGTCATGTGATCCAACCTCCCTGCTCAAGCTAGGTCACCCCAGAGCACATGTCACAGGATTGCATCCAAACAGTTCCTGAATATCGCCAGTGAGGGAGACTCCACAACCTGCCTGGGCAATTTATTTCAGTGCTTGCTCATTTGCACAGTAAAGAAGTTCTTCCTCTTATTCAGGTAGAACTTCCTGTGCATCAGTTTCTACCCGTTGTCTCTTGTCCCACTGCTTGCCATTCATGATCTGATGCTATGGTAGAACGTAATTCATACTATCATTTAGAATATTACTTTCTTCCATGTATGAAAAAAATAATTCAGAAACAAATGCTTATTTTCTATACTTTGATATCGAGTGAATGACTCTTCCTATTTTTAAACTGAGCCTGAAATATAAAAAAGACCCAGGAACATAAAGCTCTGAATGGCAGTGGAACACATCTAAAATGTATTTGTCAAAAACTCTGGTCTTGGGTTTGTGCAGTGGTGTGGCACTCCAATTCTGCTCATATACTAGTAAAGTCAATAATATCAATGAAACAGTTATGTTAAAAAAAGGTCTCAGGAAAAAAATCCAAGATTTCTTTCCTGTTTGGTTGACATCCCTGATGATGAGCCCTACTGTGCTTACATAAAGGAAAAATCAGAGGCATCATAAGAAAGCCATGACATTACCCTCTACTTGTTCGAATATCAGATGGTTCCCTGAAATCTTATATGGTTGTTCTTGTCATTCCAGCTGAGGAACAAAGTTACAGTGAAAATGTGTATGCAATGAGACAAGTTTCCTCCTATATTAAGACATAATCTGCTCAGTAACACTGCTGTGAGTTGCTGCCTCTAGAGATTACAGGAGAATTGCCCTCTTCAAAATGAAAGCAGTTTGGCTCTACACTAGCTGCAACTCTGCTCCAGGCCAGGACACCTACACTTATCCACCACACTCCGTGCAGCTGCAAAAACATAGCTAATCATGGAGGTTGCTATTAAAATTAGAAGGATATAGCATCTCTGTATGAAAACAATACATGCTCTAAAGTGGGCTCTTTCATTCTATCTTTTATGATGAAAGTAAGAGACACAGTTAACCTTGAGGTTGATTAAAAGTCAATAACATGTTCTCCAAGTTCAATCATACAGTCTACATGCTTGTGAAACTAAACAGCTATAGTTATTTTCAATCAATGCATCATTTCCTATTTTCAGAGCAGATTTACTTTGTATGAACAAAAAACGAAGAGAACAAATGGAAACCAGCTTCAAAAGTCTGGGTATACACATTCTTATGGAAGTGGGACAATGATATGGGCTGTAACATGTGAAATACACAGCATCAGCATTCTCTGTGCTCCCTATAATGCTGTATTCATATTTCTCAACACTTTCAACCGTCCACAAACTCTTGCTCTGGAGATCAGATGACAAAATCTGGAACAACATGGATCTACATTTAATTTGGAATACTTTACAACATCACACAATAACAACAAAGCCCCTTAAAAGGATATTCCAAGACCCTGCACATTTGTGCCCTATGGAGAACAGAGCTTACCACAGCTCACAAAGGAGGATACTGAGCTCTCTTAAGAGTAGAAAACAGAATGACTGAAAATTGGAAGAAAGAGAAGAAGCCAGAGAGAATTATGAAGATGCAGAAAGTACTAAAAACCTTCAGGTAAGCTTTTGGGGTTTTCTTTTGAAATAAACATGAGCAAAATACTTAGTTGCCCAATACGCTAAAAACTTTCAAATTATTTCAAATGTTAAATACACAACTGGAAAAGGACAGTTGAATTAAAAAGAGGCCAGAAAGAATACATATTTATCTATCTGATAATAGCTTCCAACTTTACAAACCATTTTCAAGTTTTTAAGCATTTAAACAGAAGCAAACAAAGTGATGGTCTTCATGGTGATGATTAATTGTCAACTTATCATGAATGCTGGAGTAAAGGGATTGACAAACTGGACCTCTGCATGAAGGCTGTTGAGTAAGAAGCCAGTTGGAATGTATTGGTCATTCCTACATGGCAAAATTCCATATGTTCTTTAGTTTTTGAGAAACCATGCTCAGAAATTGGCTTTCTTAGGAAAACACAGATTTTTAGTCCTTCTGCTGACAGTCAAAAACGAAAAACTAATTCCTGCAAGAACTATTTGAAGTAAAATTGTGTTCAACTAGCTGTCCACAGGTTTTCTTGGCATTGTCTGCTGTTCCCAAGGATCTTGATCTTGCTCCCACTGAAATGCATGTTTTTCTTCAGTACTGCCTGGGAGAGATCCAGCTCATAGACAAAGGCAGTGGAAAGGCTGAAGACTGCCTTTCACAGATTAGGTTACTCAGAGACATACTGTCATGAAAACCTTCTCATAGCAGCCTCTGTCTGACCTGGCTGTGAGCTTCCATGACTCTCATAAAAGAAAGACATGATCCCCAAACACCTTTCTTCTGGAGCAGCCTTCCTGGCAGGTAGCTGCAGTAAGCACAAGACTGGGCTCTGCCTGGGAAAAATCCACTTGCTTGCAATATAGATCTGGCCACTGGTCAAACTTTGACCAAATTCAACACAAAGAGGTTTATTTAACAGAATGCGACTTGCCTCAAACCAAAACACCCCCAACAGTGCTTCCTCTCCAGTCCCCAAACTAATCTATCCATCAAACTACTCAACAGCTTATCTATGTCTCTAAGTATATTAAATTTCTATTTAAAATAAATTCTAGTACAAATAAACCCCTTCTAGCAGAACATTAGAAATATGTTTTTATTTTAGTTTCATGTCTGGCACAGGGAAAGAAAATAGCAACTCTGCCTTTAGACATTTCATAGCCTCTTTTATTGCTCAGTGAAACAATATAAAAGCTTTTTAATGTCAAATCCTGGCTGTTCAGCAACTTTCACCATGTTAATGGTTCCTGCATGATTTCTAGTTTCAGTCTCACTTTATTTTAAGGAGGTCAAGAATTTGTAATTAACTGAGCCCTTTGTAAACCAACACCATTTGGGCAGATCATAATCTCTACAGTTACAAGCAATGTCACTTACAATCAAGCTGAAAGACAGGAGCTAGTTGGTACCGTAATTTCCACATTAAATGTTTACCTCCCTTAGTTTTAAGAGGCTCTGTCCACATACTGAAAAGGAACCATTTTAGGAACATGCAGTCTTTCCATCAAGTATTAAACTTCTGTGTTAAGACATTATTAGTAATAAATCAGGTGCTGAAATCCATAAGGTTTTGTGAGTATCTCTATCAAGTAATAGTGCACCATGTGGCTAACATAATGTAGTACAAAATACGTAAGAAGGATATTCTACAATATAGATATAAAAATATATATATATTTCAGTGGTGCATAAATCAGTTGTTGTTTATTAAAGTTACCTCCATGATTACATAAAATCCAAAATACTGTGTCAGTACATACTGAAACATTTGAAGGTCAAACCTACCCCTGTATGATAAAGATGAACTGCAAAGTGCTACAAAATAAATTACAAAAAATAACGTAAAATCCCCAATCAATAACTGTGCATATTTATGCATATAAATACTATGAATCAGAAAGAACTACCTTTTAAAGTTAAATATTTCAAAAATCAACTGCCAAATTCCAGCTCTTCGAGTTTGCATTTTCCCTGCCAAAAGAAAAGGGTTCAGATTCTCACCTCATTTATTTGGAAATAAATTGTGAGCACATAACTGAGATATGCTGACTTTGTACCAGGAAAACCTCAAACTGGAATTTCAGATACTGGTCAAGCACTGCTCATGATCCAACACATGTTTGATGTAAGTCCACTGACTTTAGTTCAGATATTGCTGCTAAATGATTCTCCATTGATTTAGAATCAGCTCAGTGACATCAGATACTATTTCAACAGGAAGACAGATGCATGGTTAAGCAAGAAGTCTGAGAAGAAAATAATTAAAAGGAAGTTAAAAGTGAATCCGTAATCAGAAGAGAAAGTTATGATCTCTGGAAAATAAGACCATGTCTACAGAGACTTAGAGAGGAAAAAAGGCAAACATTCCTAATATTGTTTCTGAGGAGCAGCAGAACACTTGTTGTGATCCAACTTCAAACAGAACTATGATGGATATCCTTAATTGCTGCCATCCCTTCCCAAATCACCACAGTATGTGCAGGGCGATGAAGACAACATGGTTCCTAGGTCATCAGCAGACTTCCAGTTCTGTCCTCTTTTTTAGTGTGGGGAGGAGAACACATCTTTAGGACAGATTTTTAGCAACTGCAGCTCCCCATCCCTAACCAGTGGCAAGACAGAGGAAGTATCTCACTACATAGGCCTAGAAGAATGCAAATGTAGGCACATTTCTTGACTAAAAAGGATATTTCCAAAACTTGAGCACAGCAGGAATAAAGAACTTGGATGCTAGAGACTCAAGAGAACACAAGAAGAAAGTTGAAGGACTAAGAGACAAAGACAAAAAGTAAGTAAGTTTATAGGGATAGAACAAAAGAGTCAAGAGAGTATTGTAGCAAAGGAGGCATGGTGTATGGCTGTAAGAGACTGCAGTAAAAGAAAAGACAATGGTGTTACAATGGAAGAGTGAAAATGGCTGAAATTAAAAAGCAGTAACAATGAAAAGCAAATACTGCAGAGACAGAACAGTATCTACTCTGCTTTTTTTACTACACATAATTGTAAGGAATTAAAATCAAACCTATCTCAAAAATGTAATCAAAATGGACAGAAACATAAGCATCTATCTCAGGTTTTTGCTGCTAGTCTTTGTAGCTCTCAGATAAAAAAACCCCAACAACAAAACCAGAAACTTCATATTTCTTAAAAATCCTTAAAACTGAAAAGATCAAAGTAGAAACTTGGGATTTGATAGGTAAATAGAGTGAAAATTAACTTCTAGAACTGTATCTAAATGCCATACTTGCTCTTGCAATATGCACGTGCCTTCACTTTATGTGTTAGGGTAAACTCTTCTCTGAAGTATACTGAAGTGTATTCTGAAGCATACTTCACAGTTAAATATGAACAGTTAAACAAGCCTTTAAGTCTACAGTCTGAAGGAACAGCCACATATTGTTGTTATTCTTGTTCTTGGCTCAGAATCAGCATTCTGTCCTACTACAAATTTGTATGTTTATCTAAATTTATGGACTATTTTGAATAAGCATGGCCTAACTGAATGTCTAAGTGGTGGGGCTGCCTCAATACCCAAACACACTAACAAACAGTACTGCCACCTTTCTGTATACATTTTAGACTCTCCATCTTCCTGGTAAAGTCAGTGGAACTACATTCATAATAAGATTTGGAGGGCCAGCTCTGCAATTTACTGCTCCATGCTTTAAGACCGTATCCTGCAAATATACAAGAACTTAAAGAACGTGAGCATGGCCACTGAAATCAGTGAGCTTACACACACACTTAAGTAATGTAGAAGTTTTGCAGAGGCGTTAATGCAATAAAATAAAAGCAGCTTTGCAGTTCACCTTTGATAAATACTATTTATAAAACCAACATCTTTCCAGTTAAGTTCAAACAGAAAAAAATCGTTGACAGAGGAAACAAAATAATGTCATTTCATCTCAATGGCATTTTGGAAGATACAGTGAGGACAAGGCAATAGAAAAGAGTGTGGTAGCTTATTTCTGGACTTTCTTGAGTTTTTTAGCTGCCTCAGGGCTTGGCTTTGCCCCACTCTTGCAAAAACAGCAACTGATTTGAATGTACTTCTACAGTTCTCCAAACAGAACCAATATCTACAAGTGAATCCAAGGGAGGTGACACTTCACTGGGCAAGAACACTGTCCACTCCCTACTGTGCAGCATACAGATTCCACAAGCTCAACAGCCCCTCTCTCATCTTTTCCTTATTTCATTTACCCATCCAGTGGGATCTTATGAAATAAAACAAAACCTAAAAGAAACAAAATAAAATGTGAGAAATCATGCTTTAAAAAAAAAAAAAAGTAATACAAAAGACCAAACACAAATGAATATTTGACAATCAAACACATACACATAAAATGCATTTAAAGCATACATAAAGTGTTACATAAAAACTGAATATGAATATATGAAAATGACAACATTAGCTCTATCTTGTGGCCCAAGATTTTATTTCTTTACTAAAAATTTATAAAGCTATAAACACTATACATCTTTGACACAGAAAAATACTTATATTGAGGATGTAATGGAATATAGAATTTTTCAACCACGGACTGTACTATGCATGTGTTAGAAAAACTTCAGTCAGGTATTCTGCCTTGTGCAAAGGTTTATGGTGAACAAGCCTGGTGCGCACAATCAAGTTCTCTGTCTTTAGTACGTTACCCCAACTAAGTGGGTAAGTTACCCCTCTACACCACGGAGATATTCTAAGTAGAACACCAGGGTCCTCTGTAACTTTCCACACCTCAGCTCTGTGCATATCATCATTTCCGCCTGTTCCAAACAGGCTCCTGCCCTTAGTGTCATTAAATGACTTTTTAAAGGCAGAAAAACAGTAGACTTGCGGGAAGTACTAGTCAGTTATCTTGACATTTACTATTTTTAAATATCAACAGGAATTTAAACTTAAAAAGCTAAATATTATGGTACATTGAAACACAAGTAAAAATCCCTGGGACATTTTCTGTTCTGAGATGAAGGAGAAACCTATCCCCAAAACCTTACCCTGACAGTCTAAGGCTAAGAACTTTAAAAAATGCTATATTAGGGCCCTATGTAAAATTCAACTAGCTGACCCTGTGGTAGAAATACTTCCTAGAACAGCATTGTCTTACCCAGTCTGTTGTTATCTGATGCAGTTGAGTTATTATGTACATCACTGTTGACAGTCACCATTACTTGTTCTAATGACATTTGAAAAAAACACATGTGAGAATTATACTAATCATCTTCAAACATAAATTTCAGCAGTAGTTTTTGCTTGTTTTTGGGGGTTTTTAACCTTGTTTTACGATATTTGTAAACTCTGAAAGCTTATCAATGTTCCACAGAAATTGAAACAATTCAGAGCCAAATCTTGATTTGCTTTAAATAATTGGAACTTACATTATAAGTTTCAAGAGAAGTTGTATTTG
Organism: Lophotriccus pileatus; assembly: GCA_035583135.1. Lineage (NCBI taxonomy): Eukaryota > Metazoa > Chordata > Aves > Passeriformes > Tyrannidae > Lophotriccus > Lophotriccus pileatus. The sequence continues at coordinate 34,996,399 of JAWWES010000094.1, forward strand.
ACTGTTAGTAACAATAATTAACTCATTTACACTGCATTTTCTTGCTTGTCCTAACCTGGAGGCACTCTTAGTACTTCTACACTGAAAGTAGGTAAACACAAATACAGAAGTTGAATGTGCTAGTTTGTGCAACGCCACACATGGCAAAATGCTTTTTCTTTGAAACAATTAATAAAGTTTTGCGTAACGCGTCAAGAAAAAACAACGGGATCTGTTAATTCACAGACAAAAATATAATACTGTCCTCATTTCAGAACAGTAAACAATTTTTTGAAGGATGTTTAGAAGTTACAGGTTAGATGGAAAAGGAGAAATGTTGTTGGGGTTTTGGTAGTCTAGAACTGAGAGCTACTGCATGGTTGCTACTTTCCCTTCAAATTTCCTAGGCCATTCAGACTTTCTCTGCGGAATTTTGTTTTCCTAAATATGTAAGATTGCATACATTCTTGTCAAGTAAGTCAAAGAACACATACATGTATTTATATAAAACCACACATCTATACTTTTAACACCAAAGAAAACCAGTGCAAGTGAAAGTTTTTTTGCCTTTTAGTTTCTTTCTTACCTGATCTGCTGCAATCACAGTGAAATCATGTTACTGTGTTTAAAGTCATCTCTGAATTTTGAGAAGTTTCAACTGATGAACTAATAATAATAATGGCCCATCTTCGCGAATGAAGAGCCGGGGAAGGTCCTTACCCGCATATGCAGATAAGGCCTTCGAGCCTGCGCAGTGGATTTT
>JAWWES010000094.1:35003731-35017463 GCA_035583135.1 Lophotriccus pileatus
CTGCTCCAGCACCTCAATATCCTTCCTGAACTGAGGGGCCCAGAACTGGACACAGCACTCCAGGTGTGGCCTCACCAACCAAGGCTCCAGAGACTTTTCTTTCTCCCTAGATAGTACAGAAGTTCGAATCCCTCTCAAACGCAAAAGATGAAGAGTATTTGTATGGAAAAACAGTGCACGAAACAGAACTAAATAAAGTTCTAAATCACAGTTGTTTGGAGATAAAGTGAAAATCACGTGCACTTTCTCCAGTCTGGCCTTGGTTTGCTTCATTCTGTTCTCAGTTTTACACGGGCACAAAATAGATCTCCATTCAAAGGAGCATTCTCCACAGGATACACAAAGGAATAGAAGAGAAAAAAGTTCTTGGGAGAATGGAAGTTCCCACTTTTTATATTTATGAATGCTACCTCTTACAGCACCCTTTTGATGACAAATCACATACTATATTTAAAAGGCTAATTCCACCTAAATTACAGCCAAAAAGACTCATCTGTAGATCCAGGCACTTTATAGGTGAAAGTAAACAATTTTACTGAGTGGTTCTACGTAATTATAAAATTAATTAACATCAGATAAATGAGACATGAATCTATAATGGATACCATATTTAGCTGCCATAACTGCCAGAGCAGGCTATTAGCAAGTCAGTGAATAGATTTATTTTCTTATTTGAAACTGTGTTCCTGCAAACAGAGCTCCTGGATTTCTCAACCATATCTAGCATGCAGTATGCCATACAAGCTCTATGAATTTGAGTTTCTGTTCAAATACTGTCTGCTATCACTGATGCAGTAGGAACAGAAATTTCCAAGCTGCTTTAACAGAAAAAGAAATATCCTTTCGCTCTCTGTGCAAGTGAAACAAACTCCTGTCCTGTTACCCAATCAAAGAAAACCACTATCAAACATATTATCTTCATATAACTTCATAGGGATAGAACCAGGACAGGAACAGTGCTGTTGCTCAATTATCTCTGTAGCATTGCCAGGGTGAGCCTTCTGAATTTTCCTCTTTCTACAGAAAGAATGGCCTTCTACCTGTATTAAGGTTAACAGAAGCTTGAAATTAATTTGAAATAAGTGATATTTCTTCTGAAAGAAGAAAGACTTGTGCTTTCATTGGTGACAATTCGCCCTTACAAAATTTTTAAGAAAAGCAGAGTCCTCAGTCTTTATAGTTAAATACCCTTGCTTTTCTAGTCAATAAACAGACAATCCCATACACCTGACTACTCTTGAGTCAGGCAAACAGAATGCCTACTTCTGGGCTCCACAAACCAAACAGGTGCCAGCCTGCAACAATTACAGGTCAGGAGTTCATGGAACTTGGCAATGCTTTGGCCATGATTCTGCCAGCATTGGCCAAGGTGATGCTCTCCACTTCAGCTACTGCTTCTGCAGAAAGAGCCAGCAATAGTGCTTATCCCTGCCTTCCTTTCATGAGATGGTGTTCGCAGCTCCCCAACCTCCTCACAGAAACTAAACTAAAGACTTATATGGAGCAAGGCTGCTGCAAACTAGAGCTTGATCGACTCTCCCATGCCAGAGTAATCGTGTGAATTTAGATGTGGAACAGACACACACAGAGATCTGAACAGTAGATAACAAGCCAAAACCTCCTTGGTGTGAATGGAATGTGCAAGCCTACTTGCTTCCAGACTTGAGTGCTAACATAAAGACTTAAAGGCAAAGAGGCTCAAGGGCACATTTGTGTGAGTAAATAAAAAGACATAAGAGCCCAGCCATAAGCAAGGGTATCTCTTCTTTTTCATCCATAATTATTTAATCTACATTAAAGGAAGTTGCCATTTTGGCCTAGGAAAAATAGCAGTTTCCTAGACAATGTTCCAGTATGTCTCAAAGGAGAACATGCATCAGGAATTATTTTCAAGTATGTATGATGCCATCTTATTTGAGGAATGAGGGAGAAGAGAGATTTAAACCTATGGTCACAATCTGCTCCTTTCCCTAAGGGCCAGAGAATGTGCCCCAGCCCCAGCTGCTTTGATGGCATACTAATAACAAACACTGCTGTGCTTTGCCCCAGAACTGAGTGAAATTATATAGTACATGCAAATCACACACTGTGCCTACTCTCCAGGGGAACCACTTAAGAGATAATACAGAACTGAGTTATTTCTGATTACCTGAAGTTAATTGGAAGAGGTGAGTCAGTTAGATGAAATGCATTCTATCATTGCAACTACTTTTATAATTTTCAAAGTAATTGTACCAATATTTGTTACTGTAGGGCACAAAAGCCTGACTTTTGGCCAATTATAACTATTTAGGCTTGTTGCCATGAATTACTACTGATGGAATGCAAAACAATTTTTGACATTCAGTCTGAAAAACAGTATTAAAGGCACTTGAGAGCTTTTGTGATTTTACTCTTGCCTGGACTGGAAAATAAGATGTTGATTGAAAACATGTTAACAAATTTAAAAAAACCAAACCAAAACAAAACAAAAAAAACCCACTCAAAATGAACACACACCTAAGATCAGTAGTCTAAACACAAGATTTGTGATTTCTCCCTAAACACACAGCTGGGTTTGCTTACACCAAATGGATTCATATCAACTGCTTCACAATATATTTGCAATGAGCAAAATGGGACAGCAAGTTAATTCTGACACAATTATTTAGGCCATCCAAATTTTTCAAAAATTTTGTAAAATCTCTTTTAAGCCCTGCTCAAAGCCCTGACATTTAGACAGAAAGAATTTCCCAGATTCATACAGGAACCTAACATGCATTGTTAATTATCCACAATTTTGACTGCATACATACTTTTTTTTTAAAAAAAGTATGTATTCATGTATACACACATAAACATAAGAGGACACATACATCCTGGAAAAGTAATTAAAAACATATGTAGTATTTTACAATTACATCTGTTCTAAGAATAAATAATTCTGTAAATTCATTAGGTATATTTAATTACAGCACTCTTTACAGGTTAGTCTGAATAGCTTTATTATCTCACCTTCATTGTCGCAGTCTTGCAATGAAAGCCATATTTGATCTACCAGACCAACTCCTTTTACTTCACCATGAACTGGAATGGAATGCATTACCATTAATGCAGTTGTCAAGAGTTTGGTTTGCTACTGCCAATTCTACTCTTTTTTATATATTTATATTTCTTCATCAGTTCAAGCCTTATTTTTCATCCTACTCTGCAGAAAAGAAAACATCCATTGTGACACTTTCAGATTGTTCTCAGTTCACATTTTTCATCCTTAGGCATCTATAACATGAGAAAGGCTGTCATTATTCTTATTTTTTGGACTGGAGTCTATCAGACGCAACTTGTACGTGTATTTTAGAGCTATAAAAATATGTGCCACTTAAAAATATTTATGGAAAATTGTAATATGCTTTATGGTACGCAGTGAGGAGATATTCTTCAGTCATCGGCCAAATTCTTCTTGGTTTATATTCTTGGACTGCAAAGACAAACTTAATGTACAGGTAGTCTGCACAGAAGTCAAGAGTCATACTCTTAGTCATCCTGCATGCAGGAATTTTTTGTTCGGCGTTTATGGGTTATGTCTGGGACTTTTGCTTTTGTTGGGGATCATATATAGAGGCAAAAGCCTGACTCATTAACAGCCAAGTCAGGAATTCACTGGGTTAAAGAACTCTCAGAAAATATAACATCAAAACAGCTTTTCAGCACCTGGCCCTACTCCTCACTCCCATTAACCTATAACCAGCTTGCACTTCTAAGCTGTTCTCTGTTATGTCAGAGACCCTGGTTTTCCCTTGCTCCTTCCTGTAAGACAATGCAGCTAAACAACAGGTTTCCACATCTCCTCCTGTTCTACTCCAAGGTACCTCAGCATGAGGCATCACAATAAACATAAACAAAATATTTACAAATTCAGTGCTAAGTATTTTTTGCAACATGAAAACATTGAACTTCACATGCCAAGGCAGCAGATCTGTGGCCAGTAGACCTGGCTATATGTTATGAATTTAATTACAGGGACAAATATCTAAAAAAATATATATACATAAAAGTGAACACCAGTCAAAATGTCAAGGCTCAATTTAAATCATCTACTTAAATTATACTACTTGAAAATTTGTGTAACTGCACATTTTATGCATACGTACACATTAACTCCAACATATTTCACAAGTCACTAAAGAGCTTTTTCCTCAGAAATTATATTAACATTAAAAAACAGCAATAGAAACAGATTTTCTATTACTAGCATTTCATGAACAGCATAAAATCAATAGAATATATAAAAACTGATTTGAGCAATATTAAATATTATGTCAGGAGAATCGGCTTTGTGAACTGTGGACCTTCTCTGACTGATTAGGGATTATGACCAAGAGCAAATTTAGACCCATCATGTTCAACAAGCATGATTAACTACGTTCATAATATTCTACAATAAAGCTGACCTCCAGAAGCTTGCTGCTGAAATTAGTATGATAACTGAACCTTTCCTTGCAAAGACAGAAACTTAGTTTTCCCCAACTCAGCTCTATTTTATAAATCTTGCAAAATCAAACAACTGAGATATAACATTGCTTCACAGCTTTCCTAATACAACCACAGGATTATTGGGAATAGGATGGCAGAGTGAAAGCCCCTTTCATGCCTGACATGAAGCCATTCATGAGCACAGCACTCCTGTACTTGTTGAATCACGGCAGAGCCTCCTATAATAATATCACTTTCTGTCCAAGTACAACTATGCTAAGAGTTATTGATGATAACCTCAATTAAAATAGTAATTAAATCCTTAAAAACACTCCTACGATGGGCAAGGGTTGTGAGAAGGACAGAGACAAAACAGCAATTGTGACCTTGAAAGAAAACTATTGATTGGATTTTACCTTGTGAAGGGAAGAAGGGGAAACTGAAACCAACCATCCTGAATCATTAATGAGCTCCCACAGCATGCTCCTAACTCCAGTTTTTTACATATCCAAGTGGGTTTTCCTTCAGGCTTCCTCAAAAATAGCACATTTACAATCTATATATGAAAATAAACTACATATTCATTCAAGACAATGTGAAGTATTTCTGGGCAACAAAACAGAAAAAGAATATTCCAAATCAGAAAACCATTATTAAATATCTCATTCCTGTTTACAAACATTCCCACTACAGTTGCACTGCTGTGTTCAGCCCCATGGCTCTTAAATAAACTTTATACAAAATCAAGGAAGAGTATAAGACAGTGGAACATAACTAAAAAAAAATTTACAACTTTGGCTATAACTACTACAGCCATCTAACATCAGAGAGGACCTGTCATGATGAGCAAAGAAATAAGCTGCATATAATCCTATGCATAAACCTGTAATTTCCAGGCCAAGGGCAAAAATCTCCTCTTCCATGCATGCTACAAATATACTATCTGTGGAGTCTATCACAATGCTGATTCTGCACTGACTGGTTGCTCCTATTTCCATCAGTGGTGTTTGCGGTGCTGAAAAAGCAATAGTACAGGCTGGGGCAAAGAGGTTTGTTCTCATTGATGGATGAACCCTATAGCACCCAACACCATGACAGAACTAGCTGTCCTTCTAATTTTACACAGCTGATCCACAGTTTTAGTCATCTGTTTCTGCATGCACAATGATTTGCACATGGTGGGTGGGAGAGGCCTCATTTCTTTTGCATTCATTATTTTAATTCTACATATTGTACACATTGAAATACACTGTATTCATTGAAATATTCAGAGAAAGTCTGACTACTGCTTGCATTTGTTACTGAATTCTTTGATGTGTTCACATCCAATCTTGTGACCACATGTGAGTAGCACAGGACAGATTAAGTAAACCTTTGTCAACAGAAGTGTCCTGCCTAGAGGCCAGGCAGAATACTACTGTACAGAGATTTGCAGAATAAACTTTCTCATCTTCCTAACATTTCAATCCTATAGTGGCTGTGGCACAAGAAGCACATTTCTTGGCTCTGCCTGTCTGACTTTTGGTGCCATTGGTCTGGTCTTGGTGCATCCCAAGTAGGAGTTTATATATTATTATTATTATTATTATTATTATTATTAGTTTGGTTTTCTTAAAAAGTTGTACTGGAATTAATGAATATGCAGGTTCAGTGAGGGACACCATAAAAATCAAGTGACTGCAGAACACTGATAATAACTAACCATCAAGACACCACTCACAATTGAAGCACAGATTTCTTCCTCTGGTCCCATGATATTATTTTGAAACACATATACCTTCTGATATTAAATTGCACACTAGCAAACCAGACTAACAACCGTACAGTTCCCACTGACTGCAAGAGCTTAACTTCAGGTTGGCAGCAAATAGAGACAAGAGAAAAACCAGCTTCTCAAGCTTTCACTCTGCTCTTACTGAGCTCAGGGCACCTGGATGCATTCCCAATACTGAATGCATCTAGAACAAACTCTTACATTGATGTTCTGGCCTATCTCTCACTTCCTCAAAGATCGCCAGAGCTGATACTCTCCACAGCTCTCAATCCTCTTTGGCTTGCTTTCTCTTAGTTACACAACCACCTTTTCTTTTTTCCCCATCACAGTTTAAGAAATTCCCCACCTGCTTACCTTTTCTACTCTTCTCACTTGGAGCTAAAGTTCTCTTCTAGTTTTCCTTACCCCTTTTTTCACTCTTCTGTCATTCTCTTCATCATTTCTCAGTTAGCCCAACTTCTCTAACAACAAGCTTGTCTTTTTTCCTTTTTTTTTTTTTTTAAGTAATCTCATCTGTCTCTCAAAACCATTAACTGTATTTCTCATTGTGCTCACTGAATGAGTTGCAGGAGGTTCACCTGCTCTTGTTCTTGGATAATTACTCTTCTGACTACAGTATCCCTGTATGTACACAAAATCTTGCTCAATGTAGTCTCGACCCATAGCAGTTATTTCCTATTAGTTTTATACAACCTATCATTCACCACCTGTGCTCAGTTTTGTATGACTCACGGTTCAGAGCTATTTGTACAATCCAAACTGCCACACACTGTATTTCCTTACAAAACAATCCTTGAATTCCTTATAGTTTCAAAATGAAGGAGAAAATGTAATTTTCTTCACAAAGAAGCAGTCAAGGTGATGTTAACGCAAAAAACCTCCAACCAAGTGTACTACTGTTGAAGACACACGAAACTCTACATAAAGAACTAGGAAGCATTATATTACAGAAAAGAAAACTAAATCTATTCACTCTGGCTGCAGTAACCATGCAAAATCACACAAAATTTGCTTTTTTATGTTTTTCCATCTTAGATCATCTTTTAGACCTATTTTGCATTATTAGCAATCCCTTTTACTGAAATTAAACAAGAGAAATGTGTCAGAACTACAATCACATTTCAAAAGGTGAATCATAAGCAATGAAGCCATGCAGTATTTAAGAAATTGACTTATTTGGTTAAGTGATTAAACTAAGACAATACTGGACAAATAAAACCATTCAAACACCATAAAGTTGCACTAAAGAAAGCAGAAAACTATTTTGAGTCACATTTAGAAGATATTTATCCGACTATAGCTGAAAGACTGTACACCAAACCAAGAATGTGCAAACATACGTGACCACAAACACGAATGTACACGAACCCTTCAGTCTGTGTAAAAAGAACCCTTCAGTCTGTGTAAAAAATCACTTCAGTCTACAACCTGTCTTTCCGTCTACCATAGACACATACAGTTTTCTTACTGGCAACAGCAAAATACTTTTTGCTGTACCTTTTGTGCTTTACACACACATTAGCCAATGCAGTCAACTGCATCTGGAGTGCAGCTAAGAGCACCCTCTGATATTTCTTAAACTCCCTCTTCCATAAGGAGCTAGGACATAAAAGAATTGGTCCTGGCTCATATCTTGTCCAGAGTAGGTTCAGAAGTGACCTTCAGAGTAGGTTCAGCTGTGGTTCATTTCTGTTAACTTTTTTTTAAAGTCCTGCCATATTGTCTGGAAGCAGTAATACAGCAAAACACTGATATTTCATCCCTTGCTTAAGGAGCTATTTAAGAACCACTCTAAGATGCCTCACTCATCCAGAATCCACTGTGTTACAGTGCCAAGGTTAATTGAGGACCTAAAGGCCAAGATTAAGTTCCACCTCTTCTCTGGAAGGATTTAGTTTCCCACGTTATTTTCCCAGATGCACAGGGAAGCTGACACAGCCAACCGCAGGACCTCTGCCTGCTGCACTTCTCTCCCCAAAGAAATGCTAACACCCATCAATCTAAATGAGCCTGATTCCCATCTACATTCATTTACTGGTAGGATAGTATAAAGGGGCCACTGTGTTAAAAAAAAAAGGCCTGTCTCACTTACCCTTTTTTTGTATTTCATAGAGGATGCCATCACCATACCAGCATCTTTAGATACCAGTTCCCTGTCCCCTTTCAAAAATCCCTGCATTTAGCAAGAGTACTCTTCAGTTTTAAACATCAAGACAACTCTTTGACTAAGTAACAATAACAGACACTGAATTCTGAAGCTGACACTATAGCTGAGGTTCTTTTTTTTTCTGCCTCATATTGAAACAAAACAAACTGGTGACCAAATTGTTGAACTGGAAGAAAACATTTCAATTAAAGCATTTCCATAATATTGCTTACGGTCTTGACTGTATTTTCAGAATTTTAACATAGAAAGGTTATAAAAGGGTTATCACTAGCCAGCTGCAATGGAAGGAACTGGAAAAAAAACAGGGGGCCTAACTAGTTAACTCTGAAGTATTTAATTAAAATTTGAGTAAACTTGGAACTTAAGACAGCTGGAAGAGGCATTAGGAAACTCTCAGAAGCTCTATGCCTTGTACTTAGAAGGCAATTAATAAATTACAGAAATTAATTTAGTGTGCAGAGTATTGAGAGCTCAGTGGCACAGATCACTCTTCCAGTGTCAGCTGATGTACATAACTGCACATGAATATCCTTTTACTACAGGTTGTAGTCAATGAGAACAGTGCCTAGCTTTATACTCCAATCAGTCGAAGCACCTGCTTGTAGAAGTATAGCTTCTTCTACTTAGTAAAAATGTTGTTCTGACTGCTGGGAGCAAGTTAAAATTTGTGAAAATTACCATCACTGCAGTACCTAAGCACTAAAACTCTAGGTGACATCATTGTGATTAATAGTGAATGTCTACTGTGGCATGAATATTTTTAAAAGAACACAGATGGGTCAAAGTCAATTGCATAGAGACTGCAAACACAAATAATGCATCTTCCTTTAGCACCATGAGGGCAAGACTTTCAGCCAGAGCTGCCACAGGCAACACCTGCAGGATGGCAGAAAAAGACAGTTTCATCCTCATTCTTCTCCCTGGAATACCAACTTCTCACTATTCAAATTTGGCACACTCCAGCCATGCAACTAGATAGATGCTTCCAGTCTCTGCAAAAACACACAGACTCTGACCTGAGAAACTGTCTGAACACACCAAAAGGAAAAGCAGGTGTTCAAATTATCCAAGTCTCTCCACGGTCTCGGGACAGTATGGTCCAACAGCCTGAAAGCATTAATATCTCCTCAGTTTCTCTACTGGTTTGCTATCATGTTTCTCTTGTGCGTGCTGTGTGACCTGTAGAATACGTCATGTCCAAGACTCAGGTATAGCCTGCTTCGCCAAGGACTAAAAAGAAGGTTTCCTATGTTTCCTCTGCCTTCCTGCTAGATTGCTAGAGAACTGCACTTTAAACCATCCATAAGGCATTCCAAACTATTACTTTTCTAAAATAAAGCCATGTGTACTTATTTTATATGCTTCTTTACCAAAACAACAGGGTGCTTAATAGACAGAAGGAAAGTTTCTCTCCCTTGCCATCCTTCCTCTGTGCAGCACAGAATGCAAGAACAGCCATGTTTGGTCCAACCAGATGAAACATCTGTTGCCCTGCCTCTGACACAAGTCAAAACCATTTGCCTGAGGGACCATGTTAGCCAAAACAAGTGCATACCAGAACACCCTTGCCACACCACACCACAAAGACTTCATGCGCCTGAGGTGATGCCTTTGTGCTTAATAGCTGTATCACTGAAACTGAGAGCCACTGGGCAGGGAACAGGCCCTGTGCCATCCACCTGACTCACAACCTGCACTCCTAAGGCACCTGGGTTTTACCTGGCCACTGGCAGGTTGCATGACTTCTGATGGCAGCAGAATAGTCTGCATTAATGTTTGGAACATGCTGGGAGAGGCTATTCCAAGAGCAGCTGCAATGCAGAAGCTCCAGGAACAACGAAAAGCAGCTACAGTACCTGCCTAGCTGGTAAGCCAGCACTCAAAAGCACAGAAAGAGAGAAATTTAGCAGGGGAGGCTCTCTGCTCTCTAAAGTGACTGAAGGCTGTGAGCACTTACAGGAGACCTCCAAGAGGATGGCCACGGGCAGAAATATTTAGCTCGTGCTAGCCACAAACACATGATTTGAGCTGTTTTAACTTAAAGGTTTAAATTTTAGTTTCAAGCAGCTAGAGCATGAGAGACATTCAACACATGGACAACTGCATCAGAGCCAGCTGAAGACCCAAGATACGGACTGCTTGTGCTCCATATCCCCACTTGCCACAGAAGGAGGACAGATAACAGTGCAGCCCCAGAGGTTGTGTAAGGGAACACTACAACAGCCCTACAAAAAAAAAAAAAAAAAAAAAAAAAAAAAAAAAAAAAAAAAAAAGGATATCAGCAGATTCTGGTTCAGACGCTATTGTGCAAAAAGGCATGTTTCCACAAAGTACATTTCTTCTGCTGCCTATTCCAGCAAGAGGGAACAAACAGAGCGATTAGGACACAAACCTCTTTTGGAACAACTTCGGTAACAAATAATTCATCCGTGGCCACCAGCTCCTGCGCCTGAGAGCTTCCACAAGAAACAAAGTGTTATGGTAACTCAATTCACTGACTTTTAAGAAATGTTTTTCTACCAGTTTGAATTACTTACAACATCTTCTAATCAGAAACAAAGTTAAAATCTGTCCTACTTTAAAGGCCATATAGAGTATGTCTCCATAGTCTCCATGTTGGGGCTGGCCCTGTCGACTGTGGAGGTGAATCCAGGAAACCAGGCACTCCTCACAAGGGTTACGAACGAACTCCTGCAGCTGCAGATGTTTCCATGTATGCTCTGCAGAAGAGTTAGAGCAGGGCCTAAATTGTGCCACAACTGTAAGCCATCCTCTTCTTACTTCACAAGGATGATGCATTTGAAGTCCAAAATGGGTATAAGGGAAAAGATCTGAGTTCTCAGACATGCCAGCTCTCTATTTTCATACCATCAGTACTCACTCAGAGCAGGCAAGAAGCAAAAGGACTGATAGAGGGAGGAAGACCACAGTCATGACTGGCTGGCCAAAGTACCAGGAAGAAGCATAAGTTCGTGCCAAAGAGAATCATAGAATGGTTTAGGCTGGAAGGGACCTTAAAGACCACCTAGTTTCAACCCCTTTGCAGGGCAGGGACACCTTTCACTCAAAGGTTGCTCAAAGACCCATGCAGACTGGCCTTGAACACTTCCAGGGATGGGGCCTCCACCACTTCTCTGGGCTACTGTTCCAGTGCTTCCACTTTCACAGTAAAGAATTTCTTCCTAATATCTAACCTAAACCTACCCTCTTTCGGTCAGATAAAATGCTTTGTCATCTATCAGGAAAAGGTGAAGAACTTTTTATAAACACTTCTTGCCCGTTTACATTACTTCTCTTTGTGCTCCAGGGTACTTGGCTATGCCAGGCAATTGAAGGAACACTGGCATTAACCTTTAATGCTACGAATAAAACTCACCTAGGATAAATCACAGTTACCAAATAGTTTGCCCATTTTACTTCACTATAAAGGATTCTATTACATTACTCCCCCCCCAACCTCTTTTTTAAGAAGCTCCAAAAAATCAAATAGAACAAAATAGAAAGGTTCTCAACCCCTCCTTAATTTATTTTCTTTTTTTAATATCTCAAAGACAGACCTCATTTTCCTTTGTGGTTTCTGATTTCTCAGTTCCATACTAGAAATGGCATCAATTCTTCCTGGTTTCTGCTAATGGCAAAGTGAACAGCAATAAATGGGACAAAACAGGGCAGAGGACAAAACAGAGAGAATGAAAGACTCTAGTTTAAAAAGGCAATTCTGATTTTTGTGTAGGATACAGAACAGGTGTCAGGAGAAAATGGACTTTGAGGGCAGCACAAAAAGCTCCTTCAAAACACAGAAGACCATTCCTATTTCACTCATCATTCATTTATGGGGAAAAGAAGTCATTATATATAATATACTACTCTGATCCTTACACTGGATTATCATCCAGCCTGAGGACTGAGTATAGCCCTAACGTTTTAAGTAAATAAATGTGAAAGGCTAAAACACTGGCCAGTGTGAGGCAGAGAGGCATACTCATATTGCATCAGTGAGGATGCACTGGGGTGGTACAGTATCTCCAGGAAAAGGATAATTGAGAACAGCTATGAGTCCAAAAGGTGTGTTCAGCAACCCACAAAAAAACACTTTGGGGAATTCATTGGCTGCAGTGAATTAACAGCTAATATACAAAGCTGATTCCAGGTTATAGATGTCCTGGGAGATGCTAAACATGCGGCAGGGTGTGTGTGTGAAAAAGAGATATAAAAAGGACCTATGAATTCAAATAATAAAATTTTATTTGAACTTTTGCCCAGAATTTAAATAAAACCTGAGGTGTTCCCTTTAGTAGATATTCAAGCAGTTTGGCTATCTTTTGTTTTAATTTTTCTTAATTCCTGTGAACTTTCGTACTTCCTCATTTTTTCCTAAGCTGCAACAGCATTGCTACAAGAATGGCTTTACAGCACTTTTTGTTCATTCTGAAAGAAAAGACACTGTCAACCTAGCAAAAAAAAAAAAAAAAAGTATTATTGATGCTTTTTCCAACTATTCAGACTCAAGAGTGTAATGTCATGAGACTGTACAACAAAACAAAGGAATTTTCAGATTCATTAAAGGAAGCTATTGATAAGGAAGTTACTCTTCTGTGTTTTTGCGAAATCAAGCAAGAAAGAACAAGCAGTTTGTCTGACTTGTGGAAAATTCAAATAAGCATCAGAAAAGTTTGAAAACCATATTTAATCTCTGAGCAGTTTTTATTTGTGGAGCTTTTTTAGACACACACATTTGCCTGGAACATACTTCTACAAGTCTTCATTTTTTTTGTGATTCCATACATAGTACTTCAAAAGATATGGCTCCACTGCAGAAAGAAGAATAGCAACAGCTGAGGAGAGCTAGAGTATAGTGTTCTGTGCCAGGCAGGCTCTCAGCCCGTGGTGAATCTTCCCCTGTTGTGCAAAGTTCCATACTGAACGGTTTTCCAGGAACAAGGCAAAAAAAGAGCCCCTCATGTGTACTAATATCTTGGCATCTGCTAACAGAATTGATAAGTAACTAACTGGTCAGGCATTTAAAATAAGAACTTCACGTATGCAGAGGAATTGTATTATCTACTATTCAGTGCAAGTAAAGGGTTTGTCCCAAGCTCAGAAAAAAAAAAAAAAAAAGGAAAACAAAGGAAAAAGGTTCCAATGGCTGATTACCCTGTCTGTAAGAATTTCTTCCTAATATCCAACCTAAACCTCCTCTGGCACAGCTTGAGACCATGCCCTCTTGTCCTGCTGCTGGTTGTCTGGGAGAAGAGACCAACGCCCACCTGGCTACAACCTCCTCTCAGGGAGTTGTAGAGAGTGATGAGGTCACCCCTGAGCCTTCTCTTCTCCAGGCT
>JAWWES010000094.1:35018633-35029964 GCA_035583135.1 Lophotriccus pileatus
GGGAGACAGTGTCAAAGGCTTTGCTGAAGTCCAGACAGACACATCCACAGCCTTCCCCTCATCCACCAGGAGGGTCACCTGATCATAAAAGGTTGGTCAGACAGGACCTGCCCTTCCTAAACCTGTCCTGGCTGGGTCTAATCCCCCATCTTCCAAATGTTCATGTAATAAAGTAATATTACTATCCCAATTAAAAAAGTGGTGCACCTAAGACAGACAATTTTTATGATCTGCCCATGACTGCAGGGACTAGAACGACAGTGTCAAATAATAAAAATAGCTCCTTGTGTGTCTTCAGATGAGCAATATCATCACTGTCTTTACATTGTCTACTCACTAAAAATACTGTAGATTTGAGCACATTCATGTTTCTCTACATCTGATTTTATGACACTGACTCATATGAATTGATCTCTCTTTTATATTCTGCTCATTGACTAAATAATGGAATGCTCTAAAGACATTAAAGGACTGACACCCACAGAATTGGCATTTAGGTAGGTACAACACAGCATAAAAGCACTTCTATAGGTACAAATGAAAACTCAAAAAGTTCAGTATTTCAGTGACTTGAGGAAAGTCAAACAGTGTGTTCCCAAGCTACAAACTGATCTTCTCAGTTATTTGTCAAACAAGGAAAAATTGTCCAGGAAGCCATTACTGCTAGAAACTTATTGCAGACCAATTTGAACATTAGATCATACTTGTCAAACTCCAGGTCTCTGCTGAAGATAAAAGCTTCTATTGTGCAATTGGTGTAGAATTAAAAGGAGTAAAAGTGTTACTATTTTAACTGCATTTCACCCTTCTCCTACTCTATAAGCAAGCCAATTGCTTAAGCCAGACATGTATGTATGAGTTAATAATAAACAGAACAGCTCTCCCTTTTCCCACATCAGTACTTCAAACAACTCAGAGACATCTAAACTCTCCTAAATATGAATTTTTCTACCACCAGTGTGAATGAAGCAGGAGGTGTAAGTAACTTGGAATCAGCCCCTCTGCAACAAGTCAAATGAAATGTATAAAAGCAGAAAAGCAATGATCATTTGCTATATGCTTACAGACAAGTAAGACAGGAAAATTTTTTCTTGATAGCCCTAAAGATACAGCCAAAAGAATATGCAAAACTCTGAAAAAATGGTTATGTGTCAGACAGAATGGTAAAGCACTTCACTTACACCTAGACAGCACTGTATTTGAAGCCATGTAAATATGGGCAAATGAGGGTTAAAGTCTTTTGGTCATTATGTCACATCATTGTGTCAAAATGACAATACTGCTTTGTAAGGAGGCTTTATCATGCTTTTGTACAGTGTTTCTTAGCCAAACTAAAACACGGTAAGACAGCTGACAAATATGCGGCAAATGAGATGAGTTCCAAGCTGCCCTCCTGTGTGCTCTTTTAGACCAAAATTCAAAATGTAACAAGAGTTTACAAGAAAATACAATATAGTAAATGACATACAAAGAAGAAAAAGTATTCCTGGACTATCAGTGTGCTCCTGTTGGAATAACCACTGCCTTTATTTAAAAGTTTTCAAGGACATTCAGGGCTCAGTGCAGAGGTTACAGAAATCATTTGAGAGAAAAAGCTATCAAGAAGTAGAAGAAAATACAGTTTTGACGCTGGCAGGCTAAACACATGGGCATGTTCCTAACTTTTAATCAGCTTGATGAAAGAGAACAGCATCCTCACTGATGGTCCAAATTTTAAACTTACATTCAAAAAAGACAACAAGCAGCCAGCAAGGACTTGAAGGAAATGTAGTGTTTTGGGATGTCCTAAAAGGGACAGTTTTCTTTCTCAGATCTACCTGTACAATCTCATTACCACAACACAGAAAGGTAACTTTCTGTACCCTGAATTGCACAGACTTAAAAGATTTTGAAAGCGGTAAAGCATTCATAGTCAGAACTCGCATTTAGACATGGTAGGTAGTTCAGTGAGTGCTCGAGGAAGGTGAAGCACCTTTCAAAACATAACATCCAAGCCCACAGACAGGAGAAGATAACTGGCACTGCCTAAGTATAATGTGAATTTCAGACTGTTTGGTCCCTAACGTTTGCACTTTGCACACAGCTCAAAGCACTGACAGAAACTTCACATAAACACAGAAACAAAAAATCCTCTCACCTCATTAAGTACACAGGTTTTCCTCTACTTCTATCAAATGTTGTTTGTTAACTTCTAAAAAGACAGAAGGTGCTGCTTTGGATAAGAGTGTCTTCCCTTTCCCTTCTGATTTTGGTAAAACCTATGCAAACTCCACTTATGTCTACAGTAAGGCTGCTGTGATACCAGTTGTCTGTAACTACCCACCTCCAGCTTCCCTAGCAAGCAAGGAGCAGTAACAATATTGCCTTGTCACTGGAATAGGGACATGTGATAAAATTTACTACAGTTCAAATAAACAAAAATGTTTTCATCCTTTTAATTAAATGATGGTGTTTTGAAGTTTATCCACTAATTTACCTTCCATCAGTTTCCTCCATACTTCCATTCATGCTTAGAGGTTTTAATAACATTTGCAAATTGGGCTGGTTATGCTGCAACCATTTGATTATTCAGATTGAGTTTTCAACATGGAAAGTAGAATAAAACAGGACTAGAATTACTCTTCCACAAATCCTCTCAGAGAGTTCACAAACTCTTCCTTGCTCTCTCTACTTCAGCTTCCTTGTTATTTTTCAGTTTCATAAACTGGTTAGATGGAGTCAGAAATACACACAAAACTGTTAAGAGCTGTCTTGGCAGCCTTTGCTGAATTCCCACCATGAGCACTTTCACATCCCCCAGCAAGCAAGCAAGCAAGCAAGCAAGCCAAGGTCTTTTGTAAGAGAAATCCACAAGTCTTAACGAACGCATTTAAGAAGTTAACTGAAGCTTTCACCATTTATGCTGCAGCATCTTGCAAGGGTCTAAAAACCTCACCTCCAGATTCAAGCAACGTAAAGCAGCTTTTCACACAAAGCTGTTGTCAAACAGACCCAGTATAAGAAGGTGTTTCAAATGTATACAAGCAGTGAAATAGAATTATGTTTAACCAGTTACTCTGATGAATTTGCAATAGAAGTCTGGATGTATAGCACAACATAAGAGTTTTTTCTACTAACCCTATTTTAAGTCTTTTCTAGTATGGATCATAGATCTGTTCTATACTAATACTGTTCCCAAAGTCAACCATCAGAAACTCCTGTATTCTCTAGTTCTAAAAGACAGAGTAAAAAGAAGAAGGCAAGAATTAAACCAATTGCTTGCTTCATACAGGACAATTCAACTTCAACCAGAATACAGAATATCACAAACAAAATGTTTACATTCTGTTACTGGTGGTGAATGAGTGTTTTGCTTGCCCTCCTTACCTGCAAAAATGCTCTCTCACTACAATTTGGCAAGATAATTGAGTGAAATTAACATATCCCAACTTGTTCTCTTGCCTTAGATATACCAAAAGAACAGAGAAAAGTAAAAAAAAAAAAAATTTTTATACAACTCTTCAAGAGACCTTAAAAAGAGATTGATCAGTACTGCTGAAGAACTAGAAGCTCTCAGAGGACCTGCTACTCCCTACCATATAAACTGGACACTTTTCTGCTCTATCCTGTAATGAAAAGAAGACAATGGGGAATGTGAGCTCTGTGGCAGGCTGAGCAGCTCCTCACCACGAGCAGTGCCCAAGCATGGGCAGCTCTGAGGCAGCATAGCTCAGACACAACTGCTTACTCCACCTCTCTTTCGGGGGCTTCTTATCACTGTCAGTTCCACATTCCAACCATGCTTGAGCTCTTTAAGTGCAGAGCTCATCAAGAACACAATCTAAGAAGTGGATAGATGATGCCCATGTAAAAGATGGGACCAACTGGCATTTAAAAACATGAGGTGCAAAACAGTATTTACAGAAGCTACAGATGCCTGCTGAGAACCCCAGTGAGATGAAAATTTCATCCCTTACATAAAGAGATTTCCTATGGCACAGACAGTGCAGATTGGATACGTACATATTTCTTTTTCTGATTTTCAGTGGAACATTCTTTCCATACACATAGTTGCATGTAAAATGCCACTGGTGCCACTCTGACTGAGTGGCTATTTGTTTTTTTTTCCCAAACTGCTTGCTAAAGAAGGGTGGAAAGATGTTTAACAACAAGGTGTCCGAGGTGACCACGTTGTGTTCTCAGAAGGTAACACAAAAATGAAGCACAGCCTTTCATGCATTTCTGCTTGATGTAACTCAGAAAGTTACTTCTCATGAATACAAAATAGTTATTAATTTTGGAGAGGACTTTTAAATCTTGTTTTAGAAATATTTTCCATGTCAATCTGGATATTTCACTCCTTCCCACTTCCCTACAAAGACTGTTTATTAAACTACAGCACATTGTCTTTATGCAGTTTGGATTAATTTTGCCATCACTAAATTCAATTGCAAATGATTCAAGGAGTTCTCAGGTAGCTGGCTCAATTGATCCTTTTATTCACAGATTCCAAGACATACATTTTTAAATGTATTCTGCTGACCGATAATGATCAGAAAGGCCCCTTCTTGTCACCTTTGCCTTACTTTTCTCATGTTCAAACACACCAGGTTGTTCATATGAATTCTCAACATATGCTGCAGGCTTTTCAGAGTAGGTAATATTTTCTTACTAGTCTGGGTATTGCGTATCTATACATATCTAATCTCAGGTCAATTAAATAATGATAATGATAAAGGGAGAGATTGTTTCTGGGACTTTGGATTATGGATAAATCCACACCGTGAAGCTGAGGTGTGAATGCACAGTTTGGAGAAGTTTGAGGTCTACTTAAGAGACAAGTAAAGTCACTCCTTTCTAATGAAACATTAGAGTTATTTGTAGCTCACAGTGACCTTTCACCATTACCACACATACCACGACTGTAATTAATTTTTGAAGGAGTGTACCTGAACTGTAAACTCATTTTACTGATTTTTCTAACCATCATCGGTCAAATTTAAAAATAAAATAAACAAAATATATGAGGTTTCTGTCTTTTCATAATTTCATATAGTCATTTCCACAAAATTATATCCTTATGAAAATATGATCTACATGGACAATTCTGCAACAAAGAACTACTCAGGTCAAATTTACTGATTAGGCAAGTGCATTATTTTTGTGAGAAGTGTTGTGTCTGAAGATAATAAAAAACTAATAGCATCTTGGAAGGTAATTTAACACTACCACACAAAACAGAACTTCATGCATTCTCCCTCAGGGTAGTGTTTACTTCATAGATTCCCCAATAATGTTGAAATATTTAATGCACATCTGGAAGAACCTAACAAGTATTCAGCTTTAAAGAACTAATAACAGACAATTCTCATTGTTTCTCTCAATTAGCTTCCATCTACTTCAGCTCTGTAAATGCAATTCAGAAAGCCTCAAACACAAGTAAAATTTACACTGAACTGTGTAGAAAGTTTTTCTAGCCTTCAGCCAAAATTGCAGCTCTGTCCTGCTGCCTTTGCGTTGTTGTTATTCAGAGTACATCAAAATGACTGTCCACTTCTTATGCTATCCCAAAGAGCAGAGACTGTATCGTATCAGAAGCTGAAAGCAAGGTTACCATCCCAGCAAGCTGATCTGCACCAACTATGTTTCTGTTGTGCTCAGATTTCATTCGTTCCAGGAAATCTACTCTAAATAGAATATGGGAACACAAAATATACAGTAGATATCTCTGAAAAGATCACTTGCCAAGAGCGCATAAGAATTACCAAAATATACATCCATTTGGTACTATGCTGTAAGCATACTTGAGAGGAAGTACATGAGGTTAACAAAAGATTAGTCACTACATTCTCCACAAACCCTCATCTACGTATATTAAGAACAAAAGCTCATCTCCTTTAGTACACAGCAAATCATCTTCTAGTTCTCCCAGCAAGTCAGTGGGTTTTTTAAATTTCTCTTTTTTTTTTTTTTTAATACCATTTCACTCACATCAGCAGTCACAGACTTGATGATATCAGTAAAGTAATACGGTAACGGAGTTGTTGCAGGCACCTCTGTGTTACACATACCTCCATCTGGCTGTAAAATAAATAAATGAATAAACGAAGGGCTGAGATTTCCCTCTTCCACAGGGACATGAGTACTTGCCACTCTCTACAGATGCTACTCCCCAAGAAGCAAAAGAAAATGCATCTGTCAGAATCTGACAGGATCCACTGCAAATGCATCTTCCACTCTTGTCATTGTTTCCTCCCGAATCACCTTAATGGGACATGGTAGTATTGTCTGAAGTGCCTCCTACATACAGCATAGATTCTCATCAAACTGTTATAATCAAACCTGTAGCAGAATAAATTTCATTTCCTGTCTTCTTCCTATCTACACTGACTTGAGAAATATTTTATTCCAGGAAGTGTCTCAGGGGAATTTGCAGCAGAAGGTACAGAAATGGGATTTATTGTAAGAAAAAAAGAGAAAATATATTTATCATCCAAAATTCTACACTCTGTCTACATCTACCTCTGCCCTTAATTACTTAAAGAATAAACAAAATAATAAATACAGCTATTTTGACTGCTCCCAGAACAACCACCCATAGTATCAGCTCATACAAACCACAACAGTTCTGGAAGGTATAAACAAAACCCCTCCTTACCTTTCATTCCAAACTTGGAGTGTCTTCCAAACTTCAGAATAATAAGTGTTATTACTAAGCCAGTGCACACCAATGCTGCAATTCCAACGACAACATACACCTAAAAAAGGACACAAACAGACCTGCTTGTTTTGCATTTGTAAACTACCTTCAAAAATATCCAGCATACATTCAGATTAATTCAGTTAGGTAAAGAGCTTCATTTCAACTGGGAACTCAGATCAAATCGTAAAGAAAACAGACACTTATTGAAGTTTCTTGTATTCTGGAGGGAGCAGCGAGTCAGACACCTTTTTCAACATCCTACACATTCAAGGCAGGTGGGAGTGAGCATCCCCCTTTCCCTTCCAGCAGAGTGGCATGTTTCAAGAAAAGTGGCATGTTACATGTAAGAAAAGAACATGGGGAAAAAAATTTACTGTGAAGATGGTTGAATACTGGTACAAATTACCTGGAGTAGCTGGGAAGCCTCCATCACTGGAGACATCAAAACCAGAGAGGACACACCCATGAGGATCCATGCTGGCCCCACTTTAATCAAGGCTTTGACCAGCGGATTTCCACAGGTCCCTCCCTTCTCACCTCAGCAGTTCAATGACTCCAGTATCAGATGACACAAGACTGCTTTGGATCCTCCCAGTTTTTAGCACAGTGTCCCAGCTCACAGTCTGCTCTCTGGTTCATGAATGCACACGCCCCACTGCTTGCTGCTTTACAAAGTCACTGCTGGAGGGAGGCTGCAATGTCAACCAATCTGGTAACCTACTATCAGTTTCCAACATTTCAGTTCAGGAAAGCACGAGAGGCAAGGCAGCAAATAAGGAAGACCATACCAATTCAGCCACTTTTACTAAAATCTATTACATAGCATTAAAACAAAAATCTACATGAAACCATGCTTTAAAAACATACAATTAGATTTTGAAAGTTTGTTGCAGCACATCCTCTCTCTAAGTAGTAGCTGAGTCCAGGACTGGTATTCAAACAATAATCTTCAAATTACCTTGCATGTCTTTCTTTTGTAAATGAAGAACTGATCTCCTTAACTAAAAATTAAATGCACAGTCTTAGGCTAAAGAAATTAGAGATAAGTTGTTCAAAAAAGTAAGAAATAAAATAACAGTTTTATTTCAACTGAAAATTGATTAACTCTTTGAAAGAAATGGGGGGAGGAAAAGAGTGGGGAGCATTGATTTTCTTTTTTTTTCTTCCTTTTTTTCTGATTTTTGATCACAACACACTAATAGTTATAGTGTTCTGGTAGCTCAGGGTGTCTGCAGCTTTTTGAGTTCCATAGCCAGAAAGATCACAAAAATCACAGATCAGGAAACAACATATATACTTACAGTGATGCTATCTTCATTCTCTTTGTTGGAAACATCCGTAGAAGTGATTTGATTACTATTATTTGTGGCATCTCCAAGATCATTAGGCGTGGTTTCATACTCTTAAGAAAGGAAAAAGGGTTTCTTTTATAATTTTGTCACTTTGGAGAGGAAATGGTTTTTGTTATTTCTGCTCTGTAAGATGGTAAAGTCACTACTAACTTTGGGACTTCGAGCTCTTCGGAAACAACCCGTAATTGCTAATGAAGCTGGAATGTTTTGGGGGGGAATCACTATGGCATATAATCAAACAAATTTGCTGTGACTGACAAACATGAAAAGAGAAGCAATGTACATCATAATGCGTATCGCTACTAGAAACACCAGAGTTAAATAAGAACTCCATCCAGAAAGCTATTTTAATGTGCCTCTGACTTCCCATTACAAATGAAAGACTACCCTCTACACTGAACTTCGCCAGCCTTGCGTTCAGTCAAATATAGGACAGCCTTAGAAATTAGCTTAGGCACTTTCGTTTAGTTGATGAACTTGGCAGATGGGTTTCTAGCTAGTTTTATCATTATCAAATGGGAAATAGCTGGTTTTATTGGTTTAATAAATAATAAAATACCCCTGTTGCGTGCACAGGGGTTACCATTTAGCATTGCTGTCATACAGGTAATCCTTTAAAAATTTAAGTGCCTGAACCAGTACGAATTTATTGATTTATCAAAATAATTCCACTGACAGAGCTGCAGGGGTCAATCCAGAATTATTCCATACAAAGAATGAACGCAGCTTAATTATTTAGAATAATTTTAAAATGAAACACAGATATTTACAGTCCATGATTTCCTGATAAAATTATCCAAATGAGATAAAAACAGTTAAATAGTAATATATGTTAAGAGAAACACGCATTAAAATAAAATTTAAAAATGCATACATTTTGTATTTACTTTTGGAAACACACGTTAACATTTCAACTTCATGACTGTAATGTGTGCAGATGAAAGAAACAACAGGCAATAACTACACCTGTTACAAAACGCACCTCCAGCATTGTAATTTAAATTAGCAATTCACTGGGTATTTCTTTACATGTTTTGATTAAAATCAGTGTCATAAGCCTACAGATAAAATTTTAACTGTGAAATTGAAAAAGCAGACCACAGAGGCACAGCTCTTGCTAATTACAGAGACAGGAGCTCTTCCAATCACAGAGCTGCTGCTGAGCAAGCACAGGGAAGGCTTGCACCTCAGCAGAGGTATTCTCCTTTAGCTCTGAAGGCCAGTTTGGAGACCTCAGCTGGCAGTGCTAGTAAGAAGTTGATCTTCAAGAACACATTTGCTTTCTGCAAGGCACTAGCAGGCTGCAGATTTTTTTCGTATCACCTATCTCTGGCACCAGTGCTATAGTCAGCAGAGTCAGGATGTCTAAGCAACTCACATACTCTATTTTGGCTCTAACCTATGTATACCAAAGGGCAGGACTCTTTGAAGCCAAAATACATATTAAGTATACAGAACTTTCATGGGGAAAAAAATAATTTCTTGGGCTTTTACCATTTGAATTCTACAACTCTGCACTGCATCTCTATGGGTGCAGCTTACCACGCATCAGCAGCAGAAGTATGAACAGCACTTCTTGCCCATCTAGGTAGCATAATCCCTGAACAGCTCACCTGCACAAGCAGCCTGGACTCTTGGACAAGGTGCTGTGCACACTATCTGTCACCATGAGTACACACTTTGCCACAGGAGAGAAGGAGAATACTGCTTCGTTCACATGCAGGCAAAGCCTGCTTTGTAACAAATACATAAGCCCAAAAGGTTGGCCTTCTTTTAAAATTAGCGGGAACATTTTCAAAAATAGAGTTTTGGCCAGCCCTATATTTATTGTAGGTTTATAAGACCAACATATAAAACAAATTTTTAGAGCCTTCACTGCTCTGACTTTAGAAAACAAACTTTGAAGAAGGAAATTTTTTGCTCTTAATTTCACCTGGAAGTAGCAGCGGGCAAAAGATGATGGTATTTGCAGGTCTGTTTGCACTCATATCTGTACTAAGCTACTGGAAATCACACCCTGAAGGACTAGTGAGAACTATACAGAGTGTTTCAGGTCTGGTCTGTGAATCTCCTGAATGTACTTTTATATTAAAATGGGCAAGAACTAAAGTAGACTGCATCAGTGCACTGGTGTTGTGCTGACATTCCCTGCTGCGTAATTATGAATCATAAGCATCTGAAGTGCATAGTGCCAGAGCTTCGAAGTCTCTTGAAATGGGTGAGTCAGTCAGGAAAACACACACAACAGCTATCTAGCCCAAACCGGATGATTCCAAGTTAAACAAATTCCTCTTCATTTCACTACAAAATCCTGACACAAACACTGAGCACTTTACAGACAGGGTCACACCTCTTGACTCACACTAGGTAAGACTCATATTGCTGCAGGGCCAGGTTCTCCTGTGCTGTGTACCTCATGCAGCCACCAGTAACCATAAAAACTGCAGTGAATTTCAGCTGAGGCTGGGACATACTTTGCAGCAATTTCACAAAAAAGCTGCATGGTGGCTGGGATAGACACAACAGCACAGTCACATCAGCACTGGGGGGTGGGACAGGGCCAGGGCCAGGGGGCGTCACTCTGCACAGTCATTCGTTTGGCTGACATGGGGCAGGTTGTGTCTTTCATGTTCACAACCACATTAGAAGACGCATCGTAGCATGAAAATGTGAACTTGGAGCCCAAGGAGCTGGCTTTGCACTTAAATTTCCTGCTCATACCAAAGTGAGTTGCTTTATTTCTCTCAGCTACTTCCCAGATGGTGTCAGGACAGCTTTCCCTCTTCGCCTTTTCCAAGAGGTGCCAGAGAGGTGAGCTAGAGGCACTAGTGACTGCTCCGTGCACTGCAGGCACTGCCCCATGCAGTCGGGACTCCCACGGGCAAACACAATGTCATGCAGCCTGGTGCAGCCTTATCTGTTCTTCTGTTTTCTGTTGTATGTTCAAAACACTTAACGGAAAACATTTGGAAATCACCTCACATCACAAGGACAGCATTTTCAAACAGCAGAAACAACAGCCAAGAATAAAAAGGAAGGCTGCCTTCACTAGGACTGGGCCGTGCAGGCTGTGATCCACCAGCAAAACTTGAAGCACAATATATTAGTAGAAACCTACCCAAGTCAATAGAAGCACACAGCACTCACATGACTAAAGCCATACACAGGCATCAGGGCCTTCATAAACAACTTCATGCATGCAGTTTATATAATACGACACATGAAGAAACTGCGCAAACCATCACCACTTTCCTATCCCCAACCCTCCCACACCCACCACCCTCCCCCCACCCCAAA
>JAWWES010000094.1:35030064-35040137 GCA_035583135.1 Lophotriccus pileatus
TGAAGAAACTGCGCAAACCATCACCCCTTTCCTATCCCCAACCCGCCCACCCCCACCACCCTCCCCCCACCCCAAAAAAAAAAAAAAAAAGAGAGAGAATTTGGAAAGAGAGGGAAGGGAAGCTATCCTTCGGAATTTCTAAGCATTTAAAGTCAAATTGATGCTTCAATTGCACATTTTCTAAAGTTTAATGACATGGAATGGAATCAAAGACATAACATTTAGATCACCTTTAGCTAACTGGAGTCATGGGCCATTTCATCCAAGTAAAAAGTACTCCAAACAAGATCCAGCTTCAGATAGTTTCGGTATATTGGTTAAGACAAACTTTCCTACTCACCAGAAGTATACCAAAAATATTTTGCAAAACTAGCTAGTTGCTTTTCATTCTGCAGCTTCTATTCCAGTGCACACTGGCTTTCACAAGGTACATTTGTCCTAACTTAAAAACTAATGTGAACTGTGCCATCGAACCTCCTGGCACACACTCAGCTACCACTGAACTGATGGTCTGCTTATGCAAGAGAGATTAAGGGAAGGTACAAATGAGTGGACAGAGCAGAATAAATTGCCTACAGGAAAACTTACTTGTGCCAATTTCATTTTTAAGTGGGATTTAGGGGTACATTTTTGGAGGTAAAGTAAGTATGGCATCATCCCTGAAAAAATAAATTAAGTTACATAAGAAGTAATCATGAACTCTCTTTGCTCCAAGAAATGCCTCCAAAAGGTTCACAGAAGCTGTGAATTACATTAGACAGCTTTCATTCTTCAGGATCAACTGCACCCATTCATAGCAGTGGATTTATGCTTCTCCTAATGCGAATCAAAAGCAGCAGAGTAAGTAAAACATCATATTGCCATCATGTATGTTGAATGTAAGGCAGGAGAACACAAATTGTGTTATACTATGTGACATTTCAATTTAACTGAGCCTGACATTCAATCTTTTAATGGCTTCAGTTCCTTAATTTCTAGCATTAAAAGAAAAGAAAAAGGAAATCAAATATATACCATAAACGTCTGGATCCAAAATTGGGCCACTACCTGCACATGGAGAAGAGAAAAGAAAAAGAAAAGCTATGTAAATAGATTGCAAATGCTGGAAGAATAAGAACTGTTTTAAGAGTTGACTTTATTTGCCATAAGAATCATCAGTAACTACATAAATGCAAATCAACATCAATAATTGCAGTACCTGCTTATCAGATTACATTTACAACCATTTTGGAGATAACCCAAAGGTTAATATTTTGAATTCATGTGAAAGAGCTATTGCACAGGGCACTAGCTCTGGCAAGGGTACACATTATTCCCCGACTGGGCAAAATCCTACTTTCCACTATTAATATATATATATGGAGTAAGTGAAACATTAACTATTCCTATTGCAACGTCAACGGTAAAATTCTCCCTGACTTCAAGCGGAATCGGACTTCAGTGAGTTTTAACAATTACTGATTTTTACCTGATAAAAAATTTGCTATTATATCACTGTGAGAGCAAACAAGTTTAGCTGTGAGCTGGTAATTTAAGGGCTAGACCAAATCAGCACCTTTTCATTCCCTCTATAAAAGGATGCTTCCAAGCCAGCTGCACAGCTGATACACAGACAGAACTCTTACCAAAAGAGTCAGATGTCTCAGAAACCAGAATTTTCCAAAGCAAATGGATACCTGTCCAGGCAAAACTTTTCTAAATTTTACTACTTCCTATTTGCATCTCTTTCTAATTACTGCACATATGTAAGGCTAAGCACATATGTGAATGTAATGCACAGAAAGCCCACAGAATTATTGTGCACTATTAGACTATTCATGCTTTGAAAGATACTTGTGTTGTATCTTAACATACGTGTTCATTTTGGTTTATAATGTATTCATAGTCCAGCTTACGTAGTAGGCTTCTAATAATCTCTTCCATATTTTTAGTCTTTCTTTTTTAAGTTTGGAACTATAGATCATTAAAATTTCTAAAGATATATCCAGCTACAAAAAGCATAATTCTGTTTATACTACTACACAGTAAATCCATATCAGTGTCATTATACTGGCATAGCCACTGTGAATATGAGCAGAACACCACTGTTCACAGCATGAGAATCCATGCTGAAAATATTAGTTGCAACCTATGTGCAGAGTGGCAACAGACAAATACATTTATTTTAAAATGCATTTGAAGATATTCTAGTATCCAGAGATACAGTTCAGTAATCCCCATGAGAACCATCACGTCAATCGACACAAATAAATAACCAGTGAAGAAATGTTGCACTATCTGTCCTCAAGCAACACTTGGCCAGAGATTTCTGTCCATAAAAGTTCATGGATTCAGTTTTCCCAGTATAAAACATCCATCTGCTGAAAGACAGTTTTTCCAACTCACGTTCTGTAATCAGAAATGGAAAAAACCCCAAAACAACAGCAATAAAAAAACGTCCAGGCCTTTATTTCTGGCAACATATTTTTTCCTGTTCACTTAAATCGGGATAAAGTAAGCAGATTAGTTAAACCTTAACTCCTGCCAGAGATATAAACTAGGAAGTTATCAACTCTATTCAACTCCTTTTATATAACTGAATACTTCAAATAAAGTTTATATTCTTCAATATAATACTTCAAATAAACCTACTTAATCATCAGTGGCAGTTATTTTAACTTTAAACTTCACCGCAATCATTTTGCATACTTACATGCAGCTATTTTCAAGGCAAATACAGAATGGCACCATTGGTTTTGTCCCCTTTAGAAGAGGTTGTTAACTAAATGAACTATCAAAAGATTTATCCTATTCACTTATCTTTAGAAACTTCATCAACTACACTTGGGATTTCTTGCTTCTTTATAAACTTTACATTTTCAAAAAAAATAGCAGCAAAGGACTCAACTCCAAAAACATAGTTCTGCAAAACGCATTATGCCACACAAGCAAACACTACTTCTATGGCATATTTAACATATTCTTTTACCGTGACAAGATATATGTGACTTGGATTCCTTCAGCTGAATTTTAGCATAGAGAGCTGGTAGACGAATAAGCTTAATTAAAAATACCTATTATTGGTAAAAATCTCTCCAACATTCATTAGTCATTTTCGATCAACTATGAGGACAGCCTCCAGAATAAACCATGACCACTTCTGGCTTACTCTTCATAGCAGTGTCATCTCAAATAATTAAGTCACTCTCAGCAAGAACAGGAAACTGTCAGGACTACTGTTTAATTCAGTCATGAAGACATGGAAATGAAGGTAATACTAGGGCATGGGCCTTAATCTTTATGCTTTGTGGTACAATATATGGGCCAAAAGAAGAAACTACATGGTAACAACAGCACTGAAAAAGCCTTTTAAGGATTTGGAAAAGCTTGACAGTGCTTTAAATAGTAATAGCTGAGAACAAAAGTCGTAATACAACGCGTTTGCTTTTATGCCAGCTTCAGTGGAGGAGACAACAACATTGTGACATTTTCAGCAGCGCGATGCCATGAATTCTTACAGGAAAAAAATAAAAACAATGTTGAGGAAGCTAAGTAGATAAGCCATTTGCCCTGATGTTAATTTTTAAGACTGGTTTGGTGCCACTTACTATATATGAACTAATTTCTAATGCAGGTACATCCTGTCTGTACATAGTCCCATTTCCTCTATACTCTTTTTGTGAAGTTTAGTCCACTACAGGACTTGGGAAATGCTTAACGAACCAGAACAGATTAAATAATATATAGATAATATATAGACTTATTTCCATATGAACAGAAATATGATGGAACAAATAAACAATGTTTTCTTTCTAATCTAGAAGATACCTACAGATCTATTTACTCATCTAAAACACCACAACTGGAAAGTTTTCAGTGTACAGCGGAGAGGCATAAAGAAAAACAGGAGAAGGGATTTGGATCAAAGACAAAAAATTATAAAATCACCTAAATGTAGGAGAGGTTAACAGTTATTCTGTCAGAAAACGAAGTTAGGTTCATAGTAAATAAGCAGGACATAAGAGAACTTTCACTGTATACAGAATATCCATGAGGTGAACTGTTTCGCTGAACAGTTATAAAGCAGTATTAAAGGATGCCAGTAGCTGAAACCATGACATGTTTCTGTAATGAGTCTATTTAAGGAAGAACTCCAGACAAAAAAAGAGGAGAGGAGCATTAAGGACAGCAGGAGTCTGTCTTTATCAGACTTTATATCTGACTTTATCAGCTCTGCATCTCATCCTTCTAAAGGTGGGGAAGTCTTTTGACCTCTCTCTCCCTACAGCAAACTAAATTGATAGAGAAAATATGAAATATGACCATATTTTTATTGTCTGTAGCCTGAGATATAGGAAGCGAGAGTTTAAACATACATTTTTTCCTTCCAGATAACATTAGCATGCCACATTGCTGTTTAAAAGAAGGCAACTATTTATATCACATAGCTAAAAAGCCTAAGGTATATGCAAGCTCATATTTTCAGATATGAATATGTAATTATCTGCACAAAACTTTAATTCTGCTCTAGATGTGCAAGATCCACTCAGAGTTTTCTTCCACATACATCAGAATGTTTACATGTACAGTGACTGTTCTTACAGTCACTTCATGTATGGTTTTGAAGATGTGGGAAAAGATCAAACCACAGTGACAATCACTTTCAGTAGTGAATTAGTCTACCTTGAGCCTGCCCAAACAGTATTTAGGTGACCTTGGTAGAACCTTAGAACAACTCAAGATGCAACCATCTTGAACAGTGATACTCTTACATGCCCAATCTCCACCTAGATGAATGGGAACTGGACATCAAAATGCCTGTATGGATCTGAGACCTTGTCCATCCTGCCTCTGGGTTACTGATGTCCTAAACAACATATTATCATCAATTCACTGGACTGCATAATCAATTTTTCAACCAGGCACTAGATGCTACACAGGCATCTTCCATGTCTTGTGATACACTGCCTAGTTCCATTCATATGCTGTGCAGCAAATTACAGAGTGGATGACTTGGCAGTCAGTGCCTTCCAGGATCTGAACTGAGGCTTGGGAAAACTTCAGAAAAGAGCCTTTTATTAGCCTTAGCTGGCAGCGAGGATGGTTACTCAAAGGAAAGATTTACAAAGTACTGGCATGGCCTCCCTCGAGAAGCAATAAACAAGAAGAAACTAATCAAGGAAAACATTATTTTACAACCAATATTGAAGACATTCATTCAGAGAAAAAAAAAAGTCTTATAAAAAGCTTCCTCCAAAGAGCTAAATCGGGCAAGAGCACTGTCTCAGCAGTATCAATTTGCAATTGCTAACATTAAAAAAAATTACACTTACCATCTCCAGGCACTGACATGAAATGAGCATCAACCCGTTTTTCATCCTCTCCATAATCATTCTTTGCCAGTAAAGTATAAGCACCATTATTCAGGTGTGTAGGATTGTCCAGCTGAAGGCAGCCATGGTATTCACTTTGATTGATAACATGTATTTTAGTACAGATGTATTCAGACTCATTCAGTACAGCTCCTTCATAAAACCACTGCAGTGTGGGTTTAGGGTTCCCTTTCACAGTGAATGGAATACACCAGTGGTGGTCCGGGGTTGGAGATTCAATAAACGTGATATTTGGTGCAACTATATTGGAAAAAAAAGAATGAAGAACATCAGAATATTCTGAACATGTCCTTCCTCCCTTTTTGTCCTCCTTCCAAAGTTATCAGGGAAGTGTACTTCATTTACCTACAAATATGTGTTACTAGTAGGAATGGTACATATTGAAGGTTGCCCACACAGGAATGCACCTGCTCTGCCTAGGGTAGTATGCTTACAACTGAAATGAAGCTGCTCTTTAAAGAAACAAAGCAAACTAGTTCCAGACAAAGACTGAACATGTGTTAAATCACTTAAAGCCTGAAAGGTGTGGGAAGTTCAGTTACGAGATCGCTGAGAAAACCTCTCTCTTGGGAGGGAGACATTTTAGCTTTATTCTGCTGAAAAAATGGTGCAGAAGAGTGCTGAAAGAAAACAACAGTATTGAAAATATTTAAAAGCTGGCCAAAAGCAAGTAGTACTGGAAATACACTCAGCTAGGAATCCAAACTTACAGACTATTTTCTCCACAGAATCAAAGCCAGAACAGATTACTTAATTCCCTGGATTCTTTTGTCAGGGAAAGATGATTTTCTACTATACATACTCTTATCCTTGTTCAAATCTGCTAAATGTCTCAAGTTTACAGACTACTTCTGTTTCTCTCAAGAGATTATTGCAACACCTTGCCCATTATTTCACTATTGCGAAATTTTCCTCTGTATTTATTCTTAACTACATCCAATTTCATCTAGTTGTACACCCTTTTATCCCTCATAACAGTGCCAAACTCAAAATCTCATTACACTGTTCAAACATTTCTAGTTTATGTTCCTTCCCATAGTTATTATATATCCAATTTCAACCTACAAACCTACACGTACAGTGTTTTCTCTAGTTTACTCTGTCATGAGCACATGCTGAGCCAAGTTTGCCATCTACAAAGTGTTCCATTCCCATCTTCAATTAAACAGAGGGTTGCAACTTGTGAAAACACACTGTCTCATTCATGTAAAATGAATTTAGCCTAGAGCCTAGATCAAAGCCGCCAGTGCCTCTACACTAAACGTCCCTTCCCCCTTCCTTGGTCCTGACAAATAGATGTACTATTGAAAGCTGTGACAAATAAATTTGTATCTAGCCATACAAATGTTGAGAGTGTATTTTCCTAACAAGGCAGCTGTTGTTTTAGATAGTAAGAACTTAAACATTTGTAGTCTCATAGATACCTACAAGCCTTTTGATGCATTCACACTTCTCAATTCCTAAGACAGTGTGTATGGACATGCACACCATTACAAACCTTCCCACACTGACAGTGCCATACCGTTTTTAGGGTTTCAGACTTTTACTTACAGATTGTTCTAAGTGGAAGAGGAAGCAGTTACAAACATATTTTTTGCAGAATACAGAGCTGAAAAAGATAAACGCAACAACTGCTGGTTGGGCTACTCCTTAGCATTAACTGCAGTAGCAAGTTCACACACCTTAAGGGATTTCGTTTCAACAACCTGAGCGTCCAAAAAACATTCATACCCAAAACAGTTCCTGCCAATGCAGTTTGACCTCAGGATCTATATGGAGGTCTGCATACGTACAGAATACTGTGAGCTCGGCAGAGGCTTGGTCCTCTCCCACAATGTTCTCTGCTATGCAGGAAATCCACAGTCCACTATCCATGGATGAAACATTCTTTATGGTTAGTGAGGCAGGGTTCTTATTTGTGTCACTCTACAAATGATCAGAAAAACATGTATGCGTCAACCACAGCATTAAGAACAAAGGAGAGGGAGGGGATTACTGGCAATAGCTGAATGGCCTTTTTCATTTTCCCTTCCTTTTAACTGTATCAGTCCATAATTAAACAAAGCCTTACCTTAGCTTCTTATTCACACAGACCCAAATCACCTACAGAACCAATTCTAACAGTAAGTGGCAGTGGATTCAAAGCTTCAGAAGTCCTGCTACAAACAATGCACTCAAACATGTTTCTGTCCTGCCACTTTCAGTCTCTGCCTTTTTTTGTTAACACTTGATCCTCTCTACACAAATCTTTTCCTCTCTACCCATGCCCTTGCTCATCCCTCTCTCCTACTACATAACTGATTTCTGTGGTCTATCTCTGCCTATTCTCTTTGAACTTTTTCTTCTTACCTATATTCTGTTCAATCCCTGCTTTACTTATCGTTTTCTCTCTTTCCTTTAAAATTCTGCATGACATCTCTTCCACTGCTGCCTTCTGAGCCCTACTGTACCTTGACAATGATGTCTTCTACCTCCTCCTTAACCAAATTTCTCTTGGAAGCTTCCTTTTCTCAAGAAACCTTCAACAAGAAACTTAATACCTTCTACTACCTATGTTATTGTCCAACTACTGTTTTATGTGTTTAAGCATGGGTTAATAAAGGTAAGAATGATAATTCTCAGAAATCTTGATTCTTATGATTCCTAGAAAGCTCACTGTCCATCTACAGCCTTAAATGACATACTGAATACACAGCTATGCCATACTGATTAAGGAAATATGGGTGAATTACACACACACACAAAAAGCAAGCTAATTGATAATGACTCTGATGTTCTTAAACCAGGCCTTCATATGATCACCAAATCATTATTTTCATACTTGAATTTTTCACAAAGAGCAAGACTATTTTGTAAAACAGGATAGAAACCAAACACATTCAGAAAATAAACAATAATTAGGATAATTTTTTAAAACTACTTTTGAGGTAACTTTCTTAGTGTACACACACACACACATCGGTGCTGCACAGAACACAACACACTGCATCTGTAAAATCGCAGCAACCTTTAAGTGGCAGTCAATAGGAATTTGTGGGAACACTTGTGCATATAGTCCTGTGCATCCAGATTTTTGAACCTCGAATGACAGCACAACTCCACTTGAGTTAAATGTCCCTTTGATTTCAGTGTTACAGTAGGGGAGGTGGGTAGAAAAGCAAACATCCCATCACACACTTCTCTATGTGCAATTCTCAGAGGTGAGTAGTGCCCAAAGTTGGACTGAAAGCAGAGGGGCTCAACCACAGGCTCAGGGCTGAAATCTAAAGTAAGAAAAATCTAAGCAACATCAGTCAGACTATACATCAGCATAGAAACTCAGAACATACAGCTTTGCAGAACTAAAGTCTAGTTTTAACTTTTGATAATGTCCCTTTTAAAAGAGGAAAGAGAGAGAAAAGCAGGCAAAAGAAGAATATGAGGTGAAGAAAAGGAGGGCACAAACTGAGATTTGGAAGAGAAAAGAAACCAAAAGTGACACTCACATAAAAGGACAGTTGTGAACGGCAAACGAGGTTTAAAAGGCATGTGTTCTCCCGCTACTGAAAAGACTACTGTGCTCCATGGCTAAGGTTGTAGCTAGCCTGTATTATGAGCCCCTCTAAAATACCACGATGAAGTTATACCAGGACAAAATAGTTCTGGAAAGCTTTAAGCAAACTGATCACGGCATTTCAAAGATAAGAGGGTTAAAAATGAGGTGACCACACTTTTTGAACAGCATCCCACATTTGTTTTGGCTTCTAATTAAAAAAAAAAAAAAAAAAAGAGAGAGAGAGAGAAAGAGCACAACTTGGCATAGATTTCCCTAAACTGTTTTAATTTCTTGCTCTTGATGACAACTGATGACTTTGGAGAACTTTAGCGATCAGAGAAAATTACTTTAAAAATACAACTAGAGTTCTGCAGAGCCCTTCTTACAGAGCTGAAATGAAAGACAGGCTAGTGAAATTCTATACAAGCCCAATATAATGATCTTATGAAAGAAAGTACAAAAACTATGAGACACAAGAGATCCTATCTCTTCCACACTTCAAGAAGAGTTTTGGAAGTACCTTGTACTGGCCAAGAAGCTTTAGGCAGTTGAGCATAATCATGAGCGCAGGAAAAACAATGCCACAAAATTTTAATAAACAAAGGGTCTTTTCTACTTGTAAATAATGGCAACTTATGAAGTCAGCAGTTACATGTTGAAGATCTGCTTATAAGTCTCATTTTTGTTAATACTTCCATTAGAAATAACTTAATCATGCCATTTCCAGCGTATGCACAGTCTCCAGTAGGGACACAAAATATAAAGATCCCAGAAAAAAACATTCCCCGTCTTAGATGATTTCACTGAGAAAACATGTTCATAGTTCATTTAAAAAATAAAAAAACACCTGCCATACTTTTTAGTAAAATTTTAACTTCAATTTCCTTTTGTAGCAGGGTATGGAAGGAAAATTAAACAAGCCACAAAATATTTACAACCAAATTCCAACACACCAAATTTTTGACATGAAAATATAATACAATTACAAACACAAAAAGTTTTTTTAACAATTAGGATAGATTGGATTAATTTTCTGTAAGCAGGTATCAGTGATAATAAGAAAGTCCTTGTGTTTCAGTATCCCCATTCACATTACTTTCAAAAATTTACATTACTGCCATTTACAAGTGAACATCAAAAAAAACAGAGTGAAAATCAGGGTCTTG
>JAWWES010000094.1:35049082-35062220 GCA_035583135.1 Lophotriccus pileatus
TTATTTACCTCTAGGACCTAAAAATCACTACAAACTGGCTAGAATGAGGCCAGAATCCAGTCCAGTACATTTGCAGTCATCTGAACAACTGCCTGTTAAAATTCACGGCTTTCCCCAACAAGCAAGAAATGGGCAATCCATCACCTTAGATGGAAATTGTACATTATGATGACTTCTAAAATTTTTTCAGTCATACAGAAGAAGCAGCACTAAGAGCAACACCACAATAGTTCATGTGCAAGGGAAGAGACAGGAAAAGAACGTGCATTCATAAAATCCCATAGTTCTCAGACCAGACAACAGTTTCACAGCTGCATATGTAAACACGCAGCCAGTCTGAACGTACCTTAGTTGTATGTACAGCAAATCAGTACACTGAACTAATTTGTGACATTTTTCAGTACATTTTTGCTAGCATACATGACCAATGACAAGAAAGAAGGCATCTGAAGAAACAATAGATGATAAAGAAGCATTCAAAGCTGGGACAGTAAGCAAAATTGAAAAACATCCTATCTGCATAATTTGCCAGGTAAGGCAAAATACTATTACCAGACTGAGATTCAGAGTAACATGTGGTCTGCAGAGGACTGCAGAGATAGCTGTAGAAGCCATGCCTTTCCCCAAAACACCATCAGATAAAAAGATTACTTTCAGAATCACTGAAATCAATAACAGCTGAGTAACTGAATGCCTATCAGAGGGAGTGAGCAACACATCAATAACCAGTTCCAAAGACATTGTTCTGCCTCCTTGACACTGAGTGAGCTCCAGGTGATCTGGGGAAGGTCTCTTGAGCCGTTTGGGTCTTTTCAGTGACCTTACCCCAGGCATATGACATGCCTTGCTTCCAAGCGCTTTAATATGCTGGTGGAAACTGCCACCATAGCTTACAGAAGTAATAATAAGAACAAATGTTTACTTATTTAGTTCTCTTTATTGATTCTCTAATGCTATTTATCGTGCAGGAACAAAGAGGACTGACTAGGTGGAGATGTTGTCCATGCTGTAAAGACATCCAGCAAATGCTATGAAAATGGCAAAATTAAACACCATCATTTCTTATACAGAAGGTTCTAGTGGGGTAGATGTAACTTGAAAACCTTTGACATAGTAATTATGTGTGAATTTAAAACTTGGAAGAATCTGGAAATTTTTCTCGTATGTAAACACATTTCAAATGCAGTTGAAAAAAAATAATTATTGATTGACACATCTAATATTGCAGCTAGCAAGAATCTTCTAGATAGTGAGCACACTTGAATTTAAACCTCAAGAAAATAAATCACAAAGTTTATGGCATCTAAATTGCAATCAGTCTCAGCACATTATTGAACACATTCACCATACAAACAATAAGTAAAGTACTACAGAAATTTGCTGACTTTCTCATCAATTAGTAAAAACTAAAGCCTTATGATCAAGAAACCATAGTGGCCTCTACCTACTTCTCAGAAAGAGATTTATTCACAACACACAGTAGCAAGACATCCTCTTACCAAAACATTTACTGTAATATATATGTATATGTATAAACTATATATGTAGATGTTATCTATATTTCATATACACATTTATATATAAACTACAATATTATGAAGTAATTCATAACACCTGAAGACATAACATGTTCACGTTTGCTTATTTTCTAATTTAAAAAAACAAACCTAACAGATTCAACAAGAAGATAGGATGAAACCATTTAATTAGCAGAGAAAAATTAGAAAACATTTTACTAACACAATGCAGAGGCCTGCATATCAAAAATTTCCCTTAACATTTAAAGGGAGCTAAAAAGGTCACATAGCTCACAGGAAAAAAAAAAGTTCACATATGTAAAAATCTGATTTCCTCATTTATTTCAGTTCTAACTATTAGCCTCTCAGAAAGTTCTGGAAATGAAATAAACCAGCATCTTGAGTGGTTTTGTTTTGAAACTAAGTCTTGTCCTTACAGAAAAATATCTGCAAAACATACTGAAATTAAGAGCCATGCATTGGATCATTCAGATACCTTCCAGAACACATTCCATCAAAATAGTCATTCCTCTTTATCCGGGATTCTCTGCTTTGTGTCTAGGAAAAGCCTGTGTTGTCATCTTTATTAAAAACCTATGCCCTGTATTGGTTCATTTTGGGAAGGTAAACTCAGGGGAAAGAGCATCTACAAGGTAAGGGAAAATAAGTTATGGAAAGTTTGGTGATATTTGGGCCTTGAAAGCTAACATAAATGATTTGTAGGCATGTGCTGACATTCACATAGATCTTCAAAACAATGCATGTTTTCCATATGCAAATTGCACATACTGCAAATTCCAATCTAAATGTTTATATATTTTATATATATATACATACATAAAACAAGTATATATATGTATATATAAGGAAGTATATATATCCTCCTCATTTGCCTTCTCTAGTTGGAAGTACCACCTTCCCTTGTCATGACAAGTATTTCAGTCAAGATATGCCCACAGGAT
This sequence comes from Lophotriccus pileatus, assembly GCA_035583135.1. NCBI lineage: Eukaryota > Metazoa > Chordata > Aves > Passeriformes > Tyrannidae > Lophotriccus > Lophotriccus pileatus. Next base: position 35,051,562 of record JAWWES010000094.1, read on the forward strand.
GCATGCATGGATACACACATATGCACCTACACATCATCCAGAGGTCAGAGACAAGCCTGTTTTGACTGCAGATGGTTAAGAAATCAGGAGGAAGAACTAATGTCTCATAGGTTTAATTCTGGGCATTTAACATCAAAAGTTTTCAAAGGAAAATCCCAACTCCGTGGTAGCTTATAGATGTGCCAGCCAAGAATGTTATGAAAGACTGTGCGGGAGTTCCTGGTTTGCACTAACTGATTTCAGTCCAACAGCAGACTGACCTCTCTACACCCAGCACGTGAATCTACCTTCTAATCTATGCAGTTGGAGCTCAGCTAGGTACCATCTCCTGTTTCAGGTAAACCAGATCCTGGAGTACACGAGACCTACTCTGCAACTCACAAGACCCCCAAAACAAGTCGTTCTGATAGGGTTTTTTTGATTGCACCAGACAGTAGCACTATTTTTGCCATAAATACACCACCACATCTGGTCCCAGAAGGAATCCGGACACAAAATTTATAGCATGATGTTTGACCACAAAATGCATCATTGACATTAAATGGTGGACTTGTTGGGCCTGCAGTAGGTCCCCTCCATGTCTGTTCTTTGCTGGTAGCTGCTATCAGATGATGTCACACCCTCCATACAGGCAGTGGAGAAAAGAACACTCAATGGGCAAAGGTGGAATGAGAAAAGGTATAATATATCCTGCTGTTCCACTTACAGCTTTTCCAATCCAAATTAGCTCTCCATGAGCATGCCTTTGCTCCCCTTCCTTCTTGCCTTCCTGCTGCTGGGTACCCCAGCTCCCCACTTCACAAAGGAATTTCCACAGTCCAGCAGATGTGACATCATGTTAAAAAACGCCCCATCTCTGCCCCTCGTACACTGTCCCAGGACCATATACAGTCAACTTGGTACACAAAAAAAAGGAGATGGCGTTTTTGGTTACATCACTTTTTCACTATCTCTAGATCCATACATGATAACTGAAAACGTATGCTGCAATATGCTGCAGACTTAAGCTTGATATAATTCTTTTGTACAGCCTTTACAAGTGAACTCGGCAGAATTTTGTGGGAAGACAAGAGCTATTATTAATCAGTCTCAGTTAGCAGGCAGTTCTTCTGAAATTTCTTCCTATGGTCTTAGTACTACAGGTCATATTTTTGAAGGAAAATAAAGACTTCATTAACCAAAATACCTGAAAAAAATTCAAGGAGGTAAAATTTCATGTCCACTGAACAAGGAAGCTATTTAGTTCAACAAATGCATTCTATATAATTCTAGTGTATTATCTATAATCAGTACTCTGTTTCCCTGCACTAGAATACAGTACATCCTTAAAGAATCAAGAGAAAAAACAAACAACTTTACATGAAGCAGTGAAAGGTGTGAAGGGGAAACCGTATGAGAAGAGGCTGAGGTCAGTTGGTCTGTTCAGCCTGGAGAAAAGGAAACTGACAGGAGACCTCACTGTGGTCTTCAAAATCCTCACAAAGAGAAGTGGAAGAGCAAGTACTGATCTCTTCACTCTTGTGACCAGTGACAAGATTAGAGGAAATGGCATGAAGTTGAGTCAGGGGAGGTTTAGGCTAGACATCAGAAAAAGATTTTTCACCCAGGGGGTGGTTGGGTACTGGAACAGGCTCCCCATAGAAGAGTCACAGCACCAAGCCTGTCTCAGTTCAAGAAGTGTTGAGACAATGCTGCCAGGCAGATGGTGTGATTCTTGGGTGTCCTGTTCAGGGCCAGGATTTGGACTTCATGATCCTCATAGGTCCCTTCCACGTTAATATCTCCACTGAAAACTCTTCCTTTAGAGCACTGTTGTCATCCTGACAGATACCTTGTAATAAAACACGTTTGTTTTTTCTGGCTCACAATAATTTAACAGTAGTTTTATGTTAAAAGAACATTACCGCAGTTTGGGACCTTCATATCCAGCAAGGCTGTCCTCTTATTGTTGTCATCTACGCAATATAAATCCTGAGTTTCTGTGTAAAACTTGGTCTCTTGAAATTTCTTGATCCACATGATTTCACAGGAACACTTGAATGGATTGTCCACCAAAATCCTATAGAAAAAAACATACTAATTTATTTAGAACGCAAAATGTGTCATGCATATAGAAAAAAAATGAGGGGCACGGGAATTACAGGTGCATTCAGCTGGGTGAAAGTAGAAGCTGAATCCTTCAGTTCAGAAGATTAAGGTATGCAAGTTGAACCCTCTAGTTAAGAAGCATAAGGCATGCAACCCTGGTAAACAGCCCAGTGCAAGCTGGAAGTCAGTTAACAGCTTCCATGCAGGGAATTGAGCTCTTCGTGCAACAAGGACCCAAAGTCTCACAAGTAGAAGAAATCACACAGGGAATTTGCCTACTATTTCCACTTCATCAGGGTAAATCAGGAGCACCTGGAGAACTGGCATTTCTATTTTTTTTCATAGGCAGAGATCAGAATTCCTCTTTTCTATACTCGAGTCTCTGAACCCAAGTTCAGTTACCTCAAATATGGTTTATTGCTGTGAGGTTGTAAATTCTTTATAGAGTCAAACACTCTTGGATTATATAAAAGCACCAACAAAGTCTAATCACAAAAAATTATTTTACCTAACGTTCTACGACCCACTGTACTACAAAACTTTCAGAAAATCTCACAGTAAAACCTTAGGCAATGTCATGAATAAACACTAACTGAAAATATGGCCCTGAAACAGAAATGTATGTGGTACACCACACAGAATTTACAGGTTAGCAAACTTAAATTCTAGTTTTAAAATTTAATAAAACTACACAACAATGTGATGCAGTAATGCACAAGTTAAACAGAAACAGAAACATCCCAATGTCTACATAAATAGTGACCCAGTGTTATTTTTTTAATTCTACAGGTATACATGAGATTCAATAAAATGAGTGAACAAGTGACTATCTAAGGCATTTCACAACAAGGAGAACTTTTTCTTAACAAAGATTCATAGGTATTTTCAGTGTACAGCAACTCAAGTTTCTCACAGAATCTATGCTCACAAAAGCTTCCTAAGGACATGAAGTGCACAAACCATGAAAAAATCAGCTTATCAGCACCATAACCTGTTCCTCCAAAAGTTATCTCAAATTCTTTGAGGATTACCAAATGCAGGGCTCATCCTCTGAAGTCTCTGAAGGAGCAACTTATAATCACAGAAGTCATCTGCTAGACTTCACCACACAACAGCATGGACAAAAATGGTGCAAATCATATTTGTGCAAGACACAGTATGAACATGAAGATTCCCTGGGTCAAAGCCTATGACATGCATTTTCAAAACTGCAAGATTTACTTCCATCTTCTGTTTCATCCTATAGCTTCACTATAAAAGAGGAATTTCTCTTGACCAATGGCTGAGCTTTTTCTTCCACTCCTTTATTTTGTGCTAAATGTACCAAGGGAGGTAGGCACATCATAGGCAGGATGCTGGAGACATAGTGGCCCTCTATAGACACTTGTGTGAAAGAAAGAATTTGACCTAGCAAAAGTAAATTATGAGTCTTTATCTTGTTTGCTGTAAATTTACAGCTGCAGTTTGTTTGTTCCAAAAGAAGCCTTCCAAAGTGACACCTGCATCTTATAATACCTGGTGAATAGCCGCATCTTATAATACCTGGTGAATAGCCTCTACTACAGCCTATCCTAAACTTTTCATCCCTTTACATTTTGATTTACAAGAGTACTGACAGTAAAAACATACTTGTCAGATTTTGAGAAAGTTTCACAAAAGCTATTTATGGCAACATTCTTATCTCAGATTCATCTACCTGCACTTGTCTTTCTCCCCTGTTTCTTATCTTCCACCTATGCATTAACTACTTATCAACAGAATTGTTCAACTATACTGATTTTATCACTGCTATTCCTCCCTTCAGGCTCTGCTTTTATCCCTCCCCTTTCTTTATGCCTGTTTATCTCACTTCATCACAATGTCTGTTTGCATAACTTCAGTTAATCTACTCCTACACTCCCATTCCCAAGCCCACAACACTCTTATCTCAGTTTTGTATCCCCTTTCTCTCTCAACTTGTACTTCATCACACACTGACTCCATACCTCAAACACTACTCTGTTTAACCTTCTCACCATCCGTTTTTCCCATGTCTGGCTCACTCCCAGCACCCTTCCCCTGCTTCTTCATGCAGAACCAATAGACCAACACAGGGAGCAATGGGAGTGCTCTGCAACTAGCTAGTCTTTCCATCACAGTGTTCAGCGACCGCCAGGTTATGAAAGAAAATTCCAGTGAGCAATGTTCCCTGGGCTGTAAAGAAAATAATTATGCCAACTTAATTATCAGCAAAACATACCTAAAGGGCAGAACCTCTTTTTGTAGCACCAAGATTTGCTCATTTCACTTCTCACATGCTGAAGTTCACCAGAAAAGAACAAGGATTCCATGTCTGCTGTTGCACTTTTGGACAACTGACTCTGCTCTGAGCTCCAGGAGCACAGTCTCCCTCTCCAGTGCAGGCCCAGCCCTCCCAAAGTTTCTGCAGGCTCTCTGCGTATTAGCAGAGAATGCAGAAGATGATGAAAATTTTGGAATGTATACCAATAAAAAAAATCCAGTTGAGGTAACAGAGCATAAAAATGTTAACACTGAAAACATCAATAAATATATGTTTACCAGTGCTTTCATTACTAAACTATTTTATAAAGCACAGTGCAACTCAAAAAATTTGAGAAAATAAAAATATTCTTCAATAGCCAACCATAAGCATACCAGCTGTGGGGCCTATATAAGAATATGAGAGAGAATCTTCATATGAAAATCTGTGGAAGACTGTATTTTCACTAGCTGAAATATTTAATATAAACACCAGCAGTTCTGTGTGAAGTACCTTCACGATAAAATACCTTAAAGCTGAAGGGAAGAGGCTATTTTGACCTCTAATTGATTTAAAATATAGACCTTCTTGAAGCTGTGGAATGAAAATATCTCTGTATTTAAGTGTCCAGCATCAATGCTTTCTTTGGATAAAAATTTCACTCTACTCCGTGATGGACCTCTACCTTCAACAGAAAAAGCTTCAAAATCTTGTTCTTCTATTCCAGCCAAAAATAAACTACATCTTAAAAACTGACAACTTACAGATCAGACAAACCCAGATGGCGAAAAGGCTTCTTGGACAAACTTGAGAGGTTGTTTCTGGATAAATTGCTATGGGAAAAGAAAAAGATTACATTAATTAGAATTGTTTCTTTTTGCACTGAAAATACTGTTTGTGTCTCTCGAAAAAATAATTAAGAACTCAAACTAGCTCTAAAAGTCCTTTCACTTCAGTTATAAAAAGACGGTGTTCAGTATTACTTCATGGTTTAAAGGGTTTCAAGGGTTTGAATCCAGAACGCATCTGAAGTCAAATACATTCAAAATCAAACTAAACAGGGATCAATATTTTCATTTTAGCACTTTGTTTATTGCAGAAAAGCAGTAGATTTAACTGTGTTTCAAAAGTATTTTGTAAAGTCCAGGTGTTAATTACATGCTCAATTTATTCATGTGAAATGGGTGTATTCCTTTCTTTGATGCTGCACCAAACTCTGTACTCACATAAGCCATCCTCACATGCTAGCACACATCCATATCAGAGCCTTCTAGTTGTTCTTTTCAAATTGCATATACAATATGCACCCACATGGAAGATCAAAAGGAAAACTGTAAAATGCATGTATTGGGCTTTTTTATGTCAATTAAGCATTTATGGTTTCCAGTGGTAACTAAGTGAAAGGTCCTCTACTACTATGGAGAGCAAAGAAATGCTCATCTGAACCAGAAATGCTCTTCCTCTCATAGGCTTACAAAACTTGTTTCTCTACCCCAAAGCAAAATAATGCTGTTTTTTCTACAGTCTTATCAGTCTACCAATTAAAGATAGCAACAGCAGTAAACTGTGTAACTGACAGCAGTAAAGTGCAAATCAGAGCTATGAGACAAAATACCATGAATTTTATGTGGTATTATAAAGGTGCCATAAAGGCTCCACACTTAAAAAGTTTCACTGCACTTAAAATGAGGGATTAATTAAATTTTTTTTAACATGACTAAAGAACAGGGTGTTTACTTCCCAACTTTCAATCCTTAATCTCAGAGTACAAGATAATTTTCACAGAAATTACAAGATGGATTCTCTACAAATGTTTATGAGAGAATCTTTAAGAGATTATTTTAAGAGATTTACTACATTTCATCACGGATTTCTTCTGGCAAACAACAGCCTGAAGTTTACAAACTGACTGGTCCTTATGTGCAAGAACAAAACAAATGAAGTACTATTTCATTAGTCAGATGAACTAGACTGCCTATGGCAGATGCTGGTGGAAATGTCTCATGGACCCTGATTGGATATATCGGCATTAAATTGCAGTTTGCATATAAAACAGAAGTCGTGTTTAAACAAAAACTGTCATGATGGTTTTTTTACCCTAATATGTATATGCCTTGTGTTGGGAAGCTGAATGAAAGAAGTTTGATCCTTCTGTCAATTTGGGCTTCTGCTTCCTTATGGAGGCACATCAAGCACATTCCCTCCATGGGAAACTACTCTCACCATGCAAGAGAATCCTTCCAGTTTCAACACTGACAAGCAACACATGCAGATGGCCCTGTGGTATAACCAAACAAGGTGTACACCTGCATCAGCACCTACACCTGCACAGCAACTACCTTTCCCAAAAGACAACCAGTTGCCTTTACTTGCAGATCACTGTTATGAATTTATCACCTTAAACAATACTTTGACAGTAAATTTAATTTTTTTTTCATAAAGTGAGTACTTTATATTGACTACAGAGATGCTTGCTGCAGTCTCTTTAATTCATGTTAAGTGAAAAAGTCACTGTCAGGCTTCTTTTGAAGATTTTAAGGACCACTGTCATGAAAAGAAAGTAAGAATTAGTTCCTCAATTTAACTACACATAAAAAGATCATGGTGAGCAGCCCAAAGAAGATCCATCTGGGGTTCTAAAGACTTTTTTAATTATGGGGGGAAAAAAAAAGTCAAGGGTACAGAGCCTGACTCCGAAGTTTTACCCACAGACAGGACCCAAATTCAGTCAAAAGCATGCCTGTATTGTATATGCAAATATCAAGCTCACTTCAAAATTGATAGCCATAACTCAGCTAAAAGCAAACCTGTGGCAATCTGAGGAGAGCACAAGCAGACCAGGAAGCTGCATAAAAATTCCCAGAGTTTGCACCATGAGCATAGTTCTATCACCTACAGTGCTTCTGGCAAGGGGAAGCAAGAAAGAAGGGGAGGGAACAGATCTAAGGAGAACTGGGGGAAAGAGGTATAGGCCATTTTGCTACACTCAGTCTCCCTCCACAGGCAACTGCCTGCTCTGCCTATGAGCCAGCCCTGTGTGCTGCAAGGTACATCTCAAATTGTTTCATTTGGCCGTCTTGCCTAAACCTGAACAGTGCAGAGATACAAACTCATCTTAATACCTAGAACTGTATATATACTACATTCACAAATCTATGATTCAGTAACACAGTTAAATGCAGCCTGGCACATAACAACAGCTATTTTTTAAAGTTTCTGGAAATCTGCACTTCCTGTAAAATGTGTTTTAATACTTAAAGGCACTGACAATATATCACATATATGTATTCCACATTCCCACTAAATTACTGTTAGCAGCAGATAAGCTTATGAATTACAGCACTACTAAAATGCAACTATTGGCTAATTTAAGTCTAAGGTCAATGAAAACACCAGAATTAAATGAGCAAGGCTATTAATTACACTTAAGTAGTATCCATTTATTTTCCTGTTGTTTATGTTATCACTCAAATCTTCCCATCATACATAACGCTAGAAAGACATTTGGGCTACATAAGTTTCAGCAAGAAAACAAGGTAAGGACCAAAAAGGGCTTAAAGAAATGTGTGTTAATCAGTTTATTTTAAACTGATATTCTTGCATGAATCATAAAACAAATACTACTTTCATATAATAAGAACCCTCTAACTACATTAAAAGTTTTCATAGAAGAAAAAGAAAGCTGTAATATTATCACAGTAAAATTAAAGCTTATACAGTTACATCAGTCTTCAGAAAAGCGTTTGGTGCTTTCATTTTCTTTATGGGATAGTAACAAATTTGTTTCAAAATTTAAGACTTCTCAAAGACCTGTACTCAGAATTTACTCTTGAAAAGTGAAATTATTTCAGCTCTTAATAGCTTTCACTGTCCCAAACATAACAGAGTTATACGTCATTCCCAGTGCAGTCAAAAGGATTTTTATTGCTGATGACAACAAACTGTGATTCACTGAGGGTTTCAGAAACATTCTGGCGTGCATAAAGACTTGCCAGAGAAAACAAACAAATGCATTTTGCGGGGATAACAGATGAGCCTCAGTAAAAAATACCTCCATACTTACTGCTTCGTTCTGTGCATCTAGAGCAGCTGTGCCACTTAATATTTTCTATCTTATCTGGGCTTACCTGTGTCTGCTAACATTACTAAACGCCCACCAAAAGAAAACACAGTACAATACTGGATAAGTTCATGGTTCATAATGTAAGTATTCTGGATCAAGCATCCATGTACATCAACTGAACAGATATCAAGTAAGTCTAAATTGTTTCTACCAAGGAGCTTCATGAACTTCAGCTCTAGCAAAGCCTGCTTACCAACAGATATGCATTCCCCATTTGACTGCATGTTCCATTTGAAGCTCTTCTTATGGCTAAAATATTTTAAAGGCATCTCATCCAAGTGGGTTCTGTAAAGCCTAGCAGGTCATATAAACACAATGATACTTTTTCCTTAAGTGGTAACTTCAATAGGGTTTCCCTGTTCTGCTTAATGGTCAGATTTCTGAAAATGTGTTTACCTGTGCAAGTTTTGGTTAGAAGGAACCACTGTGGCCAGAGACAATTTATGACTGCATGAAACCCTTTTCCTTAAAGCAACAGGTAAAAAAAAGCCTCTCAAGAGGATCCCATCAATTTTCTCACCTTCTGCAGTGTCTACTTGCCCAAACAGATAGGAGAGTCTTCCAAATAACTGTCTACCTTGCCCCAAACTAAACTCATAATTTCTCACTCTGCCCTCATGGTCATGGAGAGACCTGATTGATTTCATCATCATAATTACTCTTCTTTTAAAGAAAAGATGACCACAGAAGCTGTAGAATCATAGAATCGTTTGGGTTGGAAGAGACATTTAAAGGTCATGTAGTAAAACAGTCCCATAGCAACAAGCGGGATACCATCAACTAGACCAGACTGTTCAGAGCCCTGTTCAACTTGACCTTGAATGTTTCCAAGACTGAGGTGTCCACCACCTCTATGGGCAACCTATGTCAGTATTTCACCACCCTCACTGTAAAAAACTTCTTCCTTACACCTAATCTAAACTAATCCTCTTTCAGTTTCAAAACATTATTCCTTGTCCTATTGCCATAAGGTTCGTCTTCTTTTTATTGCACGGAACAGACTCTAAGTCTCTAAGTCTCCTTACATTATTTGCCTTACAAGCTCCTTATATTCTTTTGCTCTTCTCTCTAGTATCTTGCAAGATGAGTAGATTCAGTGTCCTAATCTATATACAGTATTCTGACAGATTCCTTCCCAGCCACTAAGGTAATGGGGAAAAGAGGTAAAAATGTAACACAAAATTCCTTTTGATTCCAGACTTGAATTTCCTTTGTTCTATCCCTGAGATTCTGTTCCAACAGAGTCACTAAATCTTTCTCTGCAAAAGTGCCTCTTAGACAGTACGTTCTTATTGTGTATTTCCATTGGTATTGTGTATTTCCACAACCAGTGCAAATGGAATTACATATTTTATAACCATAATTCACTGAGCAATTTTACACAGGTAAATGCACAAACTTACTATAGAAGATTATTCCCTTATGGTACCAACTGATTACTGTAAAAGTTCTTTACTTTATTAATGACTATCCAAAGTAATATGTAAGTCTCACAGGCTCACAAGATCTGGTTCACACTCCTCCAGTGACTGTTCCACATTAAGGACAGCACTTAACGTTTAGGCAGAAATGAACATTTCTGTTCACTTCCTTACATGAATTTTTTGGAAAACACAGGTCAAAAAGTGATTCCATCTCATAAGGAAAACAATCAACCCTGTTCTCTGTTCAATAGTTCTTCCCAATTACAAAGAAATATCTTACAAACACAAGGTTTGGCAAAATGTCTTCCCAATCTCATTAGGATAAAAGCACAAAAGTCATACTAAAAAGAGAACTTTAATCAGTTCAGCCTTTGCTAAATCTAAAGCATAAGAAATCTAGAAAAACACAGTTAAAAAGCTGCTTCCTGAAGTTCATGAACTACAAGTTGCATATGGGTGTGAAAGCAACATCATTCCTGTGTTCTCCTTTGGGTGCATTAGTTTAGCGACCTTTCAAAGTAAATCTTCTGGTCACTCCGAGGACTTCAGTTCACAGTCATGTCACAGTCTCTGAGCATGTGTACTGGTCAAATTATAGTAGATGTGCTTCATGTATGCACCTATGGTGCTGCAGCTGCTCTTGGGAAAGGGTGCAGGGCGAGGAGTTGGACTCAATGACCCTTTGTTATGGTTTTGCTTTGTGCTGCTAGAATATTAAAAATTGTTCCTTTTTCCCTTGCCTGGTTTTGGGGGAGGGGAGGCTG
>JAWWES010000094.1:35062320-35081994 GCA_035583135.1 Lophotriccus pileatus
AGGGGGAGGAGTTTTGGGTCTCCCCTGTGGTTTGGTCTCAACAAAACACTTGTGTCCCACTCAAACGGAGACACCCTTGTGGGTCTCTTCCAACTCGGCATATACCATGATTTTGTGAAAACATGTTCCACTCATCGAATCACACTAGAGCTAGTCAAATCCATGTCAGTGAGTGTGATGCACAGTGGGGATATGCTCAAGAGAGGCATTATTTATTCTACACTGCTTACCACAAAAGACATAGCCATAGTCCGTTGTAATAGACAGGATAATGAAATGCATGGTCTATTTACCATTCCACATTGTGTTCTTATGATCTGCCAGTTCCTTAACATGTATACCTTATTTAAAGTCAATTAATGATAGATGACGACTGTAAGTTTGACTTGTTAAAGTATCTTTTTATTAAGGAAATGGTAAGAGATGGAAACAAACTAACAATAAATAAATTAACATGAGTTACACAGTTCACAGTTTTGACTTAGAACACAGACACTGTTCTTACTCACATGTATTGTAGGTTCACATTTTTCACAAATGCCTGACGGGACACAAATCTTAAGCCTGAATCCACCACAGTCCTGGGAAAATAAATAAAACTGTTGTAATATTTATGTTTCATTTAAATATAATGGAAAGCATAATGATAATAGTGGTTAAAATAAGAGTGAAATTTGGGTGAAATTTCAACAAGGCTCAGCTGCAAGATTCACAACTCTCCTCACTAATACAAAAGTGAGGCCTACACTTTGAGAAGGTTTACATATACTTCTATGAAAGAAACAAAAAAATTGATAGCCTTATAAGATAATTATCCCATACTCACAGATTTTTAAGTCCAACATAGTATCCAACCTCATTGTCATTGATACTTTCCAATTTTTGTTGGTTTGCAATGTAACTGTTGAAAAAGACAGAAAAAAAGTATGTAAGTGAATCCTTCCAGGGCTTTGACTGTTCAGAGATCATGCACTAATGTATGAGAGTCAGTAGTGATTGCTGACCTACTGCAATTAGAAGTAAGTCCTACTCAGACCATATGCAAAGCAAAAGTGGTCCTTAAAATCTTCCCCATCATTTAAATGGTACTTTGTGGGGCAGTGCTGGAAGGGAAAAGTTTAGTTTTACACAGGGGAAATGAAGAAAGCAAGTCAACCTGAAAGCCAAATAAAGCTACATTACAGTGTCACTGTTCTCCAAGATACGTCCCTTTTAACAACAGCGAAGGGTCCAACTTCACTTATATTGAGGGATGATCAAACTGCCCTAATCTTTTCTCTCATGTTAACTTAATCATTTGCTAAACTTATTTTCCCCCTGACACAAAGTAATTTCAGTTCTTTTCACCAAGTGTGGTAATGGGAAAACTGAGGAAAGACAGGCTGTACTTCATGGTGTTACACAGAGAAGCAGAAAATAAGAGAAGACAAACTGCCATATGAGACCAAAGCACTGAGTCCACTCACATACCATTAGTATCTATCTGCCTGAACCCCAAAAGGATGTGGGGTTCACACACGCCGGTCCTTTGTATTATCACCATGAAAGATTCATGAATAACCAGTGACATCTCACAGACTGGAAATTAAAATGTTCAAATAATGCATCTTTACCTCTTCTGCATCACGAAGCATTTTCACAGTGCAAATCATGCAGTCTAGGAAGAAGAAATCAGTGGAAACTGCAATTCTTCTGACATTATGGAGAGAAAAGTATGTCTGATCTATTATTATAGCATTCCTTAATAAAGAGTCCACGTATTTCAGAAGATAAGCCTAGTTCCAGGTTAAACAGAGATTGACTTGTATTTTCATGAGCATCCTGAATTAACAGAAAATGCAAATTCTCCTAAAAAGGAGGAGTCATTCTTTGCTAGAAGAAACTTTTTATTCATTCTAAGTACTTTTTAAAATTTATTTAAAGGGAAATCTGGTGAATTAGAAAGAAGGTGTATTGCTTTCCCAAAGGCAATCCATATACCTTAGCTGGTGTGTTAGAGAAATTCACTGTGTTCCCAAATCCCAAAAGAGAATCCCAAATCGGGTTGGGCTCTCCTGCAAAGCCGCAACGCTGACTTGGGCTTTGCTCTTGCCATGCACCGGGAAAAGCAAAAAGTTTCCTCTAATGGCATTCATTGTCCCTTGGGAAAAAGAAGGGCAGTAAAAAGACAATGCATGACACTAGAGGGAACACATTACTACAGAATCATATGACACTGTCTGATCTTCAGAAGTTTTCAGGGTAAGATTAACACAGCGTACCCATTATAAGATGAGAGTCCTTCATATTTTTTGTTTCCTTTCTTGAATTTTTAAGATGAGCTGACTTACTATCTCAGCATTTACTGATCTATTTTGTTCGTTTGTTTGTTTTTGGTGCGTAAGTTTATGTATTTTGCCAAGTAAAAACAATGAAATCGTACATAACAATCTTATCAATTCTTTCATCTGAGAATCCTGCAAGTGAATGATCATACTTCCTCTAAACATGCCCTGAAGAATGCATTATTTAATTATGTATCACCTTCTCTGTCACTTGGACCTCATAATGGTAAAATAAAGTTATGCAAGAGGTATCAAAGACACCTTCCTCATCTTGTTCTCAGTATTCAACCAACAGGAATCCTATCAAGACCAGACAGAAATAGGGAAAGCACAAAAGATCGGGAATGTAGGAAAACAGACAGTGAAACACAGAGGGAGAAGAGACTCAGACTTCAAGAAAATAAAGAGAGAAATCAGCTGTACTAGCTAAAGATTAAGCCATAAAAAAAATCTCTGGCAAACACTACCAAAATGTGGACCCATCACTTAAAACACACATATTATCCATCCAAATCCGACATTGCAATTTTAATCATACAAATACTTAACCAGAAACACCCACTAAAAGAAGCTGAACTTGACATAACTTACAACTGACTGTTGCACAGAAAGATGTTAGTGTATTACATCCTGTATTAAGACTCAGTGTAAAACAGCTCAGCTCTGCTGAAGCCAATGAAGCTACCATAATTTATACTGGGCAAAGATCTGAGTATGAGCACACAATCTATACAAAAGATCAGTGTTGGTCCACTGGGGCGTAGACCAAAAGGACAATATTTGGGAAGAAGAAGTAGCATGAATCTGTGGTACCTTTTTTCCTTCTCTTATTGCATCCCCTAAAAGAAACACAGCAGATTCTCTAAGATGAATGATTTACAATTCCATTTCCTAACTGAGAGAACCAAAAGAAACCACTGATTTTCCACAACCATACTTTGAGTAGGGACACAGAGGAATTTTTAAGTGCAACTAACTCTATAACTGCTCTACAGTACACTTGTAAAAACAATCTCAGTACAGAACACAACATTAAAGCAAATTTCATGCAGTTGAAAATCCTGGAAGAAAAAGTGGATATGTAATTTACCACAAGCAGGTCATGTCCCTTTATGCTTCCTTACTCACTTAACAAGTCTGCTTTAAATTAAGCCTCTGCAGCTATGTCACAGCAGTGAGAAAGAAAGGAGTAGAATGATGTAGCTGTACACTGCAAGGGGAAGTTGTTCTTCTGTTTAATTTAGAGGGAGATCTGAAATAAAACCTCTCCCTATCTGAAGTCTATTTTTACCTTCTTCACAACTACTCTACCTTAATGTTACTTATCATCAAACATTAATACTCTAAGAGCTTTGACTTGCAGTGGGCGATGCCAAGAAATGTAATTTGCTTGCCTGCCCTTAATAATATCCACCCTATTCTTTAACTGAGGATTTTTATTGTAGCATGGAAGAAAAACATACTGACTCACAGCTGGCTGAAGTCACATGGAGATCTTGGAAGCTCACTGCACACCACAGCAGAGCGTAGCACCGCCAAAACCTGGCTGGATTGTACCCAGACAGATCACACATATCAGATCACAAACACTGAATGCTGCCTCTAAACCAAACCTGCAGCTGCCTACAATACTATTTGCTATAACATTCTGCCTCTCCTTCAATGAGTAATCAGTAAACAATAGTTGTTTTCAGGCCTTTAATTTAATCTCCCCATTGTAAACTACTGATTAATTCTAATAAAGGCATTCAGAATCACACACCTACTGACTGCACATTTCAACTTACAATAACACATTTATCTCAGCACACTTCAGCAGTTATTGAATAATGTCACACATTCACACTTCACCACTGCTACAACATTCTAGAAATCATAGTTAAAATCCTATTGTAGAAGACCTAACTCCCCCAAATAAAATCTCCTTTAAGAGATTTGTCTTCACTTCTGCTCATTACACAAGTGGAACATCAGTATTAACATCAGTGAAGCAACATCTGAACTGCAAAAGCCTGAAGAGAAAGCAGGTTCTGATCTTTAAAGCTGTCTGGATTATTTTGTTCCTCACTAAGTTCAAAAAAGATTTCATTACAAGTTTCAAATCTTTTCCTTAACCTGAAATAAGCTGGCCAGCAGAAGCATGCCTCCCTAACTAACTCGTATTTCTCCAGCATAATGTATCTTAAGGCTGAAAAAAAAAAAAAAATAGTACACACTAGTCTTAAGAATATAGATGCAAACAAGTAATACTGTAATGCAGTTCCAAAGGTACTTCCTTCCATTGCCAGAAAACTCCCTTTATAGGAAACATATTTTCTTAACACTCCAAAAAATAAATCAATTATATGTCTAGCTCTGGTTCATACAGCTGGGAAAAATAGTTTTTAAAAACTTTCACATTCACTGGTGAAATGTTCCTGAACTTTGGGAAAACTTCATTCTCCAAGTTGTTTTTTCACTAAGTCTTTAGGGGAAAAAGGCAGCATAATTCAGACACTGAACTGTCAGTAGATGAACTACCATTTAATGACAGGTCATATATGTTCCCAGTCTACACTACTGTGAGAGCTCTATGCTAACACTGACAATTAAACATTGCAAAGTTCCTTAGTGATGTATCTTCTTACAAACTACAATTGTCATGCCAAGTTCATCAAAAGGCAAGCTAAAACTTAGGGCCATTTTCAACAAACCTGGTCTGCTTTATGGTTATGCATTAAGATCATGCAGAATTCGTAACCTTGACAGAACACTTGATGAAACTTGGCATAGACAAACAGATTGCAACTGTAGCCCCTCTGAACCCAAATCTAAAGTAACTTTCAAGTGGTGTGAACTCATATGGTTGGAAAACAAAGCACAGACCTAAACAATGTTGCATATCAAGAATGTGAGGTTTCAGACAGATGTATGTACCAATGGTATAATCTCTGCTCAATCAAGAAATAGTTCTACACAGGACCAAGCTCCATCTAGGAAGGAAACTCCTAACAGCAAGCAATGAGCAAAAACAAGTCCTTTACAGATATACAGGCTTACTCCAATCATTTTGTTGTATTTTGCTTTATCTATCTGGTACCATAAGTGTCTAATAGTCCATGGTGGACTTACTTATCATTCAGCAATTTTACAAACAGGTGCTCAACTCCTTCCTTGGCTGCCTGGGTGTCTCCTTACAAATTCTGAACAAGTGCTCCAGTGATTGTTGGGGTTTTTTTAAACTGTGAATCATTGTATTTCACCAAGAGTGAAAAACTGGTTGCCACTATCACGGGTCCCTTAAGGGTTCTTTCCTCCCATTTAGAGTATTTAACCATGAGTCACAGAAGATTACAGGAGTTAGCTTTCCACGTGCCAGTACAACAGCTCTGGAGGCAATAAAATTAACCCTGGGATCTTTCTTTACAGACACAGGCATGCCTGTTTTTTGAGCAAATCCAGCACTACACATAGACCACACTCAAGTAACGAGTTGTTCAGAACAATCTGGGACTCAGCATCTCACAGCCAAGGCCAGAAATCACAGTAACCTTAAAGAATTCCCTGTTCTGGATGTGTAGCTGTGTCAACTGCCAGGAGGTACTGTGCCCCAGACATTCTGTTCCACATCAGTATACTATGATTATCCAATTAGTAGCACATAGATGCCACTGCAAATTGCTTCTCCAAAGCCACCACCCTGAATAATAAGTGCCAACCCCCATCTTAAAGCAAAAGAAAACAGGAATTTAGTGGAGATACCAATCTTGTTTTGGCAGTGAAGGAGCAGATCCATGCTATTGCTTACTACTACAATCATGTAGAAAATGGAAAGCCCACCGCTTGCCAGCCAGCTTTAGTTTCCTCTTTAGAGCATGAAGGCAAAAATAAAATAAATTAGTATGTCTAGAATGAAAAGTTTAAGGAAACAGTTACTATAAGGAAGGGAAAGTGAAACATAAAACACCTTTGGGCTTACTTACATTTCTGATTTAGCTTCAAGGTGTTTGTTCTGTTTTCTTCAAATAGCAGGCTATCAAATCAATCTCTCAGGGCAATTCATGCAGCTTTCCAGATTTAAGATTCATGCCCTTGATGAATTCCACCTTCAGAATTACCTTCCCCCAAACGCATGTAAGACATTTAAGTATTTTCTCCATTCAGAGTCCTGTCCTCCTCCTTGAGGTCTCTAAGTTTGTCCATTTGATATTGCATCAAGACATCAATTTTTGACATTTCTCCAGAGAACAACTGACAACTACAGTCCAGTTTTCCCTTAGCAAAGATATTTTAGAAATGCTGATATTCCTTTTTACTGTCAGCTGGCCAATGACCTACTTATTCAGAAAGACGTCTTAATCTCTGACCTTGTACTTATCTAGAAAACACATTTTCATCCCCCGTTTATGAAGCAATCTCTGCAGACTGCTAGGAAGAGGCTAAAACTCCAATACAGCCCCTTTATAATATATATGCTAAAAATCACACAATAAATTCACATAAACAAGGAGATCAGTGAACGTGGCTTTTCATTATTACTCAACAGAAAGCAGACATAAGGCTAATCTTTATTATTATTATTGGGTTTGTTATTATTGATTTTGTTATTATTTGGCTTGCAAGGAAGAAAGAGCATCTCAAAGACATAAATAAATACAAATACATATGTCATTTCTTTCTCCTGCAGAACCACGTAGTGCAGCGATTCCTCAAAAAGTAGTAACGTAAATACTCTCTTTTCAGCGGTTGCATACACCTCTTGTACCTATCACTGTCCTTCATGCAAACACGAATGGCAAAACATCAGTTCCGTAAGAGCACAGCAAGATTCCTCATAACTGCCCTTTATATGCATCTTTTTAGGTCCTTCAGTGAATCAAAACATTAAAGCCTCTTGGTTAATGTCAAAATCTTTGAATTCTCTTTAGGCACCCGTGCTCAGGCAGTGAGCTCGTGGAGTGAGCTCATCTTTGGTAGTTGTATGTCCTTTGGAGCTAGACAGCACTTGTTGACATAAATCAGTATCCCTCACAACAGGTCTTTTCCTATCCCTCACTGTTTGACTCAACATAAAAATTTCCTTCTGAACTTTCTTCTGAGGTCAGTCTTCCCCCACATATATTATTTCTGTTAGACATTAATACTTGGTTTTATTCAGTTTAAAATTACTGGCTCTTAGAATGTCAAATACTCCATTCAATGTGCTCTGATATTCACTGGATCATTGAGACATATGTCTGATGTACCTGTTATATTGTCCACTGTCTAATCCACTGCATTCAGTGCACCCCATGACATATACAGATCAAAAGGTAGGACTTCCAAATGATCGAGAGAAGCTGCAAAACTTAAGACCATCTGTCCAAGCAAATCCATCTATAACCTATTAATACATTAAATTTGGTGAACAATTTGACTCTTGATATCTCAAACAATATTCCTCTTTCCCTAAATGAGCAAAAAGTTTCTTCCTTCTCTTTTTACTCAAGTCTTGAGAGACTACATATGGCCATATCTCTACCCCTTTTCTACCCAATTATTACACAGAGAACCCAACTGGTAGATGTTTTTCCATTCTTCAGAAGGTACCATCTGCTGCCATGGGTCACAGCTGATTTCCCAGACTCCTTCCCACAACCTGTGAAACATCTTGTGTAGCCCTGATCACAGATCTGTGTCTTCTCAAAGACATTCTTGTCTCTTAATGAAAGACACACATAAACAGAACTTCACGATATATTACTGAAGCATTCGAAAAGGGTTATGGGTTGTCTTTTTGACTTTTCGTGATACTGACTCTCTTCACATTTACCTCACTCTTCTAGGTCCAGAACAGGTTGCCACCTTCTGTACATCCAAGTGGATTTTATACTTAACCAATGCATTTTTCAGAAAGCATTTCAACAGCACTGATATTGCTTTTTTATTAAACCCTTTCAGAGGCATTCTTCACTGTTCCACATTCATGTGCTCTTCATAGTTACCTATTTAACCTTCTTTTATCACATTTATTTACATTATTGCATAGTCCACTTCTTATTATAGCTAGCCAATCTTCTGAATTTATAGCTTCTTCCTTTAGCATTATTTCACTTGAGGAATCCTGTTCTTCATTTAATGTAAGTAGCTTCTTACTCGTACTACATACATTAGCATAATAATGTGTTTATTACACATTCTGCACATTTGTCAGTATCCAGAGTATATCTAATACCTCTGCTGAATGTCGCATTGCTGCTAGTTTCCATAACTTTTCATGTTCCTTAACTAGGCCAGTTTGATTACGGGAGAATTCTCTGTTGCAGCGGTACACACAGACAAATCATCCTGTGTCTGTCTTTCAGTTTTCTTCTTGTATTTCTGTTTGTTCTGCTACGTGACATACACACATTGCCCCTTCCAGAATGTGATCAACTTTTACTGAAAAACGTGCTCATGGATGTATTTATTGTTATACTTTAGGAAAACATACTCTTTTTTAAGTATTGATTTTCCATTTTAATATTATATCAAATTTTACCTTCAAACAAAACTCTTATCCTGCATATCCCTGTTTCAAAAGGTGACATCTTCTGTGACAGTATTCTTCAAACTTCTGCACTATTTCTGCAAAGCTGCCTTCTCTTCACCACCATTTTCACAGCATTCTTCATTTACCTTTACAGCTTTTGTCTTTGTTATTTCTTATGAGTAGAGTAGTATTCCTCTCATCCACCACCATATTTCTGCCTACAGTTCTCATGACCACACTACACTGATGTGCACACCTTTCAAAACTCCTCCTTCGTATACACCTTTTGCAGCATTGCCCCTGTCCCAGGACATACATGGTAAAGGTGAAGGGTTCACCTGCAAATATAAGACCGAGTAGACATTTTGATCATACTTCCAACTATGACGACACTCACCTCCTAAACCATTCACGTCAGAAAGAGTGAAAAGAAAGAAGAGCAAACCTGCTACAAGTCAAACTGTTCATTAAAAGTCATAAGAACATGCAGGAGTGCTCTACAACATGCAAAAACTGTGCATGCTACCAGACCACATAAACAGAAGGAACAACTCTATGCAGACTGGAATTTCATGAACAGTTGAGAGAAATTTCAGAGCAGGGAAGATGGACAGTCTTTCTTCCACCCACACCCACCTCCAGGACAAGTGGCATCTATTTCTGCAGCTGTGCCACCTAGGTTCACATCCCCCAAATGACATAAGCTTCAGGCAACATGACAGTCATTGCACACAAACATGATCCAGGATTTGCAGTGATATCTACAGCAGAAGAAGCATCTAGCATTACTGTTTTTCTATTTAGGTGCCTTGATGTCACATGGAATTACATCAATCAAAAATATTTGTAAATCTATTGTAATTTTCTCCATATTTATAATATGTACACAGCAGTCCTAAAAAAATGCTTACCACCACTCTAAACTTAACACATTTCAGCATATGCTTAAGTACACTGCATAGTTAGACCCATGAACTCAACAAAACTGCTCCCAGCTGGAGAGTACAGTATATATATATGTTTAACAAGTGAGGATCACAGTACGCATGATGTGTTCCAAAACCAGTTTCTAAAAATTGAAAGAGGCAAGACTGGAGGGGAGAATAGGAGATGAATATACAGTAGACTATTCACCCATTTACTGGATGGAGAAAAGAAAAAAGGAAATTTCAGCTTCCTGAACTAGACCTACATTCACCACACAGATTCAGCTGTGGGGGAAGGAGGAAGGGGGAAGAAAAAGCCAAAAAGAAGGACACCTCTGCGTGAGGTTGAAGACCATAGAGTTGAAGGAAATGCTGTAAACAATGTTCCAGCTGTAAATAATGTACAGGGGTTCCACATTCAATTCCTTCTGCTTCCTAAGGGAGTGTGATCCCAGTTTCTCAGAAAATACCATACTTATAAAGCAACCTGAAAGAAGGCAGTCTCAATCTTACCTGTTTATGCTGTTCTAATTTTTACTGTAATTGAACACATAGTGGAGCAGGAGCAGGATGCAGCTGTCTCGCTACGCAAATAAGCATCATAGCCTTTTAGCTAAACAGAGTGTCCTGCTCCCAGACCCAAAAGCATATTTGAATACTCTGTGCCAAAGAAGGCAACTCAGACAGGAAGAACCAAGGCAGGCCCACATCTGTATACCACACAGGACCAGTAGTAAGGATGCTGACATGCAAGACCTTGGTTCAGACCCACGCTCTGCTTCTAGCAGAGCAGCCCTTCACATGCATGCTGAAATGGTTCACCTGGAACCACAAAAATCAGTATGACCTACTAAAAGGAGGGTCTTGCTTTTGCCCCTCACTCCAGTGAACTAACTCCCCAATATTTTTTTATAGTCAGCGGAGAGGAAAGGCGATGACTCCATTGGGTAATCTGCACTAGGAACGTAACTTAGCCTTCTGAATCACTTCCTGGAAGAACTGAGTTCTCCATTGCTTGCAGGAGAGTAGACAGCTGAGTTAAGTGCCTTCACCACACTGTTAGTAGGGAGTTGCCAGATTTTTAAATGCCAAGGCCTGGGATAGTCCCAGACACGATTAAGAAGTCCAGCACATAACACCCACAGCACATGCTATGAAAAGTCTCCCAGTCCCTACCCAGTAAGACTGGCATGCCCAGTATGGGCACATGATTTATCTACATATGCTTGCTATGCCATCTGGCATTCAGAAAAGCAAGCAGTTATTGCAAAAGAATGGGAAATGTCACACCTTATACACTCTTCATATGGAGTACAGCATCTGACTGCGCAATGTGGGGCAATGTGCTTCTCAAGATACCTGCTGAATACAGCCTGTCTTAGTTTTACATGTATGGTTAGGAAATTGAAAAGGTAAAACTAATTTAATTTAAATCTAAAACTGCAGGCTCAAGTGTCAAACCAAGAGGAAAAGTAGGTAACTTTCCCAGCTCCAACTACAGCTCCCTCTTCCAAAAGGACCATCGAAGTTTTACCATTTCACTGCTTTGTCTTTTTCAGCAACAGTCCGGAAACAGAATAACTTTGATCAATTTCTACTCCTTTATTTCTACATCAGACAACTGTATACTATGAACCATATATCTATGGATCCATAGTAGTACCTGCAGGTGCAATGGTTTTGCACATAGAGGTACAAGTTCATTTCAATGCAAAATATCTAAACCGTCGTAAAAGGTTCCCCCACCAAAATAATCTGAGCTTCCTCATGCCTCAATGCATTTTGTCTTTACACAGTATGAAAGCACTTAGAAGGCAAAAAAAGCTGCAAGTCAAAAACACATCAAGTAATGGAGCAACAGGCCCCATCTCTTCCTAACTTAGGCAGGAAAACGCTTGAATCAAGGTTCTTTTCATCCTTCACATATATACTCTAAACTACCCCGGTGAAACAATAATGCCATGCATTATTATCACTGATTTTAAGAAGACCAGAATCTCAGACTCACATTCCCCCTGAAATAAAGGGCGTCTAATTACCTTGCCAGATCAGGACTTAGCAAAAGTAAAGTTCAAGTTACACCATTCAGAGATTATGATCTCTTAAAAGTGCCTCTGAAAATGCCCCAGACACCTTTGTCCTGCTTTCTTCCATTTTAATCTTACTTCTGAAAAAGAAAATCTCATTGCTTCAGACCTTGTCTAAGAACAAAAGAATACTGACCTAAAATCTGATCTCCAAGAATGTACCGTAACAATGATAACACAATCATAAACATATAGCTGAACTGGTATTAAATATATTTAAGTTTCAGCTATAACCTCTGTTGATGATCAACACTCAATGCAGGTCATTTTCTTACATGAAAATTTAAAAAAAAAATAAATGTAACTTCACAACAGAATTTCCATGGCATGGCTTCTTTCCTGTAAAGGCACTACAATTATGCAATGTGACCATGAGATCATGAGAGATCATGAGAGATCATGAGATTGTGGAGTTCAGTCTCTTGTATGGCAGCAAGTGAGATCACAAACCTGAACTTCAGGAGAGCTAACTTTAGCCTCTTCAAGGACCTTCTTGGAAGAATCCCATGGAAATGAGCCCTGTGGTGAAGAGGGGTCCAAGAGAGCTCGTAAACCAGCATGCAAGCATCTCCTCCTCCGGGCTCAAGATCAGTGCATCCTGATGAGCAAAAAGTGAAGCAAAGAGGGCAAGACACATGCATGGATGAATAAGAAACTCCTGTCAAAAGTGAAGCACAAACAGGAGATACAAAGGATATGAAAGCAAGAAGAGGCCACTTGGGAAGAATACATGGATGTTGTCAGAGTAAGCAAAATGAGATGAGAAAGATTAAGATCCATCTGCACTTAATTCTGGCCAAGGATGTCAAGGACAGAAAGAAATGTATCTTCAAAACAGGAAAGAAAGAGGACTCAGGGAACTACCAGCCAGTCAGCGTCACCTTGATTGCTGGAAAGATGATGGAGTGCCTTATTCCGGAGGCCATCCCAATGCACATGGAAGACCAGAAGGGGATCAGGAATAGTCAGCATGGATTCACTAAAGGTAAATCATGCTAGATCAACCTGATTGCTTACCATGATGGAACAACTACCTGGATGGATGAGCAAAAGCAGTGGATATTGCCCACCTCAACTTCAGCAAGGCTTCAGACACTACTTCACATGATATCCTCATAGGCAAGCTCAGAAGTGTGGACTATGAGAGTGGACAGTGAGGTGGATTGAAAATTGGATGAACAGCAGATCCTAGAGCGTCATAATCAGTGTCACAGGGTCTAGTTGGAGGCCTGTCACTGGTGGTGTCCCCAAGGTTCAATACTGGGCCCATTGTTGTTTAACTTATTCATCAGTGACTTGGGTGAAGGGGCAGATGCCTCCTCAGCAAGTCATTGATGACACAAAGCTGGGAGGAGTAGCCAATACCCCAGGGGGCTGTGCAGCCCTTCAGAAGGACCTCAACAGGTTGGAGAGATAGGCAGGGAGGAACACTCTGAAATTCAGCAAAGGCAAGTGCAGCATCCTGACCTGGGGAGGAATAATCTCAGACAGCAGCACGGGCTGGGGGCTGACCTGCTGGAAAGCAGCTCTGCAGGACAGGACCTCCTGGTCCTGGTGAACAACAAGCTGTCCATGAGCAAGCAGTCTGTCCTTGTGGCCAAGAAGGCCAGTGTTATCCTGGAGTAAATTAGGAACAGAATTGCCAGCAGGTCACTGCAGGTGATCCTGCTCCTCTACTCAGCTCCAGTGAGGTCACCATATGGAGTGCTGTGTCCAGTTCTGGGCTCCTCTGGACAACAGAGACATGCAGCTACTTGAGAGAGCGCAGCAGAGGGGTACACAGATGATTAGGGAACCGGTGCATCTCTCATATGAGGAAAGGCTAAGGGAGTTGCGCCTGTTCAGCCTGGAGAAGAGATGACTCAGAGGGGATCTTGTCAATGTACACAAGTAACTGAAGGGACGATATCAAGACGACGAAGCCAGGCTCTTGTCAGTGTGCCAAGCAACAGAACAAGAAGCAATGGGAATAAACTGATGCATAAGAAGTCCACCTGAACGTGGGGAAGTACAACTTTACTTGTGGGTAACCATACACTGGAACAGGTTGCCCAGACAGGTTGTGGAGTCTCCTTCACCGGGGATATTCAAGCACTGTGTGGACACCATCCTGTGCAATGTTTCTAGAGGAAGCTTCTTGAGCAGGGAGGTTGAACTACATGATCCCACTAGTGGTCCTTTCTCACCTTACCCATTCTGTGATTCTGTGACTCGGTAATGTTACGCTTAAACGGTAGCTATGTAAAACACACCATTCAGGAGGGGCAGTAGTTTGGTTTGCCTCTCGCAGTTTCTGAAAATACAGGCTCATAATCAAACAGGAATTAAGATGCATTCTAATTATATTTGATTTTAATAGCAGCTATATGCCTACATACATCTGGATGAAGAGACTTTTGCAAACACAAACGGCATCCAGTAATAGGGCATATTCATATCTCAGACAGTAAAGGCTTTCAAAACTCTAGGGATTTATTTCTCCATCTGAAATCCATATGAATTACTGAATTTATACAATTGGCACTTCACTTTTCAAAGGACAGTTTTGAAAGAGTGGTTTTTCAGATGTAAAAAGCTAAATATACATTTAACACCAACAAAACACCAAAATGGTTTTAGAGCTCTTTGCTCTGTTTTTCTTTTTTTATTACTCATTAATTGCTACACTCATCCTGCTTGGCCAAGGATATCTGGATGGCCACATGCACTGACATAGTGTTAGATATTTGTGTTGTGACAGATGACAAACACAGGGGAGAAAGAACAGCAATCAAAAAAAGAAAGGGGAGAGGGGTGGACAGGGGATCCCTCTTCACTTTAAAATGAAATCCAAAATGGAGAAATAAGGTCCTTCTTTAGTTGTGTAAAATTTTTGCTCTACACTGATCAGGGATCCAGAATATTGCTAAGCTACTTTCTCCCTTACACTTGGCAGCATAAAAATAATGAAGAAAAAATAGAACCTGAGAAATCTGGAAAATGCCATCCTAAAGATATCACAGGCTGCACTGCCAAACCCTGTTCTCTCATTAGTATGGAAAGACGTGGAAATTTCTTGAAAACAATGTATTCAAGACCAAATCCTTGAATTTATATAAACAGCTTTCATTTCAGTATATAAATCCCAAACCTCTCAAAATTCTTGAGTGACCAAAGACCTCTACAGAGGGAGAGGCAGTGTTCCTGCCACCCTGCCTACAGAGAGCTTCTCTTGATGGATGCTGCTCTATTCCAGCCTTGTGAGCTCTTTCGTCTCAGCCTGACAGACGGCCACAGCAGAGACCCCAAGGAGCCACGTCAGTCCTCACAAGCCATAAAGACAAGGACTAAAACAAGGCATAGAAAAGGTTCCCTGGGAGCAAAAGAAGAACTCCAGTATACACAAAATCCAATGCTTTGTGATATTTGGAGTATTTTTAGAGCTTAGAACTTACAAAACCAATTTTCACAGTCCTTACTTTCCACTCAACCAATTACCCAGATCTTTAAAAGATTTGAAAAGTAAAAGGACAAAATCCTAAAAGCAGCTATTATGTCACCACTGTCCAAAACCCCTTCAACAATTTGTAGCCTGGTGTCTCATGTTTTATTATACAATTCCAAGGCACCAGAAATAACTTCTCAATCCAGCCAAGTTCATGCAATGATGCCAAAAGTTGCTTTGAGGAGGAAGGGGCTGGGAGTTGAAAGGCCTTGTAGCCAGTTTTATATTACATTTAATCTACAACAGTCTAGAAATATAAAATAAAAAAAAAAAAATAAAAAAAAACCCAAACAAAATACCAACAGCTCTGAGCTTCAAATGAATTTAAACATGCCTTTTTTTTAGCACAAGCTCACATGACTCGTTAAATAATTTACTCTATAAATTACTTATCCTGTCTTATTAACAATTCTAGAGTGCTTTATATAACTACATTAGAAATTTATTTTGTGGTTTTGAAATGTACGCAATACACAATCACCCCTCTTTTAACAGGCAAGGTTTTAAAAGTCACCTACTATTTTGTTGGCAAACAGTTCTTCCTGAAAAACACCAATTAATTTCAAACCCCATTCACCTGAATAATCATAAGTAAACATATTAATAACTTGATAGCAGAACTGTGAAACTAGGCCAGGAATATACTTGCACTGCAAGAAGTCACTTTTAAATCAAAGTCTTTGAAGAGTCACATACACCGAGATCTAATAACAACAGATTTTACTTAGCAAGAAAATATTACACTGGTCCTTTTACAAGAAGTCCCAAACACTTTAAAAATTACTCTTTTACTACCCTATTGATATTCTGTAATAAGTGATCCTGACAAGAACTACTTATTTGCTATTGTGCCTACAATGTATGAATTTAACAATACTGATACAGTCATTTTGCTCTCGCCACTCTTGGTCCTTGGCTCTTCATGTGAGCTTCAATGACTGATATTGTTATTTTAATGCAGGATCTCTGTATTGTTCAACTTATCTCCAATAATATCCAAATGACCAAACAATTATTCCAGTTACACTCTTATGATAACCATTGGCACCTGCCTTCCAGATAAAGGCCAGCCCACATCAGTTGGACAAATCTAAAATTGGATTTAGCCAATTGGACAAAACTAGCCAATTGGACAAATCTAAAATCCATCTCATTAACTGTAATAGAAAACTACGCAAAAACAACTAGGAAGGGAAAGAGTGAGGAAGATGACTAAGAAAGCACCAGGCATAAATACTCTCATGCCCTCCCACGTGAAATTTCAGCAGCTGGCCCTCACAGGGCTGATGCAGTAGCACTTTGGGTGTCTTTCTACTGCTCTCAGTAGATCTGGATGTTGGATTCAACCAGGAACCAAGAAATAGCTTGACTGGGACGAGACCACTTACTAAGCTCTAAGCTGCAATTTACCCCCATACCAAAACAGAGCTGAAGCACCTGGGTATTAAAGGATAGAGGCTGCCTGATGCATGGTACCTCAGCTCTGCTATTCCTACTGCACTGCCCCAGCTTTCCATCCCACCTCTTAAAGGGGAAAACCCTGGCTGTCCACTCACACCCTGGCTGCTCAGTGCCATCCACCTGTCCCACATCCAACCCTCTGAACCACTATGAACTTCACACACCCACCCTGACAATACAATTATCCCAGCCTTCCATGCTTGGAACTGGACTCAGCACACATGCCCTGTGTGCCTATGGATGTTTTGCCTCCGACTGCGGGATCCATACCCGTCAAGAGCAGGACATAACCAACGAATAAAGGACCGGTTTCAGTAACACTCTGGAAATACATGGGAATAAACTCTTGAAATTAACTGTCGTACACTCTTCTCCTCTTATTTATACCAAGAGTAATTCCACCAGAGACCACTGGAATTGTGCTCCTGTATCTATAGAACACATAAAAGAAGAACCAGGCCTGAAGATTCACAAGTGAAATGCAATGCCCCAACCTCCTAAACCCATTTCTTAGCTAGAATAAAGCAAGATCTGCAGTGTTAAAAACGGTTCCACAATCTGAACCTACTGTATTAGAACTGCTTCCCTACATAGTTACTGTTTACTGAGCTCACAATAAAATAATGTGACAGCTATTGCAGTCCGATTTTTAATTTATGCCTATAAACTAATTGAAGGGCCTCTGTGTTTTATTTTAAAAGTACACATGAAAAGACCACCTTAAATATGTGTGACAGCATCTCCTGAGAAATCCATGACTCAAAATTATTTTTAGATCACCAAACACAACAACGTGCAATGTCACAGAATGATACAGTAAAAACGGAAAAGAACTGTAAAGACAGCGATGTGCAAAAATATCCCAGGAAATTGAAAACCAAAAGCAGAAATACAAAATCACTAAACACGTTTTAAGTTAATCATGGCTGGAACACATATTTACAATATGTGTTTTCTTCTCTGTCCTTTTAAACAGAGATTAAATTCTAAGGGAAAATGGCTCTGTTACTTCTAATTTGAAAGCACCAGATAAAAAGGCTACAAAGCCAATGAAAATGAGCACAAATACATAGCTCAAAGTAATTTTTTTCCCATTCAGAAATCTACAGAATATTACACAAACATCTAAATCAGTAACAGTTACACAGAAATTCAGAAAGACCGTTTCTTTATCACAGGTAGGCCATATATGAGTAGTAGAAATGAATGCCTCCAGCTTTCTCCCCAAGCAGGCAAATGCAGCAAATTGACTTCAACGAACTGTAGGAATGTAGCTCAAAGGCAAAAACTTAATCTAAGCTCACACTGTATTTTACAGTATTTTTATATTGCTTCTAGACGAAACTGACAAAGAGAAGAAGGATGGTGAAGTCAAACAGTGAGAAATCTGTATAGATTTTGGGGAAAATATTCTGGTATCTTTTGCATTAAATGCTATAGAAAGCAATTCAGAAAGAAGTATAGGGAATTACAAAGATGGAGAAAACAGCCTGAGATGGTTTTTTCCTGAGAACTATCATCTACACAATCAGTAACCAAATTTTTATGCTTAGCAAGAACCTTTTCAGTTTCCTCAGGAAACGTACATAGATGCCACAGTGCTCTGAGTTGTGAAATGATGCAGGATTTAATATGAAAAGCAAGAGAACTCCCTCACCAAAGATCATCTGCAGGCCAACGAGGATGGAAGTACCACATGGAAATGAGGGGGGAAAAAAAACTTTTTTGCACCTTCCTCACGATTAATCAGGGTTTCCTAATCCCCTACCACTTGCTGACAAGCAGCACAATGTTCATTCCTCTGCAGGTTTCGTATTTTCTCCTTCCAGCCACCTCCACAGAGAAGGGCAAACCACGTTCGCATTCCTATGGCTAGGGCATGGAAGATAGTTTGCTGTCACTTTCACCAGAATCTGCCGCATCCCTTTTTTTCTTTTTCTTTTTTTTTTTTTTTTTGTTTTTTTTTTTTTAACAGAATAAGGAGAACAGGAGAGATCTGGGGCGAGGTTCGCAGCAATAACTGAAGGAGATCATGTAAAAACACCCCATAATTAGAATAAGCCCATCGTACCATACCTGCTGCCGCCGCAGAGATGCGGGCTGACCGGTGCGCGCCCCCGGCAGGGGTAGGACCAGCGGGCGAAAGCGGAGCCCCAGCCCCCCGTCCCGCTCCCCGTGGTCCCGCTGCCACCGGCGGCGACCCCCGCCCAGCTGCCCGCGAACCGCATCGCGGGCAATTAGGATTCACCACCTAAACGGGCTCACAGCGGTACCTCTGGAAAGTCGCGTCCAAATAATACGAGGTTTTAGGCTTCCAGCCACCGCATCTGCCCGCGGAGTAAGTGTCTCTCGGCGCGGGCCAGTTCCCCGGCGCCTCCGCCCGCAGCTTCCCCCGCCTGCTCCGGCCCGCCGCCCCCGCGCCTGGCCCCGGGCCGTACTCACATCTCGGTAACATTGTCGCCCTCGGCGCTCCGCTGCGGCACGGGGAAGGAGGTGATGCCCGGCGAGGGGTCTGTGCACCAGATCCGCCAGGAGCTGCAGCGGCAGGACGCGGGACAGCCCAGCGCACCCCGCCAGCAGCCCAGCACCAGACAGCAAAGGCACCACAGCCGCGCCAGGCCGGGTCCCGGCCTCCGCCGCCAGGACACCATGCCGTCCCCGTTCACTCCAGCGCTGCCCCGACGGCCTCCTCCTGCTCCCTGCGCCGTCGCCGCTGCCGGGGCGCTCGGCCGGAGGGTGCGGAGCCTTCCGCGCCGCGGGCGGACAGCCGGGACCGGCGCTTACAGGGGCGCGCCGCAGCCACACCGCCCCGCGGCGTTGTCCGCCCCGGGCACTGCGCGGGCCGGCGGGGGCCGGACCCGGGCGGCGCGGAGCACAGGGCCGACCGGGGCCTCCCGGCGCG
>JAWWES010000094.1:35090737-35103209 GCA_035583135.1 Lophotriccus pileatus
CTGTGAGCAAAACCCCTTGCAATTTGAAGTGTATAATATTCCAATATATTTGTGTATCTACAAGGTTAATTTCACTGACTAATAGACAGTAACACTTAGTTTTCCTCTTGACTCAAGCAGATGATTGTTTCTTCAGCATGTCTACATGCAGTGGAAATATTTTGCCAAGGATGTTCAACAACAGTAGTAAGCATCTGTTTTCTATAACACACACATACCCTTTTAACTGAGCCCAGCTTTTGCCTTTGGTGTCCGTCCCTGGGCACTCCCATGCTCTTGGAGTAATAGACTGGAGTTTTCTTGCTGAATCCCAGCTGCTCAAATCCTTCACCCTGTCTGGGTCAATGAAGACATAATTTATCCTCATGAAGTGAAGCCAGTTCTGAAATCTATCCTAGAAGCTCATGTTCTTGTTGCCCACTCCTGTTAGTTTCATTAACTACTGCAGGAATCCTTTCTTCTCCTGTACTGTCCTCATCAGTGTTCAAAATCTCACAATTCATCTTCTTATAGCTCCTAGAGTTGAGAGACCTTCTGTGCAGCATTTTTCTTCTTTGCACATGATTGCGACTCATCAGAGTTTTGTGCAATCATGTCAGCCATGCATTTATACAAAATTCCCAGTATTTTGCAGGTAAGTGTTATTTTCTAAAGTCATGGTTCACATGAATTTCCAAATCCAATTCATGTGCTATTTTTGCCCTTTAATGCAGGTACAAGTTGCTCACAGTTGGAGTAACTCACTTTTGGCATCCCCAGTTACTGAGCCAGTCCAGATTCTGCTGCACCTACAGGGCTTTCATCAAGACTGGGACAGGTCTCCCCAGCTTTTCCACTGCTGCTCATGTGACTAGACTAAGGTATTTATATTCAAAAAGAGCAGTGATTTTTTTTGTTTCATTTCTTTAAAAGAAAGGGTCTCACGTCCCACTTCATGTTGCATATATACCCACATCAGCTCTTCAGTGGAGACTCAGAAGTCACTGCGAACCAGTTAGTCTTCCTTCCCATCACTAGCACAGAATCACAGAATATGTTGAGTTGGAAGGGAGCCATGAGGGTCATCAAGTCCAACTCCTGACCATGCACAGGACCATCACAAGAGTCACACCATGGACCTAAGAGCATCACTCAAACACTTCTTGAACCCTGTCAGGCTTGGTGCTCTGACCACTTCCTGGGGAGCCTGTTCGATTGCCCAACCACCCTCTGGGTGAAGAACCTTTTTCTAATATCCAACCTAACTTCCCCTGACAACTTCCGGCCATTCCCTTGGGTCCTGTCCCTGATCACCACAGAGAAGAGTTCAGTGCCTGCCCCTCCTCTTCCCTTAGTGAGGATGTTGAAGACCATAATGAGGTCTCCCCTCAGTTTCTTCTTCTCCAGGCTGAACACACCAAGTGACCTCAGCCGCTCCTCATACGCCTTCCCCTCAAGGCCCTTCACCATCATTGTGGCTTCCTTCAGACACTCACTAACAGCTTAATATCTTATATTGCAGTGTTCCAAACTGCACACAATGTTCAAGGTGAGGCCACACCAGTGCCGAGCAGAGCAGGACAATCGCCTCCCTCAACTGGCAGGTGATGCTTTGCCTGATGCACTCCAGGTTGGCCCTCCTGGCTGCCAGGGCACTACTGACTCACTATTTATTGTGTCTTGAATGAATTTGTTTCATGGAACTACTCTTGCATTGTAGTACTTACAATTTTATTTTTTTTACCTGACAGGTGATGTTGGGGTAGTTGAAGAGATTCCCAGGCCTTCATCCACCCAGGGATTCCAGTCATAAGAGCATGTAGGATGTATACAATCCCTTGCTTTGCTGTTTGAAGCAAGAGCAATATTTCTTGGAAAGCAGATGGCCTGATGGGTAAAAGGTTAAAAGCTTTTTTAAACATATGTGTGCATTGCCATTGATTGTGGGGATTTGAAGGTATTTAAGTGTACTTTGAGAGGAAACCACTGATGTAGAGCCCTCTCTGTGTCATCCTTACTAAGTTCCAGTGTGAAATAACCTTACAGATTGTCAATTTATTAATTGACCACAGAATGTGGGTCAAAGGACTGAAGTATATGAATGATAATTACTGTGGTTTGTTAAATCTGGGCACATGAAAGTTCACTGCAGCTTCAGTGTAACTGAACAGTGTGGTGAGAGAACTAACAAAAATCTGGGGATGAGTTTTCACAACACATTTCATATAGCCGACAAAAATCTTTTCAAGATTTGTTATTTGTTGTTATTGTTAAAATTTTCAGAGTTTGCTTCAGGAGCTCATTTCACTTGGCTGGCCAACACAGACAGTGTGAAAAAGAATGTCACTATTCTGAAACGCAAGGAAGGAAATACTAAGAATATCATCAGAAAGATGATGGGCAAATGTTATATTGCCACTAAGATGACATGCAGATTGCACAAGCATTTAAATGGTGTAGGACTCCCCAATGTTTGCTGTTCTTATTTTGACCTGAAGTTAAAAGAAATAGTTTGCCTTTCTCAATTGTGCCTGAATTTATAAAATTTGTCTTTAATTTTAAAGGTAAGGTACAGAAAAATTAAATATAAACAATGGTAACACAAATGATAAATAAATGATAGTACAACAAAATGAGTCTGTGACTCAATTATTAATAGATTTTTATATAAATAAAACACTTTTTTGTGCTATTAATGTTATTCTTCCCAAGCATATAAACTTTTCTAGTCTAAGAAGCTTATGTAACATATTTATGACATTTAAAGAATTAGTGTGGCAGCACTATATCAGAAGACACTGGTCTGGCTAGTGTTTTGAAAAGGTTTCTAAGATCACAAAATCTGAGTGTATTAATTCTGTTGATCTAGAAATGAAGACCATAAGCACAAGGATGCAAACCCTTTAAAGTTAACAAAACTGAAGTTACACTGTTCTGCAAGCAACGCAGCATCCATGAAAATATTTTTTGACTGTTTCTGCTTTTGAATTAAATTTCTGTTCTTGCATACCTGGAATGATTCCTGAGTATTCACGCAGTCATATGAAGACCAATATCTTGATTTAAGACATTGTACAAAAGTGTAAAAATCAGGATGTCCCTTATTAAAATGAATGGCATTTCTTCTGCTTCCTAAGATACAATGATTTGTGGAGTCACCATGTGCATTAACTTATTTGTCTTCACATCTTGAGCATTGTCCATGTTTATGACTTAGGTAAAATTAGGAAGGTGTTCAATTGCCACTTGAGAGGACTTGGAAAACTATGACTAGAGCATATGTGGATCAAGAAAAAAAAATATTGGAAATGCCTCCTACTTAAATCTAAACACAAAAAGTCTCCACAAAACCAAGAGTTACAAAGAGACCTGAACAGAGAATGTAGAGTTGGCTCAACTGTGTTCAGCAGGCAAGAGCAGGGAAGAGCAAGAACAAAGAGACCATTTGCCTCAGAGTGATAGTTGTTAGGCTATAAAATGGTGACCCATAAGAAAATTGCTAGACGTACCAATACGTGTCACAACTAAAATCATATTAAATAACTCTGCTGTAAGGAACACACTTTTACTGGCATGCCAGTATTCTAATATTTTACCCTACTGACACCCAAAATCATAATATCTGATCTTCTGGTTTCCAAACCTGGGACCTAACACTTCTTTTTCAAGTCATTTCCATGTTTGTGTAAATACAGGTTTGGGTCAAAAGTTGTTTGCCATTGTGCTAAATTAGACTATTTCCAATTTTTTCCAGCATTTAAAAATAATAGTGTCTTTCTGGAGTAGTGCAGGAAAAAATGAAGAAGCAATTCATGTTTCAGATGTCCACTCTCTTTTCTTTGCCATTTCTTTTGTGCATTCTCTTTGTAGAAGACAAAATCTTATCTCCCAGAGCATCCTTTAGCATTTTACTTATGTGGTATGCATTGGCCCTGATGATTTCAGACACTGTGAAAGTGGATGTACCTAAGTGAAAAATTGCTCAGTGGGTCATTGCAGGCACTTAATTGACCATTTGACTTTTAAGCTCAATCTTAATCCAAGGAGGTTGATTCTTTTGAGGTTTTGCATGCTTTTTAACTGCAGAGTGTGACAACACTGAGAAATGCAAAGTAACAAGGAAATAGAACAGCATTTTGAACACTGCTTGCAGGAAAACAAAGCAAATAATAAGAGTAACACTTGAGTGCTCTTAATAGAGGCCTGGGGCACTGGAGTAAACAAGGCTGTGCTGAGCCTTCAAAACCATCTTTCTCAATAATGTCAGTATCTTTAGGTCTGGCAATAATGGTGCTAAAAACTGTGCTGTCACAGTAAGACAGAAGGCCTGACTCAACAACAAGTTACCCTACTTTTGTGTCATGGTAACTTCTGTGAAAACAAGCAGAAGCAATGAGATATAACTGGGGAAACAGAGGTGCTAGTCTAGCTCATCTCAAGGCAAAGATTTCCACTTGCCAGTTTTGTTTAGTAAAAACATCTTATTTTGCTGAAACAGAACACCAAACAGTGTTCCATAGCATGTTATCTAAACTACACAATATTATAAATGTCATAGCAAACTGTAGGAATGATATCCTACCTGTCTTGATTATGTTTCTATAGAAGTTTTCATCAGGAGCTACATTACACACAGTCTTCAAAATTCTTTTCTTAGTATGCAAGCAAAATTGTAATTTGGTTGAGATTCCATATGAAGGCAAGCAGTCTTTGCAGAACAGTTTTTACTTCCATTTCAAAATGGAGGCAATTTCTGAAGAAAAGTTTTATCTGAAAAGAGGAATAAGTATCACTGCTGGATTGCTGAAAGAAGAGGTTGCTTGTATGCCATTTAAAGACCTCTAGGAAAGATGAATGTGAATACCAAATATGTGTCTCGTAATCCTAGACTTTGTAAATCATTAATTTTGTCACCTGAAAGACCCTGGGTATGTTACCTCATACCAGAGGAGAGTTCTGGCACCACAGGGAAACACAGATACTGGAAAAAAATTTGCGGAAGTTAAGGCACAGGGTTCCAGGCACTCCTGAAGGGTCACCTATATAACCTTTAGTCATGGTGTTTAGTGGTGGGTGACAAGTGCAAAACCCGTAGGGCCCATGGGATGGCTCCTGTCAGAAAGAGATGCCAGGATAATAAGCTTGCCATATCTGCATCCAGAGGCTCAAAAGTCCCAGTTCCCGTACACAGATTGATTATAAGGTACTTAAATGCAATTCCTGGTAACTTCCCAAGAAAGCATATCTGAATTCAGAGCCAGGTACCAAACCCAGAAATGGTCAGACCACTGTGCTTAGATGCATGAGCTGTTTTGTTGGATGTTTTGTTTGGATGGTTGGTTTTGGTTTAATTTTAACTCCTTTTTGCAAGTAAAAGTGTTTTCTAAAAAGTACCATTTTGTCTCATGAGTGCAGCCTCTATCTCGAAAGAGAAACGTTCCTGCAGCTCCTCCTAAAGAGAAGTGTGGTTCTCAGCATATAAAGCCACAGAAACAACATCCCTGATTACATGTTGTGGAGGGAATTCTGACTGCTTTGCAAACCCTGAAAATCTTTTCACCAACTTTTGCAGGATCAGAATTGAACTTCAGTCACACAGGACTAGCGTGAAACCAGTGAGATTCTCCTGCAAATTTCAGGGGGACTGATAGATTCTATTTCTGAATTTTTGCTAGATCTTTCTTGTAGGGTACACCGGAACTATGAGAAATGAACACCATCTCCAAATAAACTGTTACTTTTTTTCTTCATCCTTGTACCTCATTCACCTTCAATACTTGGAAATCTTTGGAACAATTTAAATCTCATTCAGCAAATGGGTTTTCTAATGGCACATTCCCATGCTTTGTGTGCATGCCATTCCTATTATCCTCTGCAAACCAGACCTCATAACAGTAAAAAATAGGAGTTCCTGTAAGTGTTGATCAGGTTTCTATCTTAAGAGAGCAAACTCACAGAAATTTTTATAACTATATCAAATACTGCTTGCCTGTGCATGCTGTGATTCTCTTTCCTGGATCAGGAGCCTAGAGATTCAACTCAGGCTGTGAGCTGGCCTCCTACACAAAGCTGACATCATAGTTAATTAAAAGAAAGTCACTGTACTATTTGAGATGAGGCATTAGTGTAGCACATCCTGGACAGAATACAACTCCTACAAATGATACCACAAATTGCTTGGCACAGACACAAGTTCTCATCATTAAGGGAAAGTGCAAGAATGCAATTGAGATTCCTGGTGTAGTGTAAAACCAACAAAAACCTCCAATTATTCAGTCTTCAAGGATGAAAAACACGGAGACTACGTTAGTGGGTACCTGGTTGCAAGGTGTAAACTGCATCAGATTGCAGCAGACAATGCTAAGAGGTAGTAGCTGCCACTAATTCCTCACCAGAAATAAAAGTACTTGTGCTCCTCTCCTATCTCCACTCTTCTGTAACATGATATGTTCATTCATTCATTTTGTGGGATGAGTCTGAACACAGACGATATATTCGTATTGATTCCTTTATTCTGTATTTCAAGGCATTTTGTTTAACAGTGGTAGTAAATGGGTGAATAATACTTACTGTCTTTTTTCAGGGAAGTATTCAGGTCCTTTTGCAGCTGTCTGCACTCCTGTTCGTTGATGATCCCCTGAACTCTGTCATTTCTTGTTTTAAATTAGGGCTTCCTGGTAGAGCTGATGTCTGTGACAAGCCTTCATGACTCTGTGATTCTCAGAAAATGCAGAGAATGGACACCCCAGTGGCTATGACTCAACCTTGGAAGCTACTGCAGGTCCCAGCTCAGAAACTCTCCTTCTCTCTTGGCTTGACTCATCAGCACTGTAGAACAATCCATGATGTCTGAAAACTGCTCTTTATGGCCAACTAGAAAGAGGAAAGGAAAGAAAAGAAAGGCAAGCTCATTTCTGTTTATAATCGTGTTTTCACTGGAATAATTCTAATTTCTAAAGAGAATAAACATATTCTTTTAGTTTTTGTTAGGGTAAAAATTGAATAAAGCAGCTCATTAAATAAGTTAGTTAATTTTCCTGGATATACCTCATGTTTTATCTAGCATGCAGAGAAAGATTTGATTGCCAAAACACAGAACATTAGGTTTTGCTCACTGCTTTTCCTAGTCAATAGTGCTATTAACATGTAAAGTGTGGCATAACCTCATATCTATAATAATAGGAGCAAATCATAGGTGTATAAATTTTCAGCTCGTTTTCAGTGGGGTAGTAAAGGATAATTGGACTGATTAGGAACACCTATGACTCATACACTTGCTCATTGGTGCATCCATTTAGGGAAATGCTAGATTCCTTGAACCATCTCTTGGTCAGAAACTGCAGGCATACTTCCCAGCTTTTCTGCCAACACATGCACTACAGGCACTGGAGAGCACCAAGAATGTCCTCCCCATATATGGTTCTGGTTTCTGAAAAGGAAATACGAGGCATAGCTTATCCAGAAGGTCTTAGCAGCTGGGGTCCTCCAGATTCAGCTAAGAGATCTGGACTGGCAGTTAATATTTTTTCTCAAATCCTGACAGTAGCTGAGGTGTGCTGTAGTCCTTCAAGGCTGTGATGTTAGACCTCTCTGTACTTCCTCATGTCATTTGTAGTTGTGTGAACCAGTCCAGGATGAGGAGAATGAACTGAAAAGGAAGGAGGGGCATATTGTAAATTAGCAACTTCCTCCTATGTTGTTAAAGCTTTGGGTATCTACAGTTGTTCAGAGAGGGAAAAGAGAAGTTTTTTGTGTGTGTTTTTTTTTTAAAAAGCGCATAGAAAATTATATTAAATCATTGCTACTTGAAAGAAAACCATCAAAAAGAGGTTTCATAACTATAATGTACATAGCAAATACATATCAAGAGATTTACATTTTCAAAACAGGTTTCGACTCTGTGATTCACTTGAGTGAGGCAACGTTGCTGTCCTGCCACACCAAATTCAGGAAATTATGGGATTTAATAGATAAAATTGAAACGGGGGAAAAGAAGGAAACAATTAATTAAAAGTTATACTTTAAACAGAGCACGACATTTGGGTTTTTTTCCTAAGCTTCACAACTGTAGCACAGTATAAAACATCTAAAAGTCAATATCACCCTACCAGGCAACCAGCTTTTTACTTCTACATTGGAATCACAGCCTGGTGATCAGTCAAGTCAAAATACCCAGAGATCTCAAACTGCTGATAATCCAATCAGAATTTCTTAACAGCTTTGGTTCACAAGTTCATTACAGCTTTCTGCAAGACACAAGAGAGAAAGACAGTATTTCAAGCTGCTTTTCTTTATTTTTCTGTCCTCTGCTTTCATTCCCCTACGATGTCTTTTGTTGTGTTTTTTGGGGTGTTGATGTATTTTTGTGGGTTGGTATGGTTTTGTCTGGTTGGTTGGTTTTGTTTGGCACTGTTGTTATTGTTGTTGTTAGGGCAGGGGGATTAACTCCTGTAGCTAATTAATTTCCGCCTTTCATTTTCCCAAATCTTTCACCTAGATGAAAAGTTGGCCCAAATTTTTTGGAAACCTCTAAGAGATCACTTAACTGGCATTTAGAATACCTATAAACAGTGGCCACAAAAATACAAATCAGAAGAACCTTAGACTTCTAATAAAATATTTAAAACAAATTGTGAAATGATATTAGCTTGTTTTCAGATGAGATCCAGAAAGTTCAACACAGTCCATGCTCTGTGTACATATTTATTCTTGTTAAAAATTTAAAAGGCAAGCTTTTAATGTCTTAGCATTAACTTAAGTTGTAGGTAGTCTGTAAAACAATCAGAGAGATGCTATTAAAAGTATATTAATAATAAAACAGGTGCTTTAAGGGAAACTTAGTATCAACCTGAGTCCACTTTACATTCCATATAGCAGGCCTGGCTGAGAATTACTGAGAATTTAAGAGTAGAGCTTTGGCTGGAAAATTCTTACTTTTCACTAAAAAAATAAGGCTTGAATATCCTGTTTAGTTATTTTTTAAGAAGTAAATGCCACTTTGGTCTTTGATTTAACTCTTAAATCAGTTAGTGTAGTCATAATTAACTTCTAAAAAGCATTGAGACAATTATTAAATAATCACTCAAGGAGGATCAAACAATAGCATCAAAGCTGGACAGAAGCTTTTTTTCTGTCAGAAGTTATGATAAAGGAAAGGCAAGATGTGCTTGCTGACACCCTACAGTTTCAGCAGCAAGAATGTTTCCAGAAACAAGGCTTGACCCCAGCTAGTCCAGGATCTGAGTACCAAGGTACAGTAAGTCCATCCTGGTGTAGTATACCCTTAGCAGAATCATCTTCAGGCATGGCCACAGATCTGCATTTACTCTAGTGCCAGGACATAAATGAAAATTTTTAAAGGTAGCTTTAGAGCAAATAGTATTACTTAGGAACACCTACTGTGTCCCATTAGCTTACCAGCTACCTTAGCTTTAGTAAAGGTACTCTGTTTTAAGATATTAAAACTTTGTGAAAATCCTACAGTAGATTTGAATAGAATACAGCAATCATTTTCCATATTTGTACTACCTATTTTGTGACACCCAACCTTGCCAATATCTCACATGCCCATGTTACTTCAGGAGTACATGTACAGCTGTACAGATGGACCAGTAGCAACTTCATATCCATTCTAAAGAAAAATTCTGCGTTATTGAGAGAACTTCCCTTTTTATAGCTGAAGCTCACAACTGACTTTAAAACATATTAATTTAAAGCATGTATAAGTTCATGATTGCAATCTTTAAATCTACAAATGTTTCTGCTTTCTTTCAGAATTTTACAGACCTGTCTGCTGTTCCCAGTAATATCAGCTGATGGAGCACAAACATGGGACAGTTTTGCTCAAATACCTATAAAGCTTATTACAAACACTGAAGTAAAAATTTGTATTTGGCAATTATAGGAAATAAAGCCAAAATATCAATACTTCCCATTCTAAAAAAGGCTGGATCTATCTCGGTCAAAGAATCAAAGTTGCTTCTTAAGTTACAGAGATGCCTACTCGTCAAGCATACATTAAATAAGCATACGTTAAATT
This sequence comes from Lophotriccus pileatus, assembly GCA_035583135.1. NCBI lineage: Eukaryota > Metazoa > Chordata > Aves > Passeriformes > Tyrannidae > Lophotriccus > Lophotriccus pileatus. The sequence continues at coordinate 35,100,756 of JAWWES010000094.1, forward strand.
CTTACATCCCAGGTTTTCTTTAAGGGTTTCGCTGAAATTACTTATCGTGTTTATAGGTCCACACTGCCTCAGGTCTGTGGAAATGGAATACACACAGATACTGCCTTTAATAAACATAGATTTATATCCTGCTTCTCTTGTAATAGCTTTAAAAAGCAAGAGGAACTAGACACATACTTCTAAAATGATTGGATAGTCTCCAGCTGACCCATGGCATCTTGTTTTACAGTAAAAATACTCTTCAGTTCTCAGACTAGTAGACAGTCATAAACATTGGTTTCTCATCTTCTTTCATGTCTAATATCATGTTTACTACAGAAGCAGATGTTGAAGGTAGATACAAAGCTCAGGCATGAGCCCAGGACCCTCCATGACATGCAGAAAAAAAGTCTCTTCTCCCACAAGTATGTTTAAGACCTCTTCATCCACTGTGGATGAAGACAGAGGCTCTTTATCGCCAGTGAACTTTCCACAGTAGCCTTATCTTCTGCTCCAGCACAATTGGTTGAACTTGCGCAGTCCATGAACTAAAGACCAGACAGAGCCAGAGGCAATAGAGATCATTCTAAATACATCCCACTTCACGTTATTCCACATTGCCACAACTCTTTGCACTGGATTGAGGATTGAGAAGCACAGGACACAGGACTGGGTTCTTACTGGTGAGGCCGCTGCCTCTGCCAGCTGTGCTGTGTTGCCTTGCTGCTGGTTCATCTTGTGTGGAGGAGCCAGACCTTGCTGCTCTGATGGCTACTGCAACGTGGGGCCTCTCCTCAGCACAGGGTTGGGACACAGCCAGGTGAAAACACGGAGCATGGAAGAAGGACAAGCTCCAGGATCCAGCCATATGGATAAAGAACAAAACCCAAACTGATTATCAGAGGCAGCAGCTGCCTCTTCAGTGACCTTCAGTTCTTGACAGTGGCTGCAAGGAATGATGCATAAACTTTGGAGTGAGTCCTCTGGGCAGTGATCTAGAATACAGGAACTTTAGGAAGACTGGGTACTGAGCAGCTGTGTTAGCATCACAAGAACTCTGGTGTCTACCATGTACACATTTAATAGCAGCATTGCAGAAAATATTTATACCTTATTTCACACTTATTTGTTTTCAGAGAGCAAGAAGGAAAGAGGTGCCAGAGTCTTTTCAGACCAGAGGCTAACAAGCCAGAAAGGAGAGGCAAGGTCCTAGGAAATCCTGTTCATAAAAATAAAATGTTGATCATCAGTATGTAGGGTTTACAAATGGTGACAGAGCAAATAATATACAGGAACCTGTGATAATCTCTTTCTTCACCTCCCCACTGAATGCTGTCAATTGCACAGCCAGCTATCACTGGTGGAAAGGCACTCGAAGGGAGGTTTGGCAGATAAAATGACAGATGCTTTGCCAAGTATCTGCTATTTCAGGAATTGCTAAACATTTAGTTGCACAAGCAGTTCCTTGAGTTACTGGACATCAAAGAGAAACCAACCCAAAAACAAAGGTCCTGAAAGGGAGTTTAAAACAAAGAAGGAATTGTAAGTTCAGCAGTGTAGGTCAAACCTCCTAGAGAGGGAATGTAAACTTTCTATTGATTTCAAGTGCAGAGTTTCTTTCCAGAGCATCTCTGTCCTCTGTTTTTTCTTGGGGGTCATTTGACTTTCTTCAGACTCTGTGCATTCTCAGATCTTTCACATTCCCTCACCAGAAGGGAAGAGCAGGGTCTGGCAAGCACACACCTCTTCAGTGCCTTTTTTAGACACTGACTTTATTTACAGGCTGATGCCAATAGGTAATATCAGCATGAGAGGCAGTCCTTGGCACTTTAATGGGTCAGGCAGAAGAACTCATATTGCCTCTGGATCCAAGGACAGAGAGTATTGCTCTTCAGAGACACAGAAATATTTGGAGATTCAGTAAGTTATACAGTCATTCTTAGGAAAAATAGTAAAGACTCCATTTTTCATCCTTTGAACAGAATAGGAACGTGTACACAAGTGCAATGTCACAGAACTAGAATTTTTTAAGTTGGTTAGGGTTTATGTGCAATTTATGTGTATGTATGTATTTTTAAATCCATATTTTTCCATTATCTATAGCCAAGGAAATCTGAAAAGTTTTCAAATTTCATATTTCAGATTCAAAAAGATGTTTTTGAAGGACCTCTTTCTCTGCATCATCCTTTACTCCCATGCTAAATGTCAAACACTTGTGGACTGTGATGGGATAGGCACAGGCTTTGTTAGTGGGATATCTAAAAAAATACACTCCCCCTGCCTCCTGCTCTCCTTCAGGTCACTTCTTTCATACTGCAGCTGAGACATTATGACGCTTTATGTCAAGGGCATTTTTAGTGATCTAACAAAACCTACATCACATGTAGGTTTTGTTAGAGGGAGCCCCCGGTGGTCTAGTGGTTAAGACGCAGGGCTGGTACCCTTGAGACCCAGGTTCGATTCCCGGTCAGGGAG
>JAWWES010000094.1:35105547-35128524 GCA_035583135.1 Lophotriccus pileatus
TCGAAGGCCTTATCTGCATATGCGGGTAAGGACCTTCCCCGGCTCTTCGTTCGCGAAGACGGGCCATTATTATTAGGTTTTGTTAGGCTTGAAGAGAGGAAGTCACAATCTCTTAGGGATTAATCCAGCACTAGTTCCATTTAAATGAGAGAACTTCAGGACATAGTGTAGTCACAAGTCACCTTTCAGGAGTTGTATTCTACGTTTATGGACGGAAAAGAGAGAAATGAGGGACTCATACAAAAATCTGTTCTGGTGAAATGCAAAATTAAAAAAAACCCAAACAAACCTGGTTGATCTTTTCATGGACTGCATTACGTGGTGCTATTTACATGAGGATTGGAGACTTTATCTGCAGCTTACACCGATAAGAATTCCCAGGAGGGTTTTTAGAGCATAAGGATGTGTTAGCAAAAAAAAGGAAAAAAAATTGTTTTTAATCAAAACAAGCTTTATTTAAACCTAAAACTGAAGAAGAGCGGTTTTGGGGTTTGTGCATAAAAGACTCTGAAAGTGGCATGGAAAAGTGTTTCCAGGCATATGATAGCAATGCAATTGCAATTATATAACAAGTGTTCAAACTGAAGAAAAGTTTGGGTTTTCTTCGTGAGAGGAAATAGATGAGTGTGGCTGAAGCTGTCTTTCTAAGCACAAAGCACACATAGACAAGATTTATAAAGCATGAACTCAAGGAAAAAGCCTTTGATCTTTCTAGATAACAGCTCTTATTTAGAGTTATAATAAAATATCTAGTCTGATCTTTTTTCAGTATTCTTTTACTAATTATTACTAATTGTAACACATTTCAAATGTTTTTAATACATTTTAATGTATCACAGGTATCCTTTAGAGCTATTTTCTTCTAATTTGCTCTTTTCTTGATTTTGCTAGTATATCCAAGGGAAACTGGAGGATCTAGAAAACATAGGTAGAACTTTACAGCAGAAAGCACTTGTACTGAAATTTAACCCTCTTATTCTAGATTCTAGAAGTCTTTCTATTTATTGTAAGAAAAAACCTAACAAATATCCTATGAAGGAATTGAATGACAACAGAAGCTTGAGGATATACATGACGCTCTTGGAAGACCATTAACTTGGCATCTTCACTTGCATAACTCTTTTCTGAAATTTCCAAATTCTAAACCAATGCAAAACTTTACCTTTCTTATAAATTGACCCTGCCCCCTATGCTTCTTTGCTTCTTCTCTCTTCATCACCCATCTCAGTTATGTCTTTTTGAGTTCCTTTGGACTGCACCTCTTCAGAGATGGGATGATTTTATTAATGCAGCTTCACAGCTTAGCACAGTTGGGCCCTGATTTAGACTGGGCAACTTCAGCTAGCACAGCAAGATAACATCACTGTAGAAATGTGCCTTCTTTCCCCACCAGTCTTTCCCAATGGGACTACCAACTGGTATATAAAGAAATGTAGCACTAGACATGTTAATAGCCATTCTGTCGCATACAAAACACATCAAAACTACAGATCTGGAATGCCAGTAACACTGGTTCATCTATCTGAATTTCCTTCCTCTCATTCCCTGAATATTTCCAATGTGATCCATCATTTTTCAGATTGAGAACCCTTCAAATCTTGTTACATTATGTACCAATTAATGCAATGTCTTGAGATGAAATCTGAGAAGATAAAATACTGGATGCAGAAGCAGGCACCTTTCGAATAAAGTACCAAGCTTTTTCTAATGGAAACTTATTTTTAGAAAGTTAATCAAGAGATTAGTCTTCTAGACCAGAGGCAGTAGGGAAATTAGCAGTTCTTTAATCATGCAGATCAGTAAGATGCTCAGTGTTAAGTATAAGACTAGTCACTGACCCTTTCTGGGGAGCAAATGGATTATTATGTTCAGCATTTCAATTTCACCCAATACCACAAGTGCATGGTAATTATGATTTTATTATACAGTCACATAAGTAATGCAATATTTTTACTGATCTTTAAACTTTAGAACATCACACTGAAAACTGTCTAATACAATAATAAGGATATAATAAGAGGAATGCACTATTTGATTTTTACTGACATTAAATTGGTAAGAAACACTGAGAAATTTCAACAGCTTTAAAGAAAAAATCAACACTGTAGAAATGAAATTGTCTAGCTGTAACACAGCACATATCAATCAATGTATGGACCACTGATTAGGAAAAGAATCTGTAATCTCAAAGAGAAAGTAAGGACACTGTAATAACAAAGTCTGACTTAATATAGTCATTATTTTAGTCATTATAGTATATAATATATGTAGCATATTTTAAAATTTAACAGTGCAAACACAAAACTGATAATGAATCAACCCCCTGTATTTAATTTTTTTCTTTAGCTTCTCCAAAACCAATGTATTGTCCTTTTCCTCTGCAGAAAGAGCAAGGACTTTAGGGAAAATATGAAGCTGCAACATTGCCTTCCATAGCTCTAGGGAGGCTCTGTTTCATTCTCTGGGGGAAAGGACTTTGGTTATTTTGTGATTCATCAGTTTTCAGACTGCAGAAAGCAAAAGTCTGAAAAGCAGGAGCATTAGGCAGTAAAAAGCATTGCAAAATAAGGGTTGGATGTAGACATGCAGATGTGTGGGGGTGTTGTTTGGACAACGAGCACAACTAGCCCTGCTTTGGGCTTTATTTTTGCATGTCTGCCTTTCAGACTGACACAGACCAAGAGTATGCATTCTCTTGCTTCTACTGCTTCCGTTCATGCACAAAACTCTTACAACATAATTGTGTGCTTATTGAGTCAATGTTCCTTTTTCAGCTATAGGTACAAGGAAAAGCTCATTCTGGTATTGCAGCACAGCCCTAAACTTTCATCTCACATTTACCAGAAACTACAGCACATATGCCTGCATATCTAATGCATTCACCATTCCAGAGACTGCTTCTTTCAGTTCTCTAGCTGTTCTCTGCCCAACTACTCTTCCTGGGCAGATTGTTAAATCATTTAAATGTCTGTGGTCGTCTTCTCAGTAAGTCACCAACACCAAATGCTCCTTAAGGTTTTTCCAAATGTCCTACACATTTCTAGTGAACACCAGTAGCTCTGTTTTGTTGTTGTCTGGTTTGGTTTGGTTTTTATTTTTCATCAGTAGCTCAGTGTATTTTCTCAGTTTGGTCTAGTATTGTTAGAGTGCTCCATAATTACCCAGTCAGTGATTCAGTGAATCAAAAGTGTCCTCACCATGAATCCTAAAGCAGCATGTTCTGTATGCCATGACTTGCATGGAATTTTATTCCAAAAATTAGCTATGTAGCTGATCAAGAAACTGATTTGAGTATGCTGAAGGTACAGGATGATATTGCCCTTTGATGCTACAGAAGATCTTCTTTGAGCCAACGAAACAAACCACAAATGTTCTTAGATTCTCTGGTCATTATTATGCGCACCACAACTAACTCTACAACTCTCATTAGTTCTTTGACTTCACAGCAACAGATGTAATTGTCTTCTACCTACCAAAACACTCAGATATAATGTCTTTTTCATTACAAATCTGCTTCACCATCAGTGTAGCTGCTCTGAAAAGCACCCTAGATCTATGGCTGATCTTTAATTTCTCCATTACTTATTTGGGTTTTTATTAATTCTGTCAAAAATTATAAAATCTGAAATGAAAGGAAAGAAAGAGACTTGGTCACATGCTAATGCCTGAGACATGTAAAGTTTAAATTGCTGAATAATCTGTCAGTATAATATCAGTGATCTGTGAATTGTGCTTTTAAGCATTATCTTACTGACTGATGTGCAGCAGCTAATTCCAGGTATGAGCTGCTCTCTGGAAACACTTGCATGCTACTAAAGTGATGTTTACAGGCACTTCAAGATGTCTAACTCCAGACCCAGAGGAAAAATATATGTAATGGTTGTGAGATATGGAGTGTGATGGCTGCCTGCTTCTGCCATGTCGCAATTGCTAACATGGAGCATGACTATTGGGTAATTCTAGAGAAAAGGAGTCCATCTAGTTTTTTGAGCTGTCAAGACTGTGAAAGGAGGGGAAAGGCAATTGAAGGGAGAGGTCTTTCTTCTCTCTTACCCTAGAACTTCTGTAACTTTTTGAGATTCTGATAAGGAGCACAAAAGTGAAATGTAACTTGCTTTTGACAATTATCCTCATAATCCTACTGTTTCAAATAACATAATTTTTGTATAATTTTTGGCCAGCAGGACTATGCAAGGCATCATCCCCCCCTCCTCAGCCATAATGAGGCCACATCCTTAAATCAGTTTAGGCTCCTCACTACAAGAAAGACATGGACGTACTGGAGCATGTCCAGAGAAGGGCAAAGGAGCTGGTGAAGGGACCACAAGTCTTAAGAGGAGTGACTGAGGGAGTTGGGGGTGTTTAGGCTGAAGAAATGGATGCGCAGGGCAGACTATATCTCTCTCTACAGCTGCCTGAAAAGAGGGTGTAGTCAGGTGAGGGTCAGTCTCTTCTCCCAGATAACAAGTGACAGGACAAGAGGAAATGGTTGCACCAGAGGAGGTTTAGATGGGATGTGAGGAAATATTTCTTCATGGAAAAGGTTAACAAGCATTGGAACATGGTATAGATTCTACCTCATTTTTTTTGGAATACTACTGATGTTTACATAGTAGCTGAATAGGCATATACAGCCCTGAAAATCTTAAGCCTTCAACAAACATAGGCTGTACAATTTGCATTATGTGTGACAAAAAAGTAGACAATTTATTGTAATCTTCCAAAATATTCATGCTAGCCTTAAACTAAATTCCTCTGTGTTCTTTCATCTATTTTCACAGCCTGTTCCCTTATGAACAAAAGTGACTTTTAATTAAAGCAATTTCCAATCCAAGTTTTGGAATGCTGTAATTTTGTTCTCGTTGTTGTTGTTTTCTCTGAAAATGTTATAGTGCTGAAAAATAACACGTGATACCGAATAGAGACCAAATTAAAATAAATTTTTAAGATCATATCAGTTGGGATGAATGGGAAAACTAGAACTCTGAGAAGTTGTAAGGTTTGTTATCAGACTGGCAACAAGACCTCTGCTTAGATGTTCCACTGGTGTAAGCAGCCAGAAAGGCAGCCCAATTATAGGGGTAAAATACTGATGTCTGCTGAAAAATAGTGACAGAAAATGCCTGCCAGCTTGTGAGCTGTGAGCCTGGGAACTAGGCCTCTGAACAAGAAACATACTTAAAATTACAGCTGGTCTATTGGAAGTACACTGTTGGTGTACCTAGGAAGAGGACACATTCTGAGGTACTATTGATAAGTGCAAAAAAAAAGGGACTGAAATGACAGTTTATCATATGAAAAGGTGAAAAACAGTCTGGAAAAAAGTAGAAATTACTCCAAAAGAACAGGAAACCTCATCATCAATTGTGTGTTACAGGTCAAAAAAATCAAAATTGCAGCATCTATCGGTTGCTCAAAGCAATATTATTCTATGCCCTCTTATGTCTCTTAATTTCTATTCAAAGCTGAACCTCTCTTCCTGGTACCTTACCTTGCCACATATACTTTTTAATTTCTAAACAGGCTGAATTCTCCACATTACCTTTCTACAATGACTTGGCTGCTCACTGGGGATGCTGACTCCAGACTCTGTGCCACAGACCACCTTTGAAGTGAAAATTCTGTAATCTCACTGGTCCCCCTTTTTGGACCCACTTTTGGGGTAGGTGTAGCTTGTGATCTCAGTTCTGGGATAGTTTAGTTCATCTTTGGCATTAGTTTGTCCCTCCACTTTGGGATGGTCCGTCCCCTTCTGAAATCTGTCTAATTCCCTTGATACTGATATTATAAATCCATATAAATAATTTATTATATCTGATATTACATTGTTGGTAAGTTGCTTCAGTAATGAAAAGTTCATAGTAACTTGTAATAATATATACCTAATTGGTAGTTGCTGTTATTGATTGTTGCTCTGTGATTGATTGCCACTGTTGTTGACTGTTGCCATATTATTGATTGATGCTATATTATCAATCTGATAACATTACTAATATTGCTGAGAGTAGTGTGTAACATATGTAATATATATTTTAATATATATAATGTATATATTATTATATAGTATATATATTCCCTTTATTAATCATAATTATATTATTATACTATATATGTTATGCTATACTTGCTATAGGTAATTTTTTATTACTTTTATTTTTGTGTCCATTTACTTGCTAGTGGTAAATTTTCTGGTATTTGTGGTAATCTGTAATAAAATAGAGGAATTTAGAGGATAAAATCTCCATGTTCTTGTGCACTGGGGAATCCTACAAGCCTATGGCCACAATCTCAAATACACCCTCCCTTTAGGTCTTCGCACCAATGCATCTCCATCTCCTTTCCATTAAAGCAGTAGGAACAAAGAGATTAAAAAAAAAAAAAAACCACAAAAAAACAAAACAAAACAAAACAAAACACAAAAAATCAAACAAAAACAAACAAACAGAAAAAAAACACCCAAACTAAAACAAAAAATTTCTGGGCATGTTTCTTGCTCACAAGAATATCTAGGTGGTGTATTAGTTGCCTGTTTAGGTCCTCTGGCTCTGTTTCACACACTTACATGGGGGATGACTCTGGGGGTATAGTCTGTCAATTTCAAGTGTTCCCAGACAAAACCAACTGCCTTCACAAGGCAGTTACTTTGTCCAGGGAGTGTTGAAGGCAATGGAAAGAGACAGCTGGAAAGGAGGACAGCCACTGGCATGAACAGAAAGCTAAAAAGAAGTCTGAAAAGACTATTTGCTTTACCTATCATTTTCGCACCTACACTTTTATCTTTTGGTATTTTTATCTTTTGGTATTTTTATCTTTTGCAAAGTACTCAGTTATAGTCAAGGGTTGGACTTGATGATCTCAGAGGTCCTTTCCAATCCAGCTGTTAGTATGATTCTATGATTATATAGTCAAGTCCAAGCTGAGTGCACTTCAGCCAATGCAAAATACCTCTCTGTCTCATCAGGATGTGAACTGCTGACTGCAGGTGGTAATCCATGTGTAATCCTGATAATGTGACTGACATTCTGGTTTTATCTTTGCACATCTGGTTTTGCCTATCAGTAGTAGTGCAATCTGTCTTTAACCTACTGTAAAAAAGGTAGAAAAAAGAGGTAGAAAGAAAGATAGGCAGAGCATGACAACTCTACTTCACAAAGATTTGGGGGATTTCAAAGACCTTTCAACTAGAAAATTTCTGCACATTGAGGAATGTATCTGTAAAACAAAGTATTGCAGAATAATTTTACTTTGTTGAAGTCAAAACACACCAGGCAGGAGTCATCTTACTGAAATTTAGACATGTAAATTTGGCATCAAATACAATGTTACAAGCCAGACTCCCTTTACAGTCAACAACAGGGAACAGTTACCTCGGGGGGGGGGAGGAACTCATCAAATCAATTTCAAAAGACAGATGAAGCACTAGATTAATTATATGATGATTTTTTTATAACTAGCATCTGTACACAGAGCTTACAGTGACCAACTCATGCTTCACCTCTAACTTTCAATGCCTATGTCAGAACTGATGAACTGTACTTTGAAAAAAAGTCTACTTATCTCAGTTTAGGAGAATGATATCTTAAGGGAAATGATCTATTCAACTTGTCAAAAATAGTCTGACAATACAGATTAGAGCAGAAAACTGAGATGCCACATGCTGCTTCTAAAATATACATGTATTTTTACGCTGTTGCAAGAAATAGAAAGAAACAATCTGGGCTGACTCAAGAGAGAAGAAAGCCACTTTTTCATAGGGAAGTGTAGAAGGAAAGTAACTACAGGAAAAAAAAATTGTAATTTGCAGTAAAAATCACATTCAAGTGAGGGGAGTGTGGCTTTTACACAGGTGTTGAGAAAACAGCAGCAAGAATGATAGGCTTCACATCACCCTGTCCTAAATTTTACTATTTCTTGAAATGTTTTCTTCTTGTAGAATGAGTAAACCTGTGTATTTGTTTGCTTCACCCTTGTATTTCCCTGAAGAGCTGAACCATTAATCAAGAATAGCTCCTACATGGGAGATACAGAAAAGTCATGTCCAGAGTGAGAATGGGTCAGACACTGAAAGCCTGGGGCGTGAAACAAATGGATTAAATCATCCAGCTAGTGTGCTTGAAAATCCAAGACAAAAAGGCAAACAGATATGCAGTCAAAGGCAAGTTTGAAAGAAACATCTAGTACAGTGAGACCAGGAACCAACAGTCTCACAAGTGAGCAACCAAGGAAACTCTTTCTGTGCTCCATAACATTTATACAAGTGATGATTCTTAAAACAAAACAAAACAAAACAAAACAACAACAACAACAAGAAAAACCAAAACCAAAACAACAACAAAAAAAACCACACAACAAACAAACCAAAAAAACCAGAGCCCAAAACAAAAGCCCAAATATTTTTCTCCACAAATGTCAAGCACTTTGCAGTGCTCCTCCAGAATATACTCCCTGAAACTTCATCAAGAGCAGCAAAAAATCAAAAAATTTCATTTTTACAGATCATTTAGATTTATTGGCAAATAGTTCTGCCAGAACTTTCTTCTGAAATTCTAACTTCAATATACTACTTTTGCAATACCTGGAATCCTGTTCTGCTGTGTAGGGCTAAATTTGATTTATAGTCCTCAGTGGCAATATTCCACAGACAGTTCAAATATTATAAGGTTGGTTTTCTTCCCCTAAGGAATGATTAAAACACTTTGGTTATTTTTGTATTCAAGTTCTTTACAGTAGTTTAGCAGTATTCAAAAGATTGCATCTTTATGTGGGGGTACTTTCATTTTTATGTTACCAAAATTCAATCAGTATTCTCGTTGTCATTTCAATAAGTCATCATTGGGAACTTTATTAAAGTAGAAAACTTTGAATTGATATAGAATTAACAAAAATCCCCAAAGGGACTCCTTTTTCCTACTAGCACTCAATATATTATTTTCCTAGTAATGGGTAAGTACTGGGGTCTACCTTAAGGTCTAGATTTTGTTCTTATTTACAGTAGCGTTAGACACAGGTAAAAATCACTAAGTTAACGTACCTGCCCTTCTTACACCCACCATAAAAGATTGTGAGAATCTAGACACCACAGAAGCAGGACCACCAACTACAGTTTACACTGAATGTTGGCTTCCATTCTCATTTTTCCTAGTTTTCTGTGAAGACAAGGGTTATACAGCTATGCACTGCTCTGCATTCAGAGTGATCAATAGTCCTAAGCTCTTTTCCATAAACCACCACATTTGAACCTAATAGGTACTTTAAGCCAAACTGATGAAGGAATCACTGTTCTTTTAAGTTCTGGGAAAACAAATGACTTTGTAGTTAGGCTTAGTACATGACTTTTTTACTCAGTATATTGAATTCAGTATCATCTCAAATGAGGAAAAAAGATTAACATAAACTCAAATGTTACAAGATGTAAAAAAAAATCTCATTAAAAATTCTGTATTTTTAGAAAAGCTGCAGTTATGACCTGAATCTTTATAAAAAAGTCAAGTCTATCTAAGACACAAACCCACAGGAATCCAGACTTAAAGGATGTTTTCTGTTACTCATACATATCCTTTACTGACTGAAATATTTTTTTTCCTTTATTTGGTTGAAGGTCTTTTTAAATTTTTGAAAAATTTATTAGGAATTTTTTTAGACCTTCCTAACTGGGAACACGAGGAAAATAAAGTATACAGCTTCTTGTCTTGTCTTGCTTTTCTTGGGCAGCAGATAGCTTCTCTATGACTGTCAATCCTTTGTGCACTGAAAGTAATTTATGTTTATAAAGATGCTACATCTTTTCCAGTGAAAATCAAAAGTTTTAAATCCAACAAATAAGTGATGGTAAAAGTAAAATAGTACTAAAGCCAGTATTTAGACAAGATAAACATACTGCATTGTTTGATGAATTGCTTAGCAGCAACTGAAAATATTTCTGGCATTGCTAGAGGAGATTGTGGGTTTATTTGAACAGTAGATCCTAACTGTATGTGCTTCACCATCTCATAAAACAAAGATGTGATATTAGAACTCTTGTAATTGTTATGTTTGCTTTACTACACTGCTTGTAGTCAATCAGTCTTATGGGAATTAGAGGAAAATACTGCATCTTGAAAGTGGGCTCTTCGCAGAGTCAAGTCCTCTGTTTAATTCACTGAGCGATTTTATGGACTGTGGTACAGCAAACATACCTTCATATTAGGTAGAACGTGATTTACATTTAGTATATAGGCCTTATGCTTCGTTAGTGTTGACTTTGAAAATTAGTCTGAATAGGTCTTAGACACTAATTTTTTTTTCTTATTTTCTTCTTGTTAGCAGAAAATGCATTATCCTTTCCTTCCTCAAGTGATATAACAGCAAGTCCCAACCATTCCCTTTTAAAACTCAGAGAAAAATTTTAAAGTAATGTTTTGGAGTTTCTTCCCAAGTAATACAATATCCCAAGTGATATTTAGGTAAGTTCCGTGAATTGGATAAGCAGATTGAAATGCAACTTCTGCCTTCTTTTATAACCTGTTGCTGTAAACATTTAGAGGTTCCTGTAATTTGAAGGAATACAAATATTTTCCGTCAGAAAAGAGCAGTTATTTTGTCCTGCTATCTTTGCTTCTCTTTGAGATCTTTCAGTCTGAACATGTCTAAGTAAATGCAGATTAATTATTACCATTTCTGTACAGGAAACTGTATAAATGCAAACAGAGACTTTGTTGTTCCAACTACTTAGTTCTCACGAAATCCAATCTCTGTCACATGAGTTATCTCACATAACTTGCATTTACTTAGCATAACTATATATATTTTAAGTGTCTATGTTACAGATTCAGAAAAAAAGCAGTTTTCAGGCAAGTCATATACATTGGTTTATTAGTTAATTTTAGAAGACAAATAATCCCACTCCATCCTTTAAGAGGAAGATGGCTGAGAATTGAATAGCATTGCCTTATCCGTTCAAAGGCAGTGTTATTCATTCATTCTTGATACATTTCCTTAAGACTGTTAGCAGTTGCAAAGTGATAAGATAATGGAATGCATTCATTTTAATTATCTAGAATATTTCCCCTGTGAAAGATGCAAATAGCTTCAGTTCATTCTAGTAATAAACTGATAAAGAAAGTAATCACTTTTTAGCTAGATATACTTGAATACACAAATGCTGCATAGTTTACAAAAAGATATATTTCTGCGTAAATTCACTTGGAATTTTTTGGTTCATTAGTTTGTGGGTTTTGTTTTTTAATATGGACATAAATCTTAAAAATAAGAGCTTTTTAGTAACCTTGTGAATGCTGAGTTTTCTTCCCCTAAATTAAAATTGCTACTATAGATTTTCAAAACTGTTTTTAAATACATGTTATCGATTGACAACTTGCTGTAATGCTTACTTTTTCGTACATTGAAATATTTCAATTTAACACAGTGTTCTGATTTTGAGTGTGGATCATATATAGAATATGTGGAGACTGTGGTATTCTGATGGCCACTTCCTCAGCTTCACATAGTGGTTGGGATCTTTTCTATTACACTACCCAACAAACAATCATATAAATTCACTGTGTGGTTACTATAACAATAAAGATTTAAATTTTGTAGTTCTTAAGAGTAACTAAAAATGTGTATGAGTAGAAATAAATCACAATTTAGGAGACTTTTACCTAATCCCAGTGATCAATGTATCACTGCCTGTTAACTAACAAAGACAGGAAGTCTAGAAGTTTGTGTTGAAAGATAGAGTCTGATAGCAGAAATAAATGGAATATATGTCTTTCAGTCATTGGTGAAATGTTTCACTAAAGAATGTGGAATGTAACCTTGAATATGTCCAGATTTAGGCTTAGTAAAGGAGACTTTCAGTAGTAGGTGATTTTCAATAAATGCAAATTAGAGTGGTGGCTTTCCCTAAAATTCGTTTCTGTTATGTTTCCAGCCAAATATTAGACCAGGAATAACTTAATTAAACCAGCATAATTTAGTCAGAAATCCAAGACTAAGGAGTGAGAGCAGGTAACCTCTTTTACTGAGTGGACGAAGGATTCTGTTCAGACCAAGGCTCTCAGTAAAGCTGAGTTCTCTGGCATCATCAAACCTTTCCAAAGAGGTCTGCTAAAACATAGTCCATCCATTGCCTGCTAGAAGTGGGAGAAGTAGACATTTTATCACACAGAGACATCTTATCTTGACATAAGAAAGACATTTTTTACAGTGAGAACAATCATTCACTGGAACAACCTCACCAGGAACTGGTAGAATCCTCAATCACTGTAGATTTTCAAGATGCAGTTGGAGAACATTCTAGATAATCTCATGTAGGCTTTCTTTCCCATGTAAATATGAACCAAATGATCTCTTGAGGTCCCTTAAAATTGAGCTGTTCCATGATTTTATGGGTTTTGTTCATTAACGGCAACATATTTTTTAATTTACCTTTCTCTCTAAACAGAAGAATTGTCCTCTGGGCCCCTAAATATTGTTGATATCTACTCTGGCACATATCAGAATTTCTCTATGAAAACAGGAAGTATTAGGAATCTGAAGTAAAAAAAAAAAAGAAGACATTCATTATAAGTATCAGCTGGGAAGTGCTTCATGCAATGATTATTCTTTCAGCATTAAGTTAACTGCTCAACATGACTGACTGTTATTAGAAGATTACTGATCATTTTTAAAAACAAATGTAAATTTATCAACTATTTTCTAGAGAAAGAACAGATAACACAGACTTGATTGGGCTCAGCTTTTTACATACCCAGGCAGTTGGAGCTGGGTCTGGTTACAGTTACCTTATGAAGCTTCAAAGTTGCTCTGTTGAATTGCAAGACTTCCTTCAGATTACAATGAGATCAGGATCTAGATCCTCCATTTTAATGCTTTAACACCTAATTTAGAGCAGCATAAAATTAGAATCAGACCTGGAATATAAAGAAACAGTGGAGTTACACTTTTAAGATATAGAAGACTGTAATATAATCGAATTGTGTCACCAGTACACAGGGTGAAATATGAAAAATGAAGCTTTATTTTCATGCTCACACCTGAAATGCAAATGTATAACAGACGTTTAGCTATGTCCTTTCATTCTATCAACCTCACGTTCATCACAGTACAAAAATATATAACACATCATAATTGAAATTATGGAAAACCTGTATTATAAAAGTGACCATAAGCAGTTCTCCATTAGTATATCTGTTATAATTTTAACCCGTACAGTTGAGTCTTCCCTTAGACTAGGCCCAAAACACTGAGAAACCATTCATGCAAAATATGCTAATAATTTATCCTTGTAAATCCCCAAAGATCTCAAAATAAAAGGCTTCAGTGAATTACAAACCTATTTATATAGGGTATAACTCTTTACATATTCATATGTATTGCACATATTTATGTGCACATGTACATATTTAATTTCCACTTATTCATATTATACCTAAGTTGCTATTTTTTTCCTTATACTTCATCTGAATCCCCTGTTAGCTCATGTGTCTGTTACAACATGGTTTTCTTACACTAGGCCACACTGGATTAGAAACAAAAGATAATATACAGCATTAGAATATATGAATTATTTATTCTGTGGCTAGAATAAAGCACTGGGACTTCACTTAAGTTTCTTTTCTCACCAAGAGGATCACTAGTGCCATTGTGTCCTGGGTTACACTCCCACATGAAGCTTAGAAAATACTGGTACACCTCTTCTTCATTTAATACACAGTAGTCCATGTATTAAATAAGGCATTAAAAACCTTCAAAATTTATTTTTAAAGCCTTCAGGCTGCTCTGTGGTGTTATTTTCATGTTCTTCAGGGTTTCATAATCTCTTCTCATCCCAGCCTCCAAGTAAAATGAAAAATTTACATTATTCTATGAGGTTCAGGTAGCCTATTGATTTGTGATCTCCTACAATGAAAACATGCAAGAGTCTTTGCTGACCAGAAGAGAGTGTCAGGTAGAGAAGTGATCCCAACATAGGGTGATGTAAGGCAGCAATTTATTAAGGAAGGAAAATGTTTCTACTTTCAGAACTTAATGACACAAATAACAGAAATAAAGGTCACAAAAAATACAGTTGCCACAGGGACGGACAGTAAAACAAAACATCACAAAAGAGAGGACTGCTATTGAGTAACCTGAAAGTTGAAAGGCCATGGCATGGCTCTGGGCTCTAACCAAAGCATCTTTTTTCTGCACACCTCTTTTTGACTTCAGCAGATTTTGGGTACATCATATTTTGAGTTGAGAGGAAATTCAGAGCAATTTCTTACTGCACAGTTGTGCTCCCAGCAATTCAAAAGGGCTAACCACAGCATTAGATTACCAGATGCTCAGTAATCCATTAGCTATTACATCTGCATTCCAGGGTTTTCATAAGAAATGCGAGAGCTGTGAATCTCTGAAGTGTCTCCTAAAGCAAGGACTGACTTGGAGATTATCGCTCCCTTTTCCCTTAGAAAAGCATGGAGCTTCCCCTGTGGCTTCATGCTGCTGGAAGGAATTCTGGATAACCTCTGACTGTTTATTCTCCCCAGACCTTGGGAGCAGTGCAAATGTGGGTGGTGGATGAAGAGAAAAGTCCTACTGAATTCTGAGAATTCTTACCCTTCAGGTTCTCCCTCTTTTCCGGGAGTGTCAGTGATTTGTTGTCAAAATTTTCAAGAGACGCTTGAAGGAAAACATTTTTCCTTAGGCTAAGACAAGCCCCAGAGGTGCATAAAAAAGCCCAAAAAGTCTGGAGAAAGAAGGGAAACTGCATGCAGACCTTTTTAAGTAAAAGAGCAACTTCATTTGTTAAATAAAGTTGTTCTAAGAAATTCCTTATGATCTGAAAACATGCTAAGGACATGAAGAGTGAGAAAGTGAGTTAAAATTAAATTTGGGGTTAATAAATAGCATTTCATATAATCATAGAATCATTGAATATGCTGAATTGGAAGGGACCGATCAGGATAATCAAGTCCAAAGTTGCAGCCCTGAACAGAACCCTCCAAGAATCACACCATGTACTTGAAAGGATTGTCCAAACACTTCTTAGACCAGCTTGGTGTTGTGACCACTTCCCTGGGGAGCCTGTTCCAGTACCAACCACCCTTTGTTTGGGTGAAATACCTTTTCCTGTTATCTAACCCAAATCTCCCCTGACTCAGCTTCATGTTATTTCCTCAAGTCTTGTCTCTAGTCATTTTTCAAGGCAATGCATGCAAAAATAATGAATTTGGTTGCTTAAGGTATATGAGTGAAGCTCTGCAAACACAGACATCGTTAATGAAGAAAATTTACAGAAAGGGGTACTCAAACAAACAGGACATTTAAATTACTTCTCCCCTTTTTGCCCTTAATCTTTTCCCTTTAATCTTAAAGAAGGAGTTTATAGAAAGTCTTCAAGCTTCTCTCAGATCTTAATTTGAGATATTGAAAGCTAAGATAGTTCATCTCTCTTTCTGAAAATTGTAATCTTTGCTTTCTCAAATACTAAGGAAAGGCAAAAATAGGCTACATCTCCAATAGAACTTTCTTCTGACAAAACACAAAGCAGAAATTCATGCTGAGAATTTGCTTAAAGCCAAGTGAGTTACATTTGAACCTGACTGTCCATAATAGGTTTTATTTTGTCTGGAAGAACACAGCCAGGCCAGGTTATGTTTGGCATTCTAAGAAAGGACCCAGCCTTAGCTCTATACTGAATGAGAGGAGAATCACAAGGTGAGGGCACCTGAGTTCAAAAGCATTGCAGCCCATGGTGCAATCCATTTGGAAAATGAAATAAAGAAAATAAGCCCAACTACTACGAAAACATTCACATATTGTCCTTGAGCCTTTAACAGTGAACGTCTCACTTTTAAAAAGTTGTTTTTCCTCTGGGATCTTCTGGATCATTGGCATACCAGTGCATTTAGCAGTTAAGCTTCCCATCAAGTTAACCCTTGATCTTGAGAATTCTGTCACTGCTTTACTATAATGTTTCCTTGTCCTTTGTCAGGTAAGGAGGAAGAATAACATGATAGAAAAGAGAGGATTAATTTTTAACTTGAGCATTGTTAAAGTGAAATTTCTGGGTGTCATAGCAGGTAATTGAGTGTCAGAACAGATACACTGAAGAAAAGTGCCAAGATTGTTTGATGATCATGTAACAAGTATGAGAAGAATTGCCCTCCCAAAGCAACACAATTTAATTTGAAGTTAAGTTCAGTAATTCAATGTTATATCTTACATGTATAAATATTTTGTGTTGGGTTGTATCATTCTTAGTTCTATAGACTAGATATCCTTTTAGCATGTGTCATATCACTGAATTCAAAAGGATGATGAAACCTCTGTGGTTCCTGCCCTTAACACATTTTCCAGAGAAGCAGAGGGGACCACTTTTTTGCTAAGACTGAGCTACCAAATATGTTTGTTCCTGGAAGTTTATTTTATTTCTAAATAATCTGAGACCTGTCTAGACTCTATTTTTGCAAGAGCTGCATCTGTGTTGGATTTAAGAAGCATGTGAAAATCTAATGTCAAATGAAACTGCATACTTTCAGTGCTGAACGATGAAGAAAAATTACTTACAGCAACATATATTAGTTTAGAGCAATTTATGTCAGTTTGTTACTATATAAAATATTCAGGCTATTTCCTCTGCTTAATTGATGCAGTGGATGAAATAAGGACACAGGCAGAAGAGAAAAGATATGACCATGGAAGAAACTTCATTAGAATCCTAAAATAATAAATGAAAACAGATGCTGCAAAGTTTACATATAAAAGACTCAAAACTTTCAGAAACAGATGTATGGGATATTTACAGCTCCATAGTTAGATAACAATCTACAATCTACATAGACTAATTTTCAAAGCTGTTGACTATTCAGTTGCTCTGAGTGCTCTCAGGGATTGTGTCTATATATGTAGAAATTTTGCAAATTATACCACTCAGGAAGGCAGTCCTGTTAGAAGCATTTTTAAAAACCTTATTAATAAATATGGGAAAAGCATGTCATCTACTTGATAATATGAAACTGTGTTAATTGTTCTCCCAACACAGTTAGTTAATAGATTAATGCTTAAGTGAGGTACCAGAAACTGTGAAGTGGACAACAGTTTCCAAGGCATAAATACCAAGAGGTCACATTTCTTGCTATCATAACTTTACATCAGTCTTCTTTATTTCAGAGACTGTGAGATCAAGTGAGGTGAAGGCACAAAGGAAGCAGATACTTTTCCTCTGCCAAAACACCAGTGTGGGACAGAAAAGGCAAAAGCAAAATGTAATCTGAGATGATATTGGTCAGAATGAAGCAGTTGTGACCTGCAGAATACATAATTTTATCTACCTCCGAGAAACAGAGCATTTGCACTGTAGATGCCCTCAATTAACAGATATAGGAAGCTAACGGGATGTAAAACAAAGGGAGAGAACTTAGAGGAGTAAGAAAAGTCATTCCAGAGGGCAGTTTTAGTTGCTTTGTAGTTCCAGTAGTGGATAGTGTTTATACTGTAAATCCTCACAGTCTACATTTATTTTATGGTCTTTTTTATCTTTCTACTTTTGAACTGCTTTATGACAGAGGGGATTATGCCACATTTTAACAAATGTGGCATAAATGTAGCTCTGAATATGCTTGTTTTAAATATTTCTGTTTAATGCAAAGAAGCAGATATTACAGGTTTTGATGTGCTTCTCCTCACAGATGCTTGGTTGTCCAACCTTTTAATGTTGAACCCTTTATTTAATGAAACTAATGCTCTAACCAGATCCAAAGCAGTGCACACTTGTTTCAAAAGAAATCAAAAAAGCGTACAGAGTTTTTTTGACAGTTTGGTTACATTAAGACATATACCTCTTATGGAGCAGGAGTGGGGTTCACTTAGACCAATAACACAGAACTTTGTTCAGGCAAAAATGCCATTGATTTTGTGTGATCAGTTTAATTTTTCAGTTCAGGATAAACACATTCATTTACAGCAGGAGCTAGCACCAGGAACAATGCCTGGCATTATTTCTCCAACACCTGTCCACACACGCCCCACTTCAAAAACATTAAAAACCATGTATGTGGCTTTTCTGTAGCGACAAATGAGCCAAGTAACCACATTTCTGTTCTCTAAAAGTAACTGTATGCATGAAAGTCCATGTATTAAGCAACAAAAATGGACAAAACTATCAGCCATTCTATCTAAAAGTAAAGCACAAAGCTAGAGGCTAAGACAGAAAGGAAGGCAGAGAAATTCTTAAGGCATTTATGAGCCCTTAGAATTAGAGCCTAACTGCAGTGTAAAACAATTGTGATGAGAGTGAGGCAGATAAGGGAAGTGTTCTACCCTGTAGCAGCCCTTTCAGCAAAAAAATTATCCCACAGATAAGGCCAGACCCCCACAGCAGTTTGTGAGATTGCTGTTGTTGAATATTCTTCACTCTGATGGTTGTGGTAGTGCCAGGGACCACCATGGAAAAATTCCTTAAAGCCTCAAGGTCTTTAAGCAACATAATACATTCTGGATTCCTTCTGGCTTTGAAATATGCAAGTTACTTTGCAGTTACTAAATCTGTGCTTTGGCTGATATTTTTTCAAGTGCTCCTGCATCTTTGTGGTTCAAACTGAAAACTGAACATTCTTACAGAGTCCACAAAATCTTTGCCAGAAATTTTAATGGTTAAATCAGCTCTGAACAGGTAAAACTCTTAGCTGCTCTACTGTTAGACCACAGAAACTGCCCTAGTGCTTGACTTTTATCTTCCAAATTAAAAATTCAAAGGAGAAAGTAAAATCATATAAGATACTGAAACAGAAGGAGTGATCTGGGTTTTCAGTACTGAAATCATGTTTATTGGATATCCCAACTGTTCAAATTCTATCACATTTCTCTAAGTAGAGAACATGAAGATTTTATCCCTCTATAGCAAACTATGCACAGTGAAGAAGATAAATGAAAGATTTATCTGTGCTCATCATGACTTCATGGAACACCATTTAAAAGGCTTCCAAAAAGAGTCAAGTTGTAAGCAAAATCCGTGAGAATTTAATTCGGCTCTCACTGGTGCAAATTTTCCAATTTCCTAGGATTCCTTCTCCAACTCTAAATGGCACTCTCTTGCTATGTAAGGATGGCATAGCTTTGTGGGAAAAATAGGAAATATAGCTTTCACTGAAATATCATTGTCAAGTACCTTATAATTATAACATACATATGCTTGATTGCAGGTTTTGAAGTGAAGGAAATTAATTGCTTCAAATTGCTGAAAGATAAAAGTTATATGTCAGAAATTAAGAGGTTGACAGGGTAATGTCAGTGATCCTCCTCCTTCCTTACAGACTGAGACAGACTCTTTTGGTCAACAGTGAAAACAGCAGACTCGTATGAAGATATCTTGAGCTTTTATAATTGCTTTAATAATTTCACTGATTTGAAAAGAATCGCATCAATAATGCACTCTCCCTAAATATAAGATGCCAAACTTCCCCCACTCCCTGATTAAAGAGCATTTTCAGAATTACACATGCTTTCCCAATAATCTGCCCTGAGGGTAGCCTTCCATGGCTGGCAGTCAAAAAAACCAACATGGTTGCTATACAGTTGGTGTGGTGTGTTGTAAACCAACTGTATTACTGAACCCTCATAAGGGTTAGGAACATACTTGGTACATAAGGTAACATCACTG
Source organism: Lophotriccus pileatus (assembly GCA_035583135.1). Lineage (NCBI taxonomy): Eukaryota > Metazoa > Chordata > Aves > Passeriformes > Tyrannidae > Lophotriccus > Lophotriccus pileatus. The sequence goes on from JAWWES010000094.1 coordinate 35,125,172, forward strand.
GCAGGAGGTTGGTGCTGGTGGCACAGTGGCCATGACTTTTGGCCGTGAATAGTGAAATGCACCCTGGACCTGAAAAAGGAGTGGAGCCACAGCTTGGGGGAGAAGCATAATAGGTAAAAAATGTCTTAGTTTGCCCTTTATGTGACATGCAGTGAAAGTGAGTTCTGCACATATCTTGTGCAGAGATCTGGATTCTAGCAAGTATTTGCCTAGATCCTAGCCAGTCTGGGATGAAGGTGGTTGGAAAAGCTGGTTACTAAAGCATGACTTGGAAACTTGATTCCTCCTGGGATCCAGAAGTCTGCTTCTGGCCCTGGCTAACAGCAACTCAGTGGACATCCTGACTTGAAATGGATATTGAAGGTGTTTTGCTAATTTTTTATAGATAATGATATGGAAGCAAGATCTCTAAGGCCATCTGATTATAGCAGTGGTGCCAGGACAGTCAGACTGGTTTAGGGTTTAAACTTAAACAATTAGTAAAAGCAATTGGTCATCCCTGACATCAGATATTTCCTTAAGGGTGTATAAACAACCCTTAAGTGGAGTCATCCAGTTCCACCCTGATAGCTTCCTTGCATGTGACAAAACTCACTCAGGATCCTACATTACAGAACTATGTAGAAGAGAAATATAACTTCCTCTTTGTAAAATCACAAAAAGGTCAGTGCATTTTAAATGTCTCTGAAATGCATTTAAAATCAGAAATGTCTCATTTTTGATGCACGATGGGGTTTTGGCATTCCTTGGCATAGCTTCACTGTCAAAGGGCTTTTACGTAGCTATCATCCACTTAGATGGATTTCCAGCTTAAACAGATGACATCTAGAAAATAACTATTCTCACATTTCCTATTATTGCCTGCATGAATTTTCACTGAAATAATTAGGTTTAGTAGTGTTTCAAGAACAAACTGATTCTTTATTTATTGAATCTCTGTCCAACACATTGATGTGGCAGAATTCAGATTAATTTAAATCTCAACTGGCCTGGGGATTTTACTTTAAACAAATAAACAAACAAACAAACAAAACCAAAAAAAATGACCAAACTTATTTGAGAACTTAAGGCCTGTGATTTGAATAATGAGACACTTACTGTGATCATCTGTAAACAAAACTTGCTTAGTATTCCTGATAAGTGATTTTCAGTTTAAAGCCAAAAGTTTTCATACTCTGTCTCAAAGACAACTTGTTATTTCAGTTTACATAATGCTTATGATAGACTGAAATGTCTTTTTCTGTAATATGCAGTTAATAATTAGTATCTTTTATTTTGCTTGTGACACATGAAGTGAAGAGTCTTTTGTTAGTAGTAGACCCTAGAAGCTCTATATGATCTTAGGATGATTTTTCAGGAACACTTCAATAAGATGTCCTCCCAGCCTGTCACCCAATTATATCACTGCTTCCTAAGCATGAATGTGCTAGTAGAACTTCCTCTTAGAACGCAGCATTTCCAAATGGAATGGAATTGAGATTTCGGCTTTCTCAAAGCCTAGATTTGTACTGCCGATGGTCTTGCGTAACAAAATATTTTGGCAAATCCACCTTTTAATTATTTGTGTAGAACAACATGTCAAAGCCTGGAGAATGTCACAGGTGTTTTTCTCACTTTTTAAAAAAACTTCAACTGCCAAGAACATGTCTCATCCAGAAGATTTTGACATCAGAACCATGCCCTCTTAAAAAAACCCACTTAGTTGTTTGTTGATAACATCACAGATGTTGCTAGAACACATTCCATTAATTTCCAGCATTTATCAATGACATTTCAATTACATCCATAAGAGTGCTTCTAATCCATGCAAAATTCTTTGGAATAGAAACTGTTCCACTGCAAATTCAAAGCTTGCAGAACTAAGGTCTACAGTTGTGTGTTTCCCAGAATTTTAATCTGCTGCTTGACACAAAAGCAAGGCATTCCAGTGGAGAAACAGATTTTTTTTCTCTTATTTTTTCATATGTACCTATAACTTACTACACTGTAAGGGGTAAAGTACTCAAGGGAGAAAAATATAAATATGAAGAATTAGTACTATGCAAACTGTCCAATCTCTTTATTGTGAGGCATGTCTGAGACACAGATGCTTTAGAGTAGTCAAAATTAGTGGAATTATTCATATGACTTTTTGGTGTTACTTGTTATACCTGCCTTAAAAATATTACTTTACTGCTGCTGAGTAAAATCCTATTGTACCAGATGTGGTAACATCAAACACCCATTTCACCATTTACCTTGATTTTTCACTACTTACTTGCCAAAATCAAAGTTAAGTATGATGCCAAGTGTATACTTGCTGAATGTGTTTGAGTACATGGTATCCCATGCTATGATACGATGAACCCTGTTTTTGTGTTCTAGTGCAATTCCTATATATTAAAATATATGTTCTTTTTGTTACTATCATATACAGTGATGATGTCGGAATAAATATGTGAGTTTAAATCCCTGGGGAAAGATGTAGCTTTTAAAACTGTTGGGTAAGCAAAAATCTTCATTCAAGAATGCTAACTCACTTCTAAATATACTGGGCTCCTTTGAACCCTTGCTAAGGCTTCTCCATACAAGAATGAAGACAAAACTAAACCATTTTGACTGCCATTTTTAGAAACTCCAAAGGACACCAGCTCTACTACAGATAAAGTAGAGCCAACCATAATTTTGGTATCCCTTTTTAACCAGGTATATGGCAGCTTGGAAAAGTGGATCAGGTAGCTCCAAATCTCTCAATGAACTGAGCACTTTGCTTTCTTATCCCTTTCCTCACCCATTCCCATATAAAGATACTCTCCAACTAGGTTTCTATCACCAAGGAAAACTTTAGATGTTTCTCTAATTGCAAGCAAAGTAACCTGGGGGGTATTTAGGACAATAAAGAAAATGCTGCTGTAGCCATCTGAATGAAAACAATCAGAGACATAGTGATTTGTCCCTAAGCATAATACACTGGCAAAATCAACATGAACAAGTGAGAAAAGAAGCTTTAATCCCTCCAGTACTTTATAAGTCTGCTAAAGTTTTCAGTGTTCCCAAATGGAAAGCATTTCCTTTTCAACAACAGTTATGGAAATATTTATCTATGAAATCGTGCCTCTTGAAGAAGACATATCATCTGCTTCTAACTTCCAACAGGGATCTGCCCTGTAGATTGAAAGGATTTAACTTTTGACTCCAATGAGTTTTGCAGCATGGAGAGAAAAATAAAACAGAGGATGTACCTTCTTATAAAACAGTGTCAGGTATATGATTGAATTCACAAACTCAAATAAATTGCTGTCCTAGTTAGAACAGCTGGGACCAATTCATCACTGGATGGGTGTAACCCAAGCCTGTGTATTCTATAGCCTTCC
>JAWWES010000094.1:35128624-35140799 GCA_035583135.1 Lophotriccus pileatus
TGTTATTCTGACTTATAATCTCTCTTTTGAGTTGAGCTCATTTCCCCTGCTGGGTAACTTTTAAACCAGCACAATTGCTTTTTACAAAACTGCCTTGAAGTGTGGAGCTGCTGCCTATAAAATTTTCAACAGCAAGATTAAAGAGCAATTCCTCAATTTCACAGAAGTTTAAAATGCAAAGGATAAGCTGGAGTTCAGTTCAGCTTGGTATGTCTTGTGGGTGGGGTTTGCCAGTAGGCCTCTGCAGCACAGGGCACGTGTGGTTAATTGTACTGGTTGCAGTCGTCTTCTGTGGCAGTATCTTTGAGATCCTCAAGTTCATCTGGTTAATGAACTTTCATGTACTACCACTCAGAGCTTTTACTCACCCAGAAGTAGCACCATCTCCCTGGAAAAGACTCCCTTTCCCCTGACTCTGACAAAGAGGTGAGGTGCTATAGAATAACCTCCAAGTCCTGGCCATGTCCTTTCCTGGCTACTGAAAAAATTAACCCTATCCTGGCCAGAGCCAGTACATTATCTGCCCCTTATTCTGTGCTATGTCATGCCCACATCCTACACCTTCCAACTAGATACATATACATATACTATGCACTATATAAATATACATATATACATATACATATACACACACAAATATACATATCATATCAACAGTCAATGGCAATCCCTCCAAGATACCTGTTGAGTTGATTTAGTTCATGACTGTGGGTTCTATCCATTGTAGAAATTGTTCCAAGGCAGGAGAGCTGGTTGCAATCTACATCTCAAGAGCTCGTGACTGGTATATCCTTGTTGTCCATGGTAGTTATGGAATACAGTGGCATTCAGCAACTGATATTATACAATTCAACATTACAGACTGTTCTCACCCAAAAATAAATCCCTTTGAGGTACTACCTTCCAAGTGCATACAGGTCCTTAAGTAAATACAATCCCATGGATGGGTTTGCCTTTGCTTGAGGCAAGACTAATCCAAGCTGTCTTCCCTAACACATTCCTCATATGCACCATGGTGAATTTACTCCCTTCTACGGTAAATGAAGGTTTTGATTGGGCAGGGTCATCTTGATTGGTAGAGCCTCTAGTATTATCTAACAAGGTGGCCTTCACCAAATGTAGATCCCAACGTTTGAAGGTCCCACCACCGTTGCTTTTAATGTGATTTTTTACAGTCCGTTGTACTTTCAGTTTTCCCAGCAGCTGGTGCATGGCAGAACATATGATATACCCACTCAGTACTGTGCTCTCTGGCCAGGTGTCTATAAGGCTATTTTTGAAATTAGTCTGATTGTCCAAATCAATTTCTTCTGGAGTACCATGTCACCACAGGACTTGCTTTTCAAGGCCCAAGATGGTGTTAGGGGCAGTGGTGGGAGGCACAGGGCGTGCCTCCAGCCAGCCAGTGATTGTTTCCACCACCATAAGCACATAATGCTTGCCTTGGTAGATCTGAAGGGGTTACATGTAATCAATCTGTCAGGCCTCCCCATATTTGTATTTTGATCACTGTCCACAGTACCAGAAACAATACCCCCTTTCCCCTACCCCTAGAAATTACATGAGCTGGTACAGCACAACATCTGGTCCCTGGCCCTGCCCACTCAGCCACCCGCCAGGCTACTGTAAAAAAATTTATCCTCTCCTGGCCAAAATTAGGCCATAAACTGCAAGTCACCTCCTGTATTTTAGTATATCTTTAAATGATATATTTTCAAGTCTCTGTTTTACTTTCTGAAGTAAACTTATGGTTTTATATGCCTTATCATGACGGTGCAATATGTAAATGCTCACCAGAGACCCTGAGATGTACACAATGTGTTTTCAGCCACTCTCACAGAGACTGATGGAATTGAGCACTAGCTCTTGTACTTAATTAGGTACTGAATTATTGCAATGAAGCTGTACAAAAATGGAGCAAAATTAGACATATCAATCAAGTTTTGATAATTTGTAGGGAGAAAAAAGTCACCCAAGCAAAAGATTCAGTAAAAGAAAGACACATTGTTTTGTGGTTTTCATAGTCATTTTCTATGTCATGATATGTTCTTTTCAGTGTTGAATAGAATAAAGGTAATCTTGAATAGAATAAAGAAAAAGCAGTAATGCAAGTACTGTTTGGACAAGGAATAATGATATCTTGGTGACTTTTGGAGTGATTTGTAATGGGCATCAGAATCACAGCTATTGTGACTTCCAAATATTGATGTTCAGCAAAAGAACCAAATTCAGAGCTGGCCTAAGAAGTCATATGACTCAAAATATCGGACTGGAGTTCCTCACTTCAAAAAAAAAGCTCTGTGAAAATAAAACTGTGACAAAAGTAAAGCCTGAATGCAAAATGTCACTATTATTTCAATGTTGCTTATGGATATTTAAGTGTATGAATAAATGTGATAACTGAAGGTACATCTATTTCTGTAGTAACTATATTACAACTTACTGGTGATTCATTATGTGTTTGTTTTATTTTGTGTTCTATTTTTATTAAAATATCTCTCTAATGATTCCTTCAGAGGTCCGTGTAAAGACATTTGGTTTGTCACATTACCAACCTGGAAGAATCCTGGGCCTTGTCATGATACTGTCACCTACTCAGTTTCCCACACTGCAAGTGTCCAAGCACATTTATGAATCATCTGCTTCCTGACAAAAAAGAAAAACTGCAGTCGTTCACCAACATACATGCAACTTGGTCTGGTAAAATGGTGGCATGCTATCACTGGTGTTATTCTCAGCTATAATACTGGAGTACTTTCTAAATGCACCAGTCCATGTCCTCCTGGAACTTGCAGTCAAAACTAGGACTAAGAAAGAGGCAAGAAACTTTCTTTAATTATTAGTTTATTTAACAAAAATCAATTAATTCCTTGCAAAGGAGGACAAATATTTTATCCAAATCATTGCTCACTTCACCCCACCCCCACCCCCAAAGGAGATATAATTACATATGCTGCTGGAATGAATCTCACATAAACAAATACACTTGCTTCTGAAAAAAAAAAACAAACCAAAAAAAACCCAAAAAAAAACAGAGAGGGTGGGAATGATTGAAAAGGCTTCACATTTTCCTAAGCTTACTTATCAGACATAATTACTCATTTCCTCTCTTGATTTTTTGTTAGAAAATTCCCTATAGCCTCTCTTTGATAGAATCAAGATCTACTCAGTTGCCTCAGGACTTTTCCTAGTTGTCATCCACCCAAACAGAGAAGAGAAACTGCGTATTGCAGTTTAGGCAATCAATCATTTTGCAGGATGGCATGATTTATGCAGGACATAGAGCTTCTGATTATAAATGCCTTTGCCTTCCAACTACAAAAGTACGTTTCAGGAGAATTCAAAATGTTACTAATGAGGAATGAGTTACGGTAGACTGAAAATAACAGGTGATTATCCCAGTTCAGACATCAAATGTACGAAAGAAAGGGATCACAACAAAATATTTAAATTCAAAACAATACCACCTTTCACACACTCTAGGATGTCCAGAAGAAACTGCAGCTGTATCCTTAGAGAGAAGATGTTGACAAATTGGTGTTATGACTTAAGTTACTCCTGAAATCTGTGGATATAAAACTTGAGCACTACACTCTTTTGCCATTAGGTTAGGGATTTATGGTTTTCTCACTACAGTGGGTTCATACCTGTGTCTAAGGCATGATATCAACCAGCTACTTGAGTGCATCTGAATAACTATCTGCTTGGAATATCAACTGACATACCTGAAAATACACTTCCTATTCCATTGTACATAGAATCTAAGCCAAAGAAATATTTGTGGAGGGTCTAAGAGCAAAGAAGAGGAACACAGGTAACATGGCAACACTGAGTTGCCCTGTTAGCAGATTTCCTTCACTTCTGCCATCCACAGGATCTGCTAAGGATTTAGCCCATGGTTACCCACATTTCTTCTAGAGGGGACGGATCTCATGAGAGCAATTTCCTGCTGGTCTGAAGGGCAGGGGACAGAGAATCTCTGAAGTATGTAATTTCTTCAAGAGCTGTTTAAGGGATTCAGCTGTAGAACTTCTTATTAAAAGCCTGGAATGCAGGTGTAATAGCTAGCGGATTAGTGAACCCCTCAGCATCTGGTAATATAATGCTGGGATTAGGCCTTTGTAGATTATTGGGAGCACAACTGCAGCATGGAGGTGCTCTGCATTTCCTCCCTCTTCATAAAGCCACGGTGTTTATCTAAAAGAGGCAAATCACCCTGTGGGCTGAATTGCAAGTTTACTCCTACTTGACTGAATAAGGCCTTTTTATGTGCCTATTGGGATGCTTTGCACCAGCTGTAACTTCCACAGGAACTTCAAGGTTAGCTCCATGTGGAGAATATTACAATAATACTATCAGGAAGTAGGTGCTCAAAGCCTGGAGCATCAACCTGGGACACTAATTTTGTTTTGCTTCTTCCTGTAGAATTGCAGATTGGAGTCTTTTTCCTCATGAGTTGACCTCTCACTGCAGCTGCTCTGGAAGATACCCTTCTTCCAGCATGCAAACACAAAAGCTGCTGAAACTGATTGGTCTTGATTGTTCATGTAAGGTCTGCCTGACGCATGCACTGCTGGCAGGGAAGTTCTTGCCTTCCAGCTGGCACCATTATGGGGTTTGGCAGAGAGTGGTAGTTTAACACTGTTGTTTCAAGTGGCATTTGCTGGTTACTCCCTGAGGACCAGCAGCCATAGGGCCACCCTGTAGGGGCAGGGCAGACCAACAGCCAGGGCTGTCCCACCACCACAGCTAGGGCAGCCCCAGCTTAAGGCACAGCTGAAAATGATCTCCCAGAAGATAGGGGTGGGCCACTCCATGCAGGGCATCTGAAAGCCTCTTCCAGTGTCAGTAGGGGAACAGGTCTACCCTCTGAGCTGGTCCCAAGACCCAGTGGCCAAAACTCCTGGAGAGGCATGATGTCTCCAGATCTTGACATACCATACAAGAGGTATAAAACCCATGGGCCCAGTCTTTGCACTGAACACCAGAAACAGTGGCATCCCAATCGTCAGTTCAGACATCCTCTAAAAGTCCTTTTATGTTTCAAAAATTATTCTGTGTGTTCATATGCAGATTTTAAGTATTCCAACATTACAAATCAGACTCTAAACTTCTTGAGAAGTGTTTTGCAGTTTTTGGTATTAATTGGAACACGCTTTATGCTGGGCTAAGATAAAAAAAATCAATAATGAAGTCAATTTTTTTACTAAATATTTAGGATCTTTGTAATTTTGAATATTCCAAGAAAAAAAATGTGCTTTTGAATCCCTAACCTTTAATCTTTTCTCAGAAATGAAATAAGCAGAAAAGGGAACAAAAGATAGTTTTCTAAGGCTTTAGGCTTTCAGAAGAAAAATTCCCTTACCATGTCGTGCCCATCACAATGACATTGGAAAGGAAATTGCTGCCTTTGGCTTCAGTGCAGTTAAGACAAAATTGAGTCAGTGAAGACATGAGATAATCAAGCCCCTGTGCCCATAGCCACATGCAGTAGCTCACAAAGCCTAGTAGTAAGGAAGTAGAAAAGCTGAACTGCTGCCTAAAGAGCATACACAGACAGACCCTGAGTATAGTTATCATCTTGAGTGTCCTAAATACAGACAGGATTCCAAATACTGTGGTATATGGCAACAGGGCTCTGATCTTCAGTAGAAACTTCAGTAGTTTGCAGTCCATGAGAGTACATACTTATCCAAGGTTCGTAGGTTATTGTAATATTTCTGCACCTGGCTGGGGGCAGTCACAAGCACAAGTACAAGCTGGCAGGGGAATGGGTAGATACTAGCCCTAGCGAGAGAGATAGGGGTGTTTGTGGAGGAAAAGCTCAATATGACTCAGCAATGTGCACTTGCAGCACAGAAAGCCAGCTGCATCTGGGCTGCATCAATAGAGGTGTGAGCAGCAGGTTGAGGGAGGTGATTCTGCCCTTCTACTCTGCTCCTGGAGTGGCAAGAAAGGCATGCACTTATTAGGAAGAGTCCAGAGGAGAGCCACTAAGCTGATCACAGGGCTGGAACATCTCTCCTATGAAGACAGGCTGTTCAGCCGAGAAAAGAGAAGGTTCTGAGGAGATCTTATAGGAAGGAGTCTTCCAGTACCTAAACTGGGCTTAGAAGAAGAAGGCAGCAGAAGTACTTTTCAAAAGAGGATGCAGTGGGAAGAAAAGGGGAAATTTACCTTAAGCTGAAGGAGAGTAGGTTCATATTACGTACTAAGAAGAAATTCTTTGCTGTGATGGTGGTGATGCACTGGAACAGGTTGCCTAGAGAAGCTGTGGATGCCCCAACCCTGGAGGTGTTCAGGAGCAGGCTAGATGGGGCTTTGAGTAAGTGAAAGGTTCCCTACTCACAGCAGAGGGGTTGGAGCTAGATAATCTTTAAGGTCCCTTCCAGCCCAAATCATTCTATGATTCTATGGTTCTATGATTCTGGCACAAAGGACGTAGGCTCAGTCAGCTACAGGAAGAATTACCTACCCCTCCAGAGCCCCATTCAATATCTTCTTAGTGAAGGTGAGAAATCATATCTGAAGGAAAGTTATACTAAAGGCAAGGCTCAGCAACTCTACTTATATGTAAGCCACTCCTGATGACTTGTTTAATACGGGCTTTCTGTGGGTTGCACTGCAGAGGTTTAAACTTTGTTGCCTTCTGACCTGAAAATGGTGTTTGGGCACCTTGATACTTTGCATCTGTTATGCATTTAGTTTTCAAGTTCTGCAGGAAAATAAAAATGTCAGTTTTCATCTTGTGCACCATATGGTTCAGACATTTGAGATCTGGCAGCTTAATCTCACAGATCTGGCAGTTTAGTCTCACTGGGTTGTCTTTTGCTTTTAAAACAAAAAACCCTCCTTTAATACACAGCACAATGCTAAATGAAAATCTTTATATAGTATGTATCTAGTATGGTCCCAATTATAAATGTTGGCACAGAGGTGTGTGTGCTGAAGGACTTCTGAGTTTTTAGACAGAAGACAGCCATAGTTCATACAGGGAGATCGTAGTGTAAGAGATGCATGTCAATACAGTGCTATATCATTCTCCTCAGTCAACAACATCCCTTCTCAACATATAAACTCTTAGGAGCTCAGATACTTTTGTACTATACATTCAGACACAGCTTTTCACAATAGGACACTGATCTACACTGTGTGCCGTGTAAGCAAAAATTACAACGATTTTAGATTTTCAGATTGAATGACTTCAGCATCGTTCTCTTAGATATTGCACACTCTGCTATGGGAAAACTCTGCCATCAGTTGATGTGTAGGGAGAGCTGTGTATTCATCCGAAACAGATCCAACAGGGAGGACTGTTAATGCTTTGTTGCACCTGAAGTTGTAAGCTCCATAGACTGGCAAGGAGGAGATATTTGCTTAGATCCACTTTCCTGTCAGCAGGTTATTATATAGCTTTTCTCTGACTTGTAACAGTTACAAAGATCACATGATCTTCTTTCTGTATCTCTTTATTACAAGATTATAAGTAAATGCAATGCAAAACGGTAGACTTCGTCTGCTGCTTGTTAGCTGATGTGCTTTGTTGTGTGACTTGTCTATAATTGTTAGTATCTGCTTTCTATTACTCATAGGCATCCTAAATACAAAATTCTGTTTATGGTGGCTGTATAACAAACTGTAAACCACCATGTATTGAACAGTGTAATATGGAGCTTGTTTCCCATGTAGTTAGTTACCAGAATCACTCACAGTTATATTATCTAGATTTTATAAAGAAGCAAACAAAATCACTTCCAAATCTAAAAATAGGGTAGGGAAAATGTGAGAAGGAGGCAATCCAATTTACTGTTGTTACAGGGTATTTACACAAGAGCAGAGAGCTGGATTATAATCTAAATGATCCAATTATAATCTAAAAAAACCCAAAACCTAAGAAGTGTTTTACAATGAGATCTTCAGTCCCTTTAATACATCTTTTCACTTCTCAGTCTGACAAGCACTGGATGCTTCAGAAGTCCTTTACATCTGTATTCATCTAAGTGCTAATAGTTAAAATTCAGTTTAACTCCTGGAGTCTCTGTCTAACAAACCTGTTCCTTTTTAAGTACAGCTGCAACGACTCAAAATTTTGAGATTGTAACCATCTATTCTCTATTTTACCACTTATTTAAACTTGCTAGCCTGTTGTCCTTGTTTACTTGCTGTAATGATGAATTCCAACGGGCTCAATATGGAAAAGTACCTCTGGAAAAGTACAGTCTTTATTAGTTAGTAATTTTATATTTTCTTGTAAAATTGAATAGCTCTAGTTTGGCTAGTGAAAGGATATAGTCTTAAACCCTGATCTAGTTTACCTCACTTATCATTTTACACACAGAAACATTAAAACAGCACCTCTTATTTATTCTCTTTCTATGGCAAGATGTCTTTTCTACACCTGTTCTGAAAAACAAACAAACAAACAAAAATCAAATCAAAACAAACAAAAAAACACCCAAACATCTTTCATATTTTAATAATTTGTATTCTTTCTTAATACCTGACCGATACTGTGGTACAAAATGACAAAACTACTCAGTCACACAGATGAAAATATACCACTATACAACTCTGTGCTAGATCCCATATGGATCATCATGTCTTCTTCTCTGTATTTTACTTTTCCTCTTGTTTTGTTGCTAGTTTGGCTATTTTTGCTATAGCTTTTATTTACATTGTCCATACATGCTCTACTCCTTCTCCCACAGCTTTAAAGAGCTCAGTAAAATCTGAAAGTTAAATATTTTCCTTCAACAATCAACAGATAATGCACTTGTTAACACTGAATGCTGTTTGCCATCTGCTCACTACAGAGGGAAGTTGAGGAACCCATAGCATGTGAATCTGATCCTTGTCTGAGAGTCTCAATTCAAAGGTGAATAAGGGCTCAACACAGCAAATAAGTTCAGGGAAGCAAAAGTGATGTCCTGTTCTATTTGCCTATACATTTTCTGCCTTAGAAAATAAGACAGAACTTGATTTCAGCTGATTTCCCATTTCAAAAACATCTGCTGTCTTCCAGTCCATCTGAAGCCACTCCTGCCAGTTCTGTCCATAGAAGCTCCTTATCTTTTTCCTTCATGATGTGGAAGATGGGATCATGTCAGTACACTTCTGCAGTGACTTGGCCCCCTTTCTTCTGTAAAACAGGAATGTGTATTTGTATAGCGTTGCAAAGCAGATGTTTAGGATAACTCCTGCAAAGAAAAGGGTTTAAGCCTATGCTTAACGCTTAATGTCTTTTTTTTCCTTTTTTTTTTTTTTTAAGCTAGGACCCTATTATACATTTCAAATTGCCATATTAAAAATGAAGTTACAGAGATTCACAGCCCCTTAGTTTAAAAGCCTTGTCAGTTTGTCATCTTGGGATTTCACTTCCATCAATCTTATCACTGAAACATTTTATGTTCAGAACAATCAATGAAGTGTCCTATCTATAAGAGAGTAATAGCTTCTAGAAATCTGAGACTGCTATTATAGCCAGTTGTTGCTATAAACTAATAGAAAATAAATGGAATGGGAACAAGAAGCCCAGGAAAACCCATAGGAGAAGGACAAAATAAAACAAACAAACAAAAAATCTCTTATCAGGCAAACAGTAGGAATTAACTAGTGTATGGAATAGAAAAAAGTCATGATGGGTAATTGCAGGGTGACAGAAAAAACACAATTGAAAGAAAACATGAAATATATTCAGCCAAAGGAACAGTATGCAGACTTCTTGTAAGTGCTTATACTTTTCATTTTAGTTTTTTTTGTCACTGGCAGTGAATCAGGTTTACGGTGTAACCTATATAAAAATCATCCTCTCTCCCACCCTATTTTTCAGAAAGCTCTCAGGGTGGTAGAATTAAAAAACAAAACCAAAACAAAAATAACACAACAGAAACAAACTAACACCCCACCAAAAAACCAAAACAAAACCAAAAACCCAACAACAAACTGAAAGAGCAGAAAACAATTCTGCTGCTTCTTTAACATGCTATTTTGTTCAGCATTAACATTGTGTTAAACATTGTGCATATGAACTACAGTGAATTTCAGTGAAACTGAATATATATTTACCTACTAATGAGATGATGTGAGCCTTTTCCCATATAAATATATCTCAGACCTGCTCTGGAAGCAGAACTCTCATGAGTGAGACAGGTCAGTGATGAAAGATCATCAGTCCTTACACTTTATGATTAATTGTTAAAGATACACTTGATTAGTACAAATTACAGGTAGCTCAACAGAGTGATTCTAACAAAGTACTGTAAATAACCAGAAGCATTAATACTTTTAGTCTTTCCTTATTTAACAAATGCAGCTAGAGTTCAATTTGCAGGAAGGCAGTCACAATTCAACAGTTGGATTTTTATTGGTGATGATGATGAGGTGAACCAGTGATAAAACAAGAGAGGTGCTGTGCCCATCAATTTCCTACCTCTACAGTTACAAAAAAGATTCCTACCAGCACACATGGAATAATTATGTTCTTAATAAGCATCTGTGCCTTGAAAGTTTAATTTTTGTCAAAAAGTCTAACCCTTACTGGCCTCATAAATCCCACTGGTGCCCTCGTAGAATCTTCTTTGAAGTCTGAAACACTTTTGCACTTTGAATATTGTCTGTAAATTGTAGAGAATTACAGCGATGCAGATTTATTTTATCTCTTATACATTATCAGCTGATAATATCAGATGTTACTTCACAGTTTGTTAGCTAGAATTCCTTACAACAGAGATGCTGTAATGTGGGAATTCCCTTTGGTTTTCATCAATTCAATACAATCCTGAAACTTGCAGATTCAGCAAGATTGCCTGTGGTAATTTAACTGGCCTTGCAGGGCAAGAGCATTGATTTGTTTCTCTTGGATAAAGACAGAAACACCACAAAAGCAGGTTTTGTGTTTGGAGGTCACTGACCTCCAGTCAAAGGCTAGCATGCAAGGAGATACTATTCCTGTCATATCTAGGGGGAAAAAAAGAGAGTTGACCAATGAAATGATCTCTCTGACTGTTATGTTCTTAGATGTTACAGAGTCAGAAAAGTATTCATGAACATTCTGAAACACTGTAACAGGCAGACTGTGCAACTAAAACACATAAACAGCAGTATGCCAAACAAAACTTAAATCCAGATGTGAAAGGCCTGACAAATGTTTTCAGCTACTAAAGACAGCATCTTGGTACTTCATTATATGAATAATTATATTAGGTGCAGTTGGCTCTGTAAAAATCATATATCAAGTGCCTTCATGCTTAAACAATACAGTAGATATTGAACCTGGTTGCCCAACTCTTTCCTTATCCTCTGTGGAAGGCAGAGTTGTAACTAACTTTAGTTTGCCTAATTCTTTGTTATTGCAATGACTTCAGTATACTTTTGCCTTACACTGAATCACAGACTGTATTCTTCCAGTGATGTGCTGTGTGGCTGTCCCCAGATGTGATAGTTTGATATAGGCCTTCTTTGGTAACCCAGTCAAAACAAGGGAAGTGGCCATTTCCAGTATTCCATTCTGCTTTTTATGTAAGCAAGAGTATAAATAAGAAGGAGAGGGGAGGGGTCTCCCTTCTTCTCTTCTGCTGGACTTGAAGACAGTAGGTCCCTGAGGCCAGTCTCATTTATCTGGGCGTGAGGCCTGCTGTGGCCTGTTGTTTTTCCGATCTGGGTGGAGAAATCTGGTGGGGTGACTTCCCTCTTTTCGAGGAAAGTATTTTATTCTTTTGTTTGCTAGTTCTATATTAGCTGGTATATCTGCATATATCAGGGTTTTTTGTTTTCTGTTTTAGTTGGGGGAGTATTAAAGTTTTCTCTTTCTTAGATGTAATAGGTTTTTTGCAATTGTATATAGATGTAAAAATATAAATATATATATATATACACATACTGCTTTGGTCTTGTCATTTCAGTTTTTTTGCTAACTTTTCCTTCCAGCTTTTTCCCTTGTATTCATAAGAGACAGGGGGTGTGGATTCAGGGACTTGGTGGGGAGCCAGATCCAAACCACCACACCAGATTTGCATTTTCAGAACAGAAGCAGAGAAAACTCTCTTCGTGCTCAGGTCACAGAATCACAGAATATGCTGAGTTGAGAGGGACATACAAGGATCATCAAATCCAACCCTTAACCCTGCACAGGACCATCCACCAGAGTCACACCATGCACCTGAGAGCAGTGTTCAAG
>JAWWES010000094.1:35140899-35154884 GCA_035583135.1 Lophotriccus pileatus
AGTCACACCATGCACCTGAGAGCATTGTTCAAGTGTTTCTCGAACTCTCCCAGGCTTGGTGTTGTGATCACTTCCCTGGGGAACCTGTTCCAGTGCCCAACCACCCTCTGGGTGAAGAACCTTTTTCGAATATCCAACCTAAATCTCCCCTGACACAAATTCAGGCCATTCCCTCTGGTCCTGTCACCAGTCACCACAGTGTCTCTCCCTCCTCTTCCCCTCAGGAGGAAGTTGTGACTGCAATGAGATCTCCCCTCAGTCTCCTCATCTCCAGGCTGAACACACCAAGTGCCCTCAGCCGCTCCTCATATGGCTTCCCCTCAAGGCCCTTCACCATCTTCGTTGCCATCCTTTGGACACTCTCTAAGAGCTTAATATGTTTCTTCTATTGTGGTTCCCAAAACTGCACACAATATTCAAGGTGAGGCCACACCAGTGCCGAGCAGAGCAGGACAATCCCCTCCCTCGATCGGCTGGCGATGCTTTGCCTGATGCCCCCCCAGGACACAGTTGTCCCTCCTGGCTGCCAGGGCTCTGCTGACTCACATTCAACTTGCCACTGACCAGGACTCCCAAGTCCCTTTCCATGTCAGTGCTTTCCAGCATCTCATTCCCCAGTCTGTCTGTACACCCCAGGTAGACCCATCCCAGGTGCAGAATCCAGCACTTTCTGTTGTTGAACTTCATCTTGTTGGTGATTGCCCAGTCCACTAGTTTGTTCAGGTCTCTCTGCAGGACCTCCCTGACTTCGAGGAAGTCAGCAGCTCCTCCCAGTTTGTCCCAGTGTGTCATCTGCAAACTTGCTTAGTATCCTTTCCAGTCCTGTATCCAAGTCATTTATGAAGATGTTGAAGAGCACAGGGCCTAAGATGGAGCCCTGTGGAACCCCACTAGTGACAGGTCACCAATCTGATGTTACCCCATTCAGTGTCAAGGGTAGCACTGTGCTCGACCTGTGAGCCAATTGCTCACCCACCACATGATGTGTTTATTCAGCTGTGTGCTGGGCATATTGTCCAGAAGGAACCTGGGAGAGACAGTATTGAAACCTTTATTGAAATCCCCCAAAATTACATCAACTGGCTTCCCTTGATCAAGATAACAGGTGGGTTATCTTGCCATAAAAGGAAATCAGGTTTGATAAGCAGGACTTTCCACTCATGAAATGTCTAGCAAGGACTTTTTACAGTTGGAGAAGACTCCCTAACCATTCTGCTCCAAACCCGAAAAAGGTGTTTTGCTATAAGATCTAATCTCAATTTTAAAACCAGAAACAAACAAAAGAGTAGGCACACCAAACAGTCTCTCTCATACATGTTATATGCAGTTGTATGTATCAAGGGCTTTATATGGCGTATGTCTATATGTTTTACATGGGGTATGTCCTTTGTGAAGAAGGACTTGGGTGTAGGGGTGGATGAAAAACTGAATATGACCCAGCAATGTGCACTTGCAGCCCAGAAGGCCAACTTCATCCTGACCTGCATCAAAAGCAACGTGGCCAACAGGTCGAGGGAGGTGATTCTGTCCCCCTACTCTTCTCTGGTGAGTCCCCAGCTGCATCCAGCTTGGGGGTCTCCAGCACAAGAAAGACATGAGTGTGTTAGAGTGGTCCAGAGGAGAGTCACGAAGATGATTAGAGGGCTGGAGCATCTCCTATGAGTGAAGACTGAGAGAGCTGGGGTTATTCAGCCTGAAGAAGGCTCAGGGGGAGATGTCATTGCAGCCTTTCAGCAGTTAAAAGGATCTTATGAAAAAGATCTTTATACACAGGCAAGGGACAAGTGGGAACAGTTATAAACAGAAAGAGCAGAGACTAGAATAGATATTAGGAAAAAATTCTTTTCTGTAAGGATGATTGAGACACTGGAACAGGTTTGCCAGAGAAGTTGCGAGTGTCCCATCCCTGGAAGTGTTCAAGGCCAGGTTGGATGAGGACACTGAGCAATCTGGTCTAGTGGAAGATGTCCCTGCCCATGGCAGGGGAGTTGGAACCAGATGATCCTTCCAACTCAAACCATTCTACAATTCTATGACTCTATATTGGAAGTAAAAAGTGTGACTCCTAACACAGAAGAATTTCCAAGCCAGGTTTAACTTACACAGCCCACAGTCAGAAAACCTAGTGTGAGTATTGTAGGTAAAAATACATCCTCTTCTAAAGGTTTCGTTTCTGTTTATTGAACTCCAGAATTGTTGCTAATCAGCACCAAGACAACCAAAGTTTGGTCCCAGTCTGTTCCAGGAACTGGTTCAGCTTACTGCCTACATCTTGGTCAACTATGGATTGTTCTCCTTAGAGAACCACAGAATTGAATCCTTCTTCCTTTCTCCCAGTGCATCTAACTGATACACTCACCTTCCAACTCTGATATTCCTGGCAAGAAAGAAGAACTTCCTTTTGTCCACCCTGGGACCTGGAACCGTTGTCACTGTTTACCTGTAGTCTCAGACAAGGAAAGGGTCCAACCTTCTATTTAGGAGTGAAAGATCTGTGTGCCCACAACTCTGAGAACTGGACTTCTCCAAATGTAGCATTTTAAAAATTTTGGTGTGTTTGGCACTGACCTTAGCAATAAATAGTTTAGGCCTCCCCTTTTGGAAATAGACATTAACCCCTTTTCTCCTGTCCCCCTCCCCTGCCCCCCCCTCCCAAAAAATCACTGGGTAACAGCACCATGCTGCAGGATATTTTAGATATGGGAAGTTTCCTAAACTTTTTTTTTTCTTCTTTTTTTTTTTTTGGCACATGAATGCTATTTTGTGCACAGCAGTTGTGGTTACATAACGCAGATTCTGTTCCTGAAGTAACAAAATGAAGTCTGACCAAGGGTTATTATTATTACTCTGTCATATAAGACCAATCTGGTCTTTACAAGATTCAATTATGAGTCTGCCCATTTATTTCCATTCTGACCAAATTATGTTTTTGGGGTCCTGATTATCAAGATGTCTTAATTTCTTTGGTTAACCAGCATATATGTTCCTTCTACATACATGTGACTGTGTTATGCAGCTGATAAAACGTCACGGGAATGTTGTTCGTGTAAAACATAGGAATTACAACTGATTTTCAATTATTCCACACACGGAACTAGAGACTGGTTGTAGAACTTGCATTTGTAACTTCGACGGGTTTAGATGTCACCGAAGGAAAGTACATTGGAAACATCTGAAAAGGCAGACTGAGGGTAATTTTCTATTTTTTTCATTTGTAAATGAAAAAGCTCCAAAACTCAAAATCTAAGGATATTTTGTATACCCAGGATAAGATGTGCGTATGTCTCTACATGGATCAGAAGCAAAGGAACAACAGGAATTTAAAAAATAGATTTTTGTTCTGTGCACACAAAAAAAAAAAAAAAAAAATAGAATAAAAGCAAAGGAAGAGAGTTTGGGTTTTGAATGTATTCTGTAAAGTACAAGAATGAAACTTGCAGTCCTCAGCTGTTTCAACATAACCTATTTCCATATGGTAAAATAATGCATTGCAGATATCTTATGATTTCTTCAATTGACTCATCTCTGTATTTACCCAAAAAGCAATTTCCTATTCAAATGGAAGAATTGTTGTATCATTGCTTTGCCCCGTTAGGAACAATAACAAACCTTGTCTCTTAGTTTCCCTCTGAGAGAAAAACAAAACAAAACAAAAACAAAAACAAACAAAACCCACCAAACTTCAGAGGAAGTTACGGTTCTGTAATTTTCACACTAATGCAGCAGAAACCCCCATCACAACTCTGTCTAGCTGTGGTTTATAGGCTACTGTTACAAATTTTAAAGAAAAACCAGAGAACACCTTCACTGGGAGCAGTCATTTAATGTACAGTCAGAAAGACTATTTAAAGAAAATACTTACCCTAGGTAAATATTCATTTTTTTCCTTCTGCTATAAGAAAAAAGCTTCTGTTTTCCAATATTCAGATCTCAAGTACTAGACGAATAGGAAGCACTAGGAACAAATAGTTAATTCTCTTCTCATTCACAGCTGGGGTAATGCAGCTTTAACAACAGAGAGGCTGTCCTTACCTGCAACATAACTCCTACTTGTTACAGAAGTGTATAGATTAGGCCCCCAGCTGGTGAAAAGCACAATGATTTTATTGGAGCTGCATCAATCTGCACTCATCAAGAGTCAATTGTTCTATTTTCTAAGTGGTAAAATTACAATTCAGTGAAAACCATATTTGTTTTGCTGCAAACCACACCAGGACCAAATTCTTCCCATGCTTGAGAAATTGAGAATTGGAGCTAAACCCTATCAAATTTGCTAATACCTTTATATCATGAGATAACACATTTTAAAATAACTTCCATGTATTAGATGTTATTCTGTTTTTTTTAGTATATTAATGACTCTGTAAGGGAAATTAACATCTGGTTTCAGTAACATTCAATGCTTTTTTCTCCTGGCAGCTAATTGTCTCTTGGTGATGATGTGCCAAATGCATGAAGATTACTTTGCAAATTAAAACTGTGCCAAAATAACTCTTCACTTAAAATATTAGCTTTCTACGTTTTCTTTAAAATGTTTTGCTATCCTACCATTTTTCTTATTGACTCAAAGGTAGTAAAAATTAAACATAGTATTGCTTTTATTGATGTATGCGGTTCAGTTTCTAATGTGGTTATTAAGGAAGTGCTTAGTTGAAGATCTTGCATTATTTATCTGAAAGAATAATGAAATCATAATTAATGTACACTTGTAGTACTAGATTAATTCCAAACTTAGAAATCTTCTTATTGCTTCCTGAGACACTGGGGCATTTCAGGATCGGTGAGCTGAGTGACCAGCATTAGTGCATTAATAAGTTAACCTCAATTAATGAAACTGGGCACAGATAAAATTTCGGTAAAAACAGCACCATGTTGCATGAAATATATCTGCAAACCTTACAGTCTTTCACTGACCTCAATATTTTCATGAATTCCAGTCTGAACATAAGTGACTTTACATGTTTACATATTCCCACGAGCTGCAATTCCAGAATATACTAACATTAAAAGTCCACGTCCCTCAAGCCAGTCAGAGACAATACAATACTGTATTAGGACTACTATCTTAGAAGCTTCTGAAATCAAAGTATGAAATCTTTGCCAGAGAAGAGGAGAGTAGACTATTTAGACGGCAGTGATCCTCAGAGAACATTAGGGACACTGATGAGCTTTTCTCATTCAATCAATGTGCGTTTAGTTCCAGACCTGATCTGAAGCTCAGTTTTATTTTAAATTAATCTTGTTGCTGATGGTGATTGTAGCTAAATCTTTTCTGAATGGATATAAAAAGGATGTCATAGACTAAAGTTGCCTTTTAAGGAAATACTCAGATGCTGGCAGAGGGTGAAGGTATCAGAATCACTTCTTATTTAGTTGCTTTTCAGATTAGCTCTCCCTGTTTCCATTCCATATGATTTACAGTGCTATAGGGTGGAAAAAGAGCTCAAGACTTTTTTTCTGAGAGCCCAAGAAACAACATAGGATTGCAAAGTATAAGAAGCTTTTACAGCTCAGTTTTACGGGCTGAAACAGCCCATGCTGTGGTGTCTCAGAAGTATCCTACATTCCACCCTTACTGTAGAGAGGATCACCACTTCTCATAGAGCAGCAATGAAAACACCAGAAATTACCCTAAATCCACATCTACATATATTTA
The DNA here is from genome assembly GCA_035583135.1 of Lophotriccus pileatus. NCBI lineage: Eukaryota > Metazoa > Chordata > Aves > Passeriformes > Tyrannidae > Lophotriccus > Lophotriccus pileatus. The sequence goes on from JAWWES010000094.1 coordinate 35,146,556, forward strand.
AATACCTGCAGGAACAGTGACTCAACCACGTCCCTGGACAGTTGGTCCCAATGCTTGACAACTCCTTCCATGAAGAAATATTTCCTAATATCCAATCTAAACCTCTGCTGGTGCAATTGGAGGCCATTTCCTCTCATCCAAACTCAGCAAAGATATGTCCAAGATATGAGCCGCCACTTTCTCCATGAGAATGCTGTGTGAAATGCTGCCAAAGGTGTCCTGGTTCTGGCCAGGACAGGGAGAGATGTTATTCTCTACCACTTCATGTCACTGCCAGTGGATGGGGGAAAAGGACTGTCTCCCAGGGAGAATGGGTTCCTGCCCGTATGGCAGAGGAAGACATCCAGTAATTATTTATTGTCACGAGCTTTCCTTGTGAATCCTTTCTTTTCTTATACCTTTTGTTATTATTATTTATGCTGTTACTCTTTGCTTTCTTATCTCATTGCTGTTTCTAACAAATTCTTCTTACCTCCACCTGTGATTTTGCCTTTCTTGAGCCCAACTGGAAGGGTGAAAGGGAAGATGGCGAGTAGTTTTAGCAAGAGTACTAATTTGGAGAATATGATTCCTAAACCATAACAAAAGGCTTTAATAAAGTCCAGGCAAACAACATCAACTGCCTTTCCCTCATCCACTGAACAGGTCACCTTGCCATAGGAGACCAGGTTTGTCAGGCAGGACCTGCCCTTCTTAAACCCATGCTGGCCAGGTCTGATCCCCTGGTTGTCCTGCATGTGACATGCTATGGCACTCAGAATGATCTTCTTCATGACCTTCCCCAGCACCAAGGTCAGACTGCAGTTCCCTGGATCCTCCTTCTGGCCCTTCTTGTAGATGGGTGTCCCATTTGTCAACTTCCAGTCACCTGGGGCCTCCCCCATTATTTAAGGCTGCCAGTAAATGATTGAAAGTGGCTTGGTGAGCTCTTCCATTGGCTTCCTCAGTACCCTTGTATGGATCCCATCTGACTCTATAGATCTGTGTGTATCTACATAAAGGGAAGCCCTAACTCCTGTATGACTATAACACAAAATCTATGTCATCTCGATCCAGTCTTTCTCTATCAGTTATTGGTATACAGCAAAATAACACCACAGGAAAAGGGAAACAATTTATTTTTCTTAAGGTCATATTTTTATATTTTCCTTTCTTTTTTTTTTTTTTTTTTGGAAATGATTCTGACATAGCCAGGATTCTCTCAGAGACCAGTGAGCCACATAAATCCAGAAACTCAGTCAGTTTCTCAGTTTGGTTAGAAGAATGTGTTGCTATGCTGTCTGAGCTTGCAAGTGTTTTTAATTTGATCTTTTCTATTTTGCTCTCCTGCGCTTCCAAATAAGACTTTAGAAGCCCATTTGCTTCATTTGAGACATTTTATGATGTCTTATATACAGAATGTCTCAATAACAGAATACTGAACAAAGCATTATCTCTTCACAGAGAACTACTGCGTAATATATTTATGGATTTAAAAACTGATATAAGCTCAGATTGTATGGATTGATGTGCTTGAGAAAAGAAAGACCTAATGGATGTAATTTATAGTAAGTATGTGATATTGATACCCTTGTTTATTGATGCAATAGTCTATTAATATTTGAAATACAGTTGCATTCCTATTATTTATATGTATTTTATAATATAATTCATTTTTATTCTGTGATGGTTTATCAGTAACATCTGCAGATTTCTACTAATTACATTTTTACAATGATATATTTTAAGGCTATACTGTATTTGTCTCCAACTTTGAAATCTATGGGTAACCATAAATTCAGAAGTTTAAAGCAGTATTTTAATTTTTTTAAGAGAATGGAGCGGGTGTAGGTACAGAGAACCTACAATTCAAAAAGCAAATAAATGTGGAGTGAGAATTCAAAGGATTTTAAAGTGACACTCGACAGTTCATGGTGGGAAAAAAGAGTAAAACATTACAATACATATTCCAGCTGCAAATATGTCTTTGAGACAAGATACCCACACTGTGTTGTTACTCTTGCTCAGCTCAAACTGTGTAACACTAGTATAAAATCAGAGCTCCTTGCAAGGTATGTCTTATCAGTATGTGTAAGCAGGATTTACACACAGAATCTGGAGTGAATGTATCCACATCTGAATTTCCATTCAGATGGGAAGATGAAGCTATAAAAGGTATATCAACTATTCTGTTTGACTTGAAACTTTTCAAGACCAGTCCTATTTCTAAACTTGACCAGAACTACTGTCTCTCTACCATAAAAAGATTACAAGAAAGAGTTCTTTGATACGTCCTGTCCTGTTGCATGTTAAAAGTGCATTTCTTGCACCAAAAGTTAGCTGTTAACTAGTTAGTTGTTAACTGCTTTTTCTCAAAATGCAGCCAAAAGAGGTCACTTTGTTTTTGTAACAACCCAGCAAGTAAGGCAGTCACATAGGAGACAAGACTGAGTTTGTAAGGGATATGATGGGATTCATGAAGACACCCAAATACTGTGTTATACATCATCAGAAAACATATAGAGAAACTAGGAATATGAACCAGCATTCCTTTCTCTACCAGCTTAACCATAAAGTTACCCATTTCTGGTCCAAGACATTTTATGCTTTTCTGCCCAATCATAACATATGCACAGGAGAAAAGAACTCGTCGTAAACAACCACAAAGTTGAGGAGCACATGTTGAGGATCTGTACAACCCACGCCATCTACACATCCTTTAACAGTAAGCACTGAGAGTAGTCTAAAGTATTAAGATAGCCCCTACCAACTCCTCAGCCCCTTCATAAAGGGATAAGATTTCACCACACCATTGTTTTCGGGTATTTCCTATTGACTTGCTGAATCTTTAGAGACTATAAAAGGAGTGAGGGCCTACAACTCTTAAGGTTTATATTCCAGTCCCACACAACTTTCACTTCTAGGTCTTCATATTTATTGGTTTGAATTGCCAACGTTAAGTGGTATCAGGTAAGCTTTTTTCTGTACTTCCATAGAATAGCCAGAAAAGCACTAAAAAGTCTATCTTTCAAGAACAATCTGATGTGAATCTTACAGTAACTACTACTTTATTTCATACTGGTTCCATGTTTACCTGGCTTACAACTTGCCTTTAATGAGGTGATAAGTCTTTCAGTTAAAGCAAATACCACAGAGAGGCCACTGCTCTTCACAGAAATCTTTAAAATTTCTCTTTTTCCACACCCCGGTTGTTAGCAACTGCTTGCTTGCGGGAGGTTGCCACCCTTGCAGAGCAGTGTGTGTGAATGATTCCTAATTCACTGCCAGCAAACCAGCCGCATTAATTTCAACAGTTCGTATAATAGTTTGAATTAACTTCGTTTATTTTGCCTGATCTGGATTAGGAAGTATTCCAGGATCACTTTGAGCAGTCACAACCGTAGGAGGTGGAAATTTCAAACCATCCAAGAAAGGCACCCGAAGGCAGAGGTCAGTGACATCTTCAGCCGATGCTGCTGCACTAAAAAAGGAACATCTATCCCTAAAATAAAATGCAGTTTCAGAACCAGAAATACTGGAACTTTTCACTACTGAATTACCAGATATTATGAATTTGATCTGAATCAAGTGTGGACACATAATTGCATTTTTATCAAATTAACCATAGCAAGCAATCTCGGATCCAATAGAAAGTTATGACAAATTACTTCTGATCCGAAATAAAATTGTCCTGGAAAACCACAGCTAAAATACATTAAAAACATCTTGGGAGGGGAAAGTAAATTTATATTTCTTTGGTATATTGTATTACGGTAATGCAGCTCTTTTAATCCATATACAACTACCCCAAATCAAATGGACATCTTATGGAATCACAGTTTGACAGAAGCTTGTTCTGACGTGTTTTGTTTTGGGTTTTTTTTTGGTTGCTTGGGGGTCTTCTATGGTTTGTTGTAAAAGAATTCATGCTTCCTGTGGTTTTCAAGAGTTCAAAGATCCCCTTGTATGGGAACAAGGGCAACATCATAGAACAAAAAGGGGAGAGGTGATCCCTGTGTGTCAATGAAGCTGTGGAGTCAGTATGGCAGGTTAGGTTACCAATTGAGATAAAGCTTTCTGCTTCCTGGCTGCTGGTTTATGGTCCTCTCACTCTGTGCAGATTCTAAACCTAAAAGAAAAAAATCCAATCAACCAAAGCAACACACATATAAAACCCCTAAAACAAACAAACAAACTGCACACAACAACAAACCCTCACAAAACAACAACAAAAATCCAAACCAAACAAAAAAACCCAAACCACACAAAATGCAACCCAAAAACAAAACCCCAATCCCTACCCAATTCTAACCTATAGATTACCTTCTGTCTGTGTAAAGTGGGGAAAAAATAATTAGTTCAGGACTGGTATTTGCACTGCAGATATTCTATCCTCTACTCCCTGAACTGTTTGAGTTTGGGGGTTTGTTTGTTTGGGATTTGGGGATTTTTTGGGGGAGTTTAAAAAATTATTTATTTTTATTATAATTTCTATATTTTCCAGAGACATTAAACAGAATCTGGACTTGAGAAAATTAAGTTATTAAAATATAGAAGAAAATCCCAGAAGACACTTGAAAACTTGCAGCCATTTTCTACAATTAGGTTTTGCACCTCTCTTTTAACTACTGGGAGCTACATATCATGAACATCTTAGCAAATCAAGTCATGATCATCTGTATACTCAAGGAGATAATGGAGCAGTCTCTCCAAGAATCCTTTTTTTACCATAAAAATGCAACAGCTATTGTTTCTGTTTGAGTATAGCAGAAAAAAACATTACATACTCTAGAGCACCATCTGCTGGTACCTGACCAATTCTTTATCTACTAGGGTGATTAATTTTTTTCTCAGTGAGCAGCTTTGTATTTTCTGTGTTTTGGAATCTTGTAGGGAGTGGGGGGAGCAGAGTTAGGGGAAGAGTTCCTGTTTGAATAGAAAGCAAAGGAGAAAAAGTGCTGGTTTTTAACAGAAATCTTCATGTCACAGAATATGCGTTACACAGCTATCTACTTTTTTAAAGCTCACCCTTATAATGCACCAGTATCTTGGAATGCACAGCTCAGAAGCTGTAACAACCCAGCTTTTACCACTGCAGCCCAGGACAACAGGGGCTTGGCTATGTAGACTCACTTGGGAGGACAGCAAGAAAAGGTTACATGAGATATCAGAGTATAAATGTGGAATGGAGTGTTAATAAACTATGTGGGTTTGTCTCACAGTGGCCATTGTCATTATAGCTCCAGTATGAAGCAATAATCCACTGTCCTAAAGTGGTACCTTGGGACACAGCAGCAACCACTGTTAATATGTTGTCCTTCCAGTGTCTCCAATATTGACTTGCCTATTGAAAACTGTTGGCTAGGAGTTTCCATGGAAAATGGCTTTTCATAAAATATTTTAAAATGTAGTCTGTGAAAACTGAAATACTTCATGATCAGAGTCCAGTAAGACAGGCATAGCTGTGTTCTCTCTGGAACCTACCAGCTAGCTCAGGGGATTGCCTCAGGCACTGAGGGCACCATGAATTGCAGTTCTGGGCTGGTACTATTTTCCTTCTAGGCATCTGGGGCTGGAGAAAGCCTCAGCTGTAGGTTTCAGTACAGCTAACCTCCCTGGCAGATGCATAGCCAAGTCATTAAGTTCAGAACATGGATTCCCAAGGAAATAATAAAAAACTATACCCTGAATACCCCACAACTATCCCCTACATAATTACTTTAATCACTGCTAACTAAAGGTCCTCAAATTCTTCATCCCACTGGAAATGCTGGAAAATGTATTCACCCTTTCAACATTTCAACATTTTTCAAAATTTCCATGGTGGGGAATTTCATTTTCCAAAGTGTTCTGATCAAGATTACTTAGTACATTGCTGTCTTCCTAAATCCTGCAATTGCTAGTCATTCCTGTGGGAAAGTAAAAGGGGCCTCTCTCTCTCCCCAAACACACATACTCACGCATCTTAATATCTCCTGGAGCCATAGTGATTTCAGCAAATGTTTTCAATGGGCCCTGCAACTTTTGAATTCTGATTAGTTCAACTCCCAACTCCCAGCAGTATTGCTTCACTTAGCATAAATTATTAATTTATTACAGAGCATTTCAAGGGGACAGAGGAGTAATACTGCTTGATAAAGACAACTGCAAGAAGACTGTACTGCCTATATAGTAAGAGGGGGAAAATTTCTGTTAACAGTTTTTCAAATGAAAACAGATGGAAGGATGACTCAGCTGGACATGAAAATTCCCCACCTTCATCCCTAAAATTATTACTCAGTGGATCAGATCCACAGTCAGTAACACTAGGCAGTACTAAATATATACTGCTTTATACCAGCTGAGGACATCTCAGGTTTTGAGGGAGACTGAGTTGTTTTCTAGTGTGATTTTTTTTTTTTTTTTACATACTGACAATTTTTGAATAAAAATCCAGAGTTTTGAGCATTAAGAAGAGAGCCATATTATGACATGACTTTATTGTACACACAAAGCTGTTAAAACCAATTCATGACAACAACATGGTGTCTCCTCTGAAACAAGCAGGAAAAGCAGCAGCAAAACTGGGAGGAGGTGAACCCTGAAATATTTTTTTTTTTTCTAATTCATAGTAAAAAGCTGACTGCATTAAGGAAAGAAAATATCTACCCAAAATAAATGCCTGGTATGTTTCAGTTTTCTTGGAACATCAGAATGTTGCCTTTAGTCTTATCACAAACATTTTAATCTGCAGTTCATATGCACCAAAAAAAAAAAAAAAAAAAAAAAAAAAAAAGCAAACAGAGAAAACCAAACAAAAAAACCAAACTAACAAATGAAAACCAAACCAAAAGCCAAGCATTTCCTCAAATTTTATTTGATAATAAGGAAGGTTTTATACAAGTTTCAGAACACAGAAAGGTTGAATTTAGTGTTGGTATACATGTGCCAAAATTGTTTGTGCATTCTTGTTCAACACAGTCCTTGTATTAAGCTAGGGTACTCTTGTCAAACCCCCTCTCGCCCTGCCAAGTGGCTTCTTGACACCTTTATACCTCTGCCATTTGTGTGCAGCATTAGCAGGGGATTGCTTCTGTACAGGCTAGGCACTCTCAGATAACCACTTCCAAGGGTATGACCAGTGGCAGATCAGCAGGAAGCTATGTAGGAGGCTGCTCCTCATTAGGCTTGCAGACTGCTCTCAGCTACTCACCTCTAGAGACATTCTGCTGCACCAACAAGTTGCCAAGTGCTTCAGCTGCTGCTGAAGCATTGTAGTCCCTTGAAGGCAACAATTACTGGACGCTAATGCTGTCATAACAATCCTACCTTCACTTTTAATCAATAGAAACCACATCAATGTTATCAGCTGCACTGTGATAGATTTCAAATCTATTCACTTAACTTTTGTCCTGAGATCAAGCAGATGGGGTCAGTGAGAGCTCCCAAGACAGAAAGGCAACAATAACCAGGAAAATGAAATAGTTAAAGCAAAATCGTTTCTGACAGCTGTGCCAGTAGGTCTGAAAAGACTAAATCATATTTACTGTCCTTCCACCCATCTTCTCTGATTCCCTCCTCTTTCCCCCTCCCAATCAGCCTAAAATGCCCACAGCTCTTCAGAGACTGCACTGGCAGCAACAGAGCTAATGGAGTTACTGGTGCAAGAACCCAAAGCAAATACTGCCATCAAGTGTCTGACAGACCAGTTCTCAGTGCAGGGTCTTCCATCTACATCTGTGAGGGGAGATGTGGATGTTAATATAAAGCATACAATGATTGTGGATGCTCATAGACAAGTTTCTCTGGTACAATGTCAAACAGTTAACAAATCTGAACAGTTAACCACTCTCCTAGGGACAACAGAGCTTCATTAGAGTTTAAAAAGTGTAGCCAGGATGGGAAATCATTCTTGCTATGGATTGGCTTCTGTAATTGTATGGCCTATTCCATTTCCTGGAACACCTCAAAATTAAATTTAAATGCTCTCTCTTGATTCAGCACTTCGGTGTGTTGGCAAGGGTCTTCAGGAGAAAGCACACTTTAACACATGGGATTTCTACCAGAACCCTCATGGGCTGCCATTAATGTGGGTGTCAGTCTGTCACTGATCACAGTGCAACAATGCCCTACAACACCTGCAATGATCCCCCCAGCCTTCTGGGGACCGCCAGGGCACAGCCCACCCAAAAGCAGGGACTAGCTCCTGGGCCTTATCCCTTCTTCCCTTCTGGTTACTTGTGAGGTGACATCACACTGCCTGCCTGTCTCTCGGGCTCATTGGCACCAAGCACCTTTCCTCTCCTTAATTCTTGATCTTACTGCTCAGTTTCAACTAAATCTATCTAAACGTATACAATTTTTGAAAATT
>JAWWES010000094.1:35157728-35174939 GCA_035583135.1 Lophotriccus pileatus
CTGGGGGTTACCCAGGGTCCTGTAAGGTCTCCATGGAACTGCAAGGGGACTCTTACTTTTCCATGGTCTACACCACAGGGTGACAGGGAATAATGGCTTTTGAGTCCACACCTGTTTTCTGTGGGGTCCCTTCCCACAGGAATAGTCCTTGATAGACCTCTCCAATGTGGTCTACCCCTTGGACAACAGTTCTTCCATTCTCTGCTGTCCTTAGGATCACAAATGCAGCTTCATCAGCATCGATCCCTCATTGGGATGGTGAATCCTACCCAAGCCGACTTTGCTGCAGCGTAGGTCTCTGCAGCTGCACCGGCATGGATCCCTCTGTGGGATCCCAAGATCTTACTCAGGTGTCCTCGCTCCAGCGTAAGACTCCTCTATGTGGGCTACAGGCCAGCAAAAACTTCCACAGAGTCACAGTACTACTTTTCTGCTCCAGCATGAGTTCCTTATGCTGCAGACGGGGTTGTCTCCACTCCCCAACAATCTTCCACAGGTGGCAGGGATTTAAATTTCAGTCTTTTTTCCCTGCTGAAGGGAGAGAGAGGGAGGGGGGAGAAGGAGCTGTCTCTTCCCCCCGCTTTGCGGCTTCTCTCTCTGGCTGCTGCCAGCTCTGACCTTGAAGGCTCCGTTATCTCTCCAGCTGCAGTTTCTTTTGCAAAGTCCTTTAAGTTTCTTTTCCTTCACTCCGTTACATGTCTCGGTCAGGGGGGTTTCAGTGTTGCCTCTGCCCCCAGCCCAGGGCCGGGGGGAGGAGGGAGGCCTGGCCCCCTTGGGGCCTGCCACCACTTCCTACATGGCTCCTAATTTCATCTGCGCAACTACCCTTCTTTTCCGTTTTCGTAAAGATGTAATTGGCAAAAGGCATTACCAAAACTTTTGATTGGTTTTGTCCCAGAAATTCACCTGGACAAACCACTTACATTCTCCCAGGGAGGGGGGACCCCTGCAAACCCATGACACTCACCTACTTCTTCAAAAAGTCTCATTTATTCAGTAGTAATCCTCAAGGATGCCATACACTCATACAGGATGAAACACATGGAATTTAAAGACATGCAGAGAAATTGCAGCTAGTAATGAGATCTGACAAAATTAAAAGGACTTATATGAGTATGGGGGATCAGAACACTGAAGTGAACAGGATTCTCTTTGTAGAAGTTTTGTGCGAATCTACCCTCAAGTTTCAAAAGTGTTTCTAGATCGAGCTAGATCAACACAAAGTAGCTAATTCTTCTGCAACAACATAGATGTGTGTCATCAACCTTTGGATCTAGGTCACATAACTCTGCTAGAGAGAGCTGTTGTTGAAAAAGCTGGGAAAAAATTATACTTGTGATGTGGTGAAGTCAGATAGATGAATGGCTTTGTCTGTCAGAAACACAAGTAAAAATTGTCTTTAGGTTATGTTGTGTCAGTTTTATGATCAAGTTGTTCTATCTAGCAATATATTTAAAAGTCCCAAATCTTTGTTCGCGAAGCCTAGCCATGATGATATTCAAAAGTCCAAAATGTCACTGGGTCAGCAAATATTTAGCTGAAAGGGTACTAATGAACTATCATCGGTAGAGAAAGCCTGTGGTACAGAAACATTATAATAAAAATGTAAGGCAGAAGCTTTGGATTTTTCTTTTCTTCTTTTTTTTTTTTTTGGAAGCATAGTCAAACAAGATATGCAAATATAAATTTCCCACTAACACACTAGTTGTGTAAACGCGGGATCTGCTGGTGAAAGGAGAAATCATTTATGGTACTGGTTGTTCAAATCCTCTCACACCTTGTTAAATACTTTGCCTTAACAAACAAGCTGTACTTCTGTGTCCCTTGAACCTTAAAGATGTATATCCTGAATTCCTCAGTGAGGAGCGGGATGTTGCAACTCCTTGTGCTAAACTGTGCTTAGAACACACATTTTTTTATTCTTAGGCATAATTCTAGGCTGTCTGTCTTGCAAGATGAGTTTGTTTCCCAGACAAAGCAAACAGTGCAGGGAATAGGTGAAACAGTCCTGTTGGGATGACACAGGGTGCAAACATTTCCAGTCTCCAACACTGAGTTAATCTCAGCTGGAAGAACTGGTCTGGGTAACACTGCTGTGATGCTGGGGACAACCTAGAGGTGCCCCAAATTGTGCTCTAGGACAAGCCCTCCCTGAAAGTGATCAGGATGATAACAACTTTAACTGTGTTAATAGCGGTATGTTAAGAGTGCCGTTTAGCCACTGTTGACCTCTTCATCTCCTCAGCTGCTGCAAAGGCTTGAACTTCTAAATATCCATTAAAAATTCAAAAGAGCATTTTAAATAGTGCCTTTCCCTCCCCAGGAGGCAGCAGTTCTAAAAAAATGCCCTGTAATTCAAACCGAATGCATATGTTGTCCTCAACTGGTGTAATATTTCAGAACGCAGGAAAGTATTTTCTCTTCTGAAGCATATTTTACTTCAGCTTTTCTTCTGGTCAATAAATGTAAAATACAGATATGGAGAATAGTAAAGGGTGCTTAAACACATTTAAGTATTCCAATGAATTAACTTTATGATATTCAAAGGGGAGGATTCTTTCTATTTTAAAAAAGTATTTGATTTTATATTTCTTTTAAATTGCATTCAGCACTCAAGAGATGACCTTTAATAGAATCACACTGGGTGATCCCATTGCCTCAAGCAGAGAGATGTTATATCATCTCTAGTATACCTATGGAACCAGCACGAAGAAGAGATTTTTAGCACAGTAACTTAGAGTTAATAGTTTATATTCAACCTGATTTGTCTTCAAGATTTTATCCTCCGTATTGGTCTCATTTCTGAAGATTTGTTATCACTGTAGACTTATAGAATATTTATTCAACACCACAGTATGTGCTAGGCCAGCTTCCAAGTCATCCATTCCACCAAAATTTATGTATGTAATTAAAATAGGATTGTTTAGTGGAACTGTATGAGTAGTATATTTACCATGTCCTTAGAGAAAGTATCCGTATCACCCAAGCAAAAATCTAAACCCAAACCCAATCCATACAAATAGACCAACAAACAAGACAAAGCTAATGGGTAAGAGATTTGCCCCAATAGGGTTTGTATTAGTATAGTACTTCAGCCTGATAAAGTCCAAATTGTTTCTTTACTTCCTCTTGAAAATGCACATACAGTTCATATCCTTGGATAGGCCTTGTTATCTGTACTAGTACTTCTAGTACTAGTAAACTAAATAAAAGATACTCAGGCTAGAATGCACCCCAATCCTCTTCTTCCTGCCATGTTTTCTGTGTTATTAAGGAGGCTCTGGTGCAGTATATTAGGACACGATACTTAACTTTGTTATTCTGAAAATGTAAGCCTGTTGAACTGACAGTGTGACTGGGTGATAGATTGAAAACCAAGAAAGATAGGACCATTTGTTGGCAGATAAGACAATCCTACAGAGACTTCAAGGTTAAATCTCTCACCAATGCTGCATTTCAAATTTAATTAGCTTGGGCTGCAGGTAAAGTTACGGTTCCACATAAAATTGTTTAACCCCACTGTGATGGTACCAGCCCTATAAACTGAGCTAGTTGCAGATTTTTACAGCAGTGACTCTTTGTTGCTTGAGTAATGAGTGTCTTCACCACACAAAGCACTGTGTATTCACAGTTTCTAAATTACCTATAACAATAAGTGATTTATCATTAAATGTAAGCTCAGTTTTTGTGACTTCCTCTTCATTCCCCAGCCAGTGACAATTCCTACCGGCTGGTTAAAGCTCCTACTTATCAACATCCTCTTGCAGTTCCAAGCTCCAGAAACACTACTGTGTTAGGAATGCAATAATCACACAGAAGAACAAGTTTTATGTTATGAGTATAACTTTTCCTTGTAGACAGACATCTAAATACTTTCAGAACTTTTGCTCAGGACCTTCGCATTTCTGATCCATGGCCATCCTCTTTTTGGTACTTTTCAAATACTTTACCATAAGGAAAACATTTATTTGTGCTATTAAATCTTGAAGATCAGTACCGTACTTGAGCTCATACTGCACTGGCAGGATATCTATTTACTTACGTAAAACGCATTTCAAGACATAGGTAAGTATCATTGCTTAGATTGTAACAGAAACAAACAAATATACAAAAACCACTGAGAGACACAAAACTTGTCAGATTATCACCTCACTTCCAACCAAGTAGAAATAATTTTGGTTGTTTTATACCACAAGATTTTGTTTCAGGACTCTCTGGTCTTTACAAACATTCACAGACAGCATGCTAGTTACAAAAATAATTTCTTGTGACCTTTTGCATTGATAGGGTAATGCTTACGTGGGGCAGTAAATCTCTCAAATGGAGCTGTCAGTCACTATGCAGATGATGTAGGACTCTCCACTGCAAGCATTACAATGGCTCAGATCAGACTCCAGAACTGTAGTTGATATGAACTCTTACAGTCCTAGTGGTCTTACTAGGATTATTAAATGTTCTGCTCTAGTCCTGTTAGCAGGACAACTACTTCAATAATTACGTAATAAATTACCATGGGCTAATTTAAAGTACCTGCAAGACATATTCTGACTATCTTAACTGTGTACAAAAGACCTTATCATTACAGGAACAGTTTCTACTGATTATTCAAAATTCAATTATTCAGATTCTCTTATCTATGCACATTTTGGTCAAATTCTTTCCCTGAGGTAAGACCTGCCTTGCCTGAGGGGCCACCAGCATTCCGCACTCAAGGTATCAATTGACACATCTCAGAGTGCATGTAGCATGTAACTACTGGTCTCAGCCCCACAGGAGGTGCCAGGGTAGGGCCTGGCAGAGCTGGGAATCCAGCACGTGGGGAGATGGAATGTCAATTAGGCAGTTGCTTTGTGACAAAGCAAGATAGACATTCAGTGAGGTAATTTGTCATAAATGAGACCACTCTCTCGTTTGTACAGAGAGAAGCTGGGAAGTTCTCATGAACCACTCCCAGTATGCCTACAGGCATACACAGCCCTTGAATATGGCAGCCACACTACAAATAGAACTACAGAAAGAACTTGAGTTTCCCCTGATATCATAATTATAAATGAATTGCCGCGGGGTTTGTCACACCTACCTTTGTATGCATGCATTATTTACTTTTAATTCACTTTCTATCTCAAAGGTCTAATTTTCACAAGAGCAGTGGCTGTCTATCTTATTGACTCTGTTCCATTTCATCCCACTGAAGAGAAACTTTGCAGAAAGGCACAATTATTACAAAGTGAAAATGAACTAATGAGACTGCAGACATGCCCAAACCTAAATTGCACTCTGCGTGAAGCATATTGACACAAATTACACACCAAAATCAGTTGTCTTTACACAGTCTTTAGGCTCTATTCCTGTGTCTAAGCAATGATCAAAAATGGTGTGAAAAAGTTTTCCAGCATACAGAAAGTATAATTTAGCAAGCAGTAGTAAAACCAAACAAAACTGACAAACAAAACCACACGAACAAATAACCAAACCAAACAAAGAACATAAACCCACTGCCCAAAAGAAACATTGTTTCAGCCCGTATCTGCATGTGATCATATTTGCAGATTGATGCCAGTTATATTTCTGTGGATAAAAGCTTAGATAAAACAGTACAAGTGACAGACAGCAAATAGATAACTTTTCTATTTATCAATAGATAAATATATTTTAGATAAATAGACAAAAAGAAAGCTTTGTAAGCCTAATAGCATTCTTCTGTCTTTGAGCCCATGTTCATACAGAAGACCTCACCTGCAGATGGCCAAACCCTTTTGAAACAGTCATTGAACCCAGTTAAGATTTCTATCCTAATGAAGTAGTTTCCTTATTAGTATTCTTTAAAATAATCCTTTCTATTACCTTTAAGTGTATACCTTTCTTCTTTTATTTGCTTTTGGGTTTTGTTTGTTTTCATTCTGTGTTCACATGAATGTGCTATGGAAGCAGCCATGTAGTGTTATTTTCTTTTACTTAGCCCTTGTATCACACTGTTAAGATACAACATTAAATCCTTTTTCTCTGTGTCGCAGAAAGCCTGCTCCGTCTGGGGTGGTCACTTTGAACTCTTCTAAACTTACAGCTATTGTCTGAGAATCAATAGATGTAAAGATTCCTTTTGTTTAGCCTGACATGGGTATTTGTCACGAGGTAAAACACAATAGTCCCTTCAAAGGCCCTTGACTTTCCTCTAAGTTTTTCTTCCTCCCTACTTCATTGCGTTTGCCAAACATGCAATTTTTACAATGTTTCCTTTCCTGAAGGGAACTTTAGGACAACTGGTAAGCATGAAAAAGTTTCATTTCTACTGCCACAGAAAAACGAAAAAGGGAACAAGAAAAAATAAACAAGGAAGATAGCAAATCTGCTCAAAATCATACAGATTTCAAAAGATCCCAGGAGAGCTTGAAGCCAGAGTAGGAGCTGGAGATTTACTGGGCAAGAGGCTGTGACTAGTGAGGACCAAAAACTGAATTCTCGTCCCAGTCTGGGAAGGAAAAAAGCCACTCAGCCACATCATTTACAGTCGTTTTGTACACAACTATAAGATTTTTACACGTGGATATTCAGGAGTTGCGTCCAGATTTCATCACACTTGACAGTATCCTGATTTTTTAAGGCTTTTTTTTATCTTGCTAAGAGCTTTTCACTGTACCTTTTTCCGTGGTACTGGTCCCCCAGGACTACTACCTGGAAAACTGGGAGGGGAAGTTTCCCTTTGGCAGAAACGAGTCCCAGAGTCATATTTTCCAAGAAAAGTGTGTGTGGATGGACAATTTTGCATAAATAAAATTATGTTTCTTTCCCCAAAAACAGTAATTTCTTCTCTACATCCTTCATTCTCATGATAATGTGGAGGTGTAGAGTTTATCTTTTATATTAGTATCAAAATGAAAATATTTCTAAAAACTGAATAGGCCATAGTGCAAACACCTGATGTTGGAGATTATAGATATTAACAAAATATGGTTTTGTTGGTCCACGTGTTTTCAAATATGGAAGGCACCTTTTTCGCTCAGAGAAGTCAGTAAAGGGATAAGCAGGACTGGCTAAATAAATGTTAGGATATACAGCAAAACGTAAAGCAACTAATCCTCTACTTGGCAACCATTTGTCAGTGATAAATATGCTTTTCTTTCATTAACCTTTCCACTGCAGAGCAGTTTACTCAGGGCATGTAAGAGAGACTGCGATTGGATTATCTCAAAGCTTTCAAAACTTTTAACTGAAATGTTCCTGAGACCACAGCTGAGTAATATTAGGACAACTATAGATAATAAATAGGATCAATTAAGTGTATAAAAAATTGATTTGCAAAATTGAACAACTTTACAAGTCCTAACTATGAAGTTGCTCTCACTGTTAAACAACGAGAAAAAAAACAAACAAACAGAACGACTCTACTCTTTTTTAGATACTTTGCTTGTTTCTTCATATTTGTGGTCACCTTTTCTATGCACCTAGCAAATTAGTATGAATAACATTGCTATGTATTTGCCTGCTGTTTATACAGTAAGCAGTGCTGTTGATTAATATTTTTATACTATCCAAAAAAGCCTTTCTGGGCTAACCAAGCTGCATGACATTTTTATAATAGTTAAAGGACTTCACCCATGTATTCATGTAAGTACTTAAACTAACTAGAGACAGGAAGGGATTTTGCTGTTAGTCGAACATTAAAAATATTTCTGACCAATATATTTAATATATATATAAAAATATATTAAATTAATACATATTTTCCACCTTTTCTTTAACTGTGTGGTCCCTTGTCCACAGTGAAATGGCACATTTCATTCTTTTTATAGTGATTTCAGGACTTATATGTGTGGGGTTTGTTTTCAATATCCTCTGAGTTTTTTAACATAAAATATAATTCAAAGAAGGAAACTGCACTGACATTATTGAGTCAGCGTTATTCTGAGATTTTTCAATAAGAAAACAAGTTCTGAAAATTATCTAATGGGTTGTCAGAAGAAGAGGAATAATAGCAGAAAATACTCATATCTTGTAATAGTTAGCAGGGTAGACCTTCTTTGAACCATGCAAATGCAGATTGCATATTTTAAAACTGCATGGAGTAGATTTCATATTTCAAAATAATTCATTGCCTTGTTTCCTCTGCCTTCTGATAGTAAAAGCATGTTCAGAATTGGAAAGAGAGAAGGAAAAAAGGAAGAGAAAAACAGATGAGGTATTGCAGTAATCAGCAGGCACATATATTCAAACTTGTTAAAGCTATTTTCAGCTATTTCTTGCTGGAGAATATTGTGGAGAGAATCAATTAGTAAGAGAATTTCCTCTACTCAGAGGGAAAATACAAATAGCAACAAACATGCTGATTCCAAAACCTGGGGCACCAAAAATATTCTGAACACTGAAAACCAGAATAAATCATTAAAGTCATGCATTCCTTACTGAATAAAAACCAAACAAACAACTCGAGCAATAATTATGAGATTCATAAAATATGTATTGCAACAGTGTGATTTATAATATTAATAAAGCATAGTTGGAAGATTCCTGAAAAGACACATCTTATATTTCATGTAATTATTTTTTTTCCAAATAATATATTCAGTCATGCTAATCCATTATGTCTTTAAATGTAAAACAGGACATAATTTTTACTTTTCATGGGATGAGGCATAACTCATGGCAATTTCAATCTGTGTGTAGAAAGATATGAATGCAGGCATCTAATGAATACATAAATATACTTTGCTGTATTTCAAAGAAACAGAACACTATAATTTCTGGTGCTCCTAAAGGCAAAATTTATATTCACACAAACCCCGTCTGACATAAGTGTCTGTAATAGTGCTACTATTTTCAAGACTTAGAACAATCTGTATACGCAAAGTCCATAGTCAACAAAAAACATGGGTAAGAGACCAAACTGATAGTTCTAAGAATGTATATTTTTGCAATATTGCAAATAACAAGCCTGAAAAATATTAGAAAACCGTTAGGTGAGCAATCTGTGTACAGATAACCAAATGACTCCATGCAATAAAATACAGGATGCCAGCTGAAAACACATAATCAATATTTGTAAGAGTTTTGGGAGTTGTTCTTATCCTCATTTTTTCTCTTCCTGGGTAAACTCCCTAACTACTATAAAAATAGAGCTCCAATAATTTCACAAAAATAGTTACTTGAGAATACTTGTAAAAAAGACTAAAACCGTGTTGATCTCTCAAAATCTGGATGTGGAAGATTTTCCTCTATGCAAGCAAGGAGAGCCAGAAGTCATATGAGTACACTTTGGGCTCATCCAGAGATATAGCCGGTAAGAGATATTTCTGGGGCCCCCAGGTATGCTCACTTCTTGTCTCTGGAAACACTGAATGTCGTTTTTCCTGCTGGCCAACAGGGGCTGAGCCAGGGGAACGAGAAGGTGGAGCTAAGAGTGATCAAGAGTAATCTGAGAGGGCCTCCAGCTAACTGGGCTTTAAGTGATACCTGTCCTGTGGATGGGTTAACCAGGTTCTGGCTGCTGTCCTACTGCAAGTAGCTTTCAACATTCCCGTGAAACCCTCCTGCCCACGTTAAGCATATGGAGCTGAAGGAGACCAACTGTGATCTCTCAGGAGTGCACAATTTGGCCTTCCAGGTAAGCATGGTTTCCTTTGCTTGTGGGGAAGAGGAAGGATTTTAGACCAATGAACAATGTTTAATTCAGTTCCTGAACAAAAAAAAAAAAGCAATTTCTGTTCTCTATCTGCAGATATTTTACAACATCCTACATGCTTTGCTCTGATATCCTGCCAAAGTACATAGCTCTTGTAAAAAAAGCTGGAGCACAATTGACACATTCAGGAGTATGCTCCGGTCACTGCCTTCATCTGCTGCCTGGTATGCAGCTATCTTTGAAAAGTCTCCTGACTCTGTAATATTTTGCAGGCTGATGGATCTCATTAGCTTATCCACCTGTAGTATCCTTTGCTTGTTTTTCCGGAGGGTAGGTGATTTACAGTTCTGTTGAAGAGAGACATATAACTCATCAAAGCAATGTATATTAATAACATGAGAAAAATAATAATTTAATCAGCAGGGTATATTGTTCTCCCATGCATAAAATAAGTGCAATTGTCTTGATCTACTTTCAAGAACACAGAGAGAAGGTAAAGAGCCAATCCAAAAGATTATGCATTTTATGTGCATAAAGTAATATTAAAAGCCAGTTGAAAAATGCAGATTTCAAAAGCAGAAGCAAAAAAAAAAAAAAAACAAACAAAAAAAAACACAAACAACCAACCCCCCAACAAATAATAATAACACACACACACACCCCCGCCCCCAAAAAAAAAAGGCAAAAAAACCCAACCCCAAGGCAACCCAGTTAGTTATTCTTTCTCAGTGCCCAGCGTTCGTGTGCTTTCACTGAAATTAGAGCAGGGACAAACAAATTTGCGAACCCACTGCCAAGCTGTGTCACTGTCCGTGTTGCCGAAGGTACAATAGGTCTTGGGGAGACAGCGGCTTTTAAGTATCTTGAAGAGTGCTGTGTTAGCAAAGCAAGCCCTTGCTCTCCTCTGCAGCCTCTAATCCTTACCCTGCCCCTGAGCTCAGCTAGCAGGATGTGGGTAGTGGATTGGAATATCAGCCGACCCTATTCAAATAACACAGAAAGGTCTTTGCAGAAGCTAGGCATGTGGAATATTGCATAACATCAGAGACGTCCAACTGCTCTGTATATTTATTCATTGCGCTATAGAGACAGATAAACAATAGACCAATGTGAGAGTCTGCCGGTCAGGGAATATTTGTGGAATATAGGCACATCAAGTCAAGTCCCTGCTTCAGTCAATAGTTAATAATCTAAGTGGCACAACTTCAAGAGGAGACAGAGAGATAACTCCCTTAAAACATGACAGCCCACTGGTTAGGTCATTTTCCTGGGTAATCAGAGTGCCCTCAACACATCTGTGCTTCAGAGCAGATAGGCAAGTAATTTGAACTTGGGTCTCCCTCAATTCCAGTGAATGAGGTAAGAGAAGGCATCAGTGTTTTCACACAAAATGTGTGCCTAGGCTAGTGCCATCAGCTTTCAAAGTCTGTGCGTATAAACCAGAAAAGTAGAGGAGCCTCTCCCTAGCTGGAAGCTCGGTGCTGAATGCTCTTGAATAAAGTAAGCTGAAAATCATCTCTTTCCTCGACAGCCTTGGTGGAGTGCAGTAGACTGATTTGAGTGAACCTTCTGCCTTGCACAGCCTAGCTCACCTGCGCTGTGTGCAGGGAACCTGTCTGATGCAGAGTTTTGCAAGAGCCTGTAAATCCTCTCTGATTTAAATAATTCAAATGCCAAATCACTGAGGTATACAACAATGAAACCTGGTCTGATCCAGGTGTTTTGGATTTGTTTTTTTGGTTAGTTTCTTGGTTTGGTTTTTTTTCCTGGAACATCAGAAGGTGTTCACAATTACATTTATACTGTCTATCTCTGACTCAATATATAATCCACTCCTTAGAGAAAATAGGACACAGAAGGAAATAAATAAGCTTCTGCATATAGACAAATCACTTCACGGTAGAAGCCACCGAGAAGTAAACAATCTCATAATTTCCCCCTATTTCTTGTATTTAAACTTTCCTTGCATAAAAAGTGAACACTTGAATTCCTCCAAGATAACAATGTCTTACAGTACTAAGCAATAAGTATCTAAACCACAAAATATAAGGAAAAAGGTTAATTGAAACGATTTTAAGTATCCTGGTAAATATCATTTAAAGTATCCATAGGTGTCTTCAGATGTACGTGAACCACTTCATGATCAATGATCAATGCACAAGGGGACAGAGTAAGAGAAGGACAAAGTAAACCCAACTTAGCTAATTTGTTTTAGAAAGTACCTAAGTTAACAAAACAGCTCTCAATGTAATACAAAGCAGGTCAAGGCTAACAAGCAATGGATGAAGGATATCAGACCTTTATTAAGTCAAGAATGAGAAACATTGTGCTTTCTGTTTTGGAGAGACTCTTAACGGGATGAAAGGATTGTAATATACAGAAATCTGCCTTTTGATTTGTTATAGAAGTGGTCAGAGGGAGTGTAACTATAAGGTCTTGTCAATTTCATGTTTGCTATTGATACCAGAAACACACACATCCTTCTCTACTCTGATAGGCTTTTCATTGTATCACAGAAGCATTTCACTGCATCACCTTTTCCAGCAGTACTGTCATACCCCTTCAGAAATTAACTAATGTTAACTCTCGGACAGGATATGCATCCCTGTAGCATAAAGTTATATTAATACCACTAATTGCATTTTCAAAAATGCAAAATCCTGCAAAATATCACCTACTTCTTTTGTACGCTATGCAGTTTCCACTTGAAGTACCATCGAAGTCTGCATGTCCTGCATTATTGCCTTGTGATAATGCCAGTACCTGGGAGACCCAGAAGTAACTTTTTTCCCCTTATTAGCAGCTCCAAATTGTCTCAAAAAAGCCATATGTACCTCTTGTTTTCTCTCCCCCTTTGATATTAGGGACATCTTAATTACTAACAGCCATTTGGGTGAATTACAATGAGTAAGCTTCTTGTATTGGTTTTGAGAGCTGTACCCACACTGCCAATCTTCCCTAACATGCTCCTACCCTTCTGTGCAACATAATACAGTGCAATTTTTCAGACCTATATGCTAAAGTTAGTTGCTCTGGATGTTACCTCATAGCTAAAATCAACAGATCACTGCAGTCTTTATAATGAGACATTCAGGTTGTTAATATTTTTCCCCTTAAAAACGTCATGCAATTTAAGGAACCTAAATCATTGTCCTCAATTCAGAAAATTGACCACGTTAAGTCTCTACCTGCTAACATAGCACATTGTGCATCTATAGCTACTATAATGTCACATATGATGTGTGGAAACACTATTGTGCCTCTTGCCTTCAAGGTGGTTCAGTTAACTTCTCTCTGAGGGCACTGGCTGGAACACTGCTACAGTTGTCCATGGGATTCCTTCTCAGAAACCCTGCAACACTAAAAATAACCCTAAAACTGAGATTGGATTCACCTAACTTCTATTTAGTCCTCATTTAACAGTCAAAAATGTTATCTAATCAGTTCTATGATTTAGGTCTCTGGTAATACCAAGTAATCCTTACTCCTCAAGGAATGACAAAAGCTGCCTTATAAAAAGGAAAGGTAGGTGGGATGAATAAATGCCCCTACATTTAAAAGCAATATAGAGGTAAACATAGAAAAAATACAATGCAAAGGAAAGGTAATAATTATTTCTTTTTCACAGGCCTCCTGTTATCAGTGTTATGATGAATAAGCAGTCTGTCCTAGTGTCTATAGCTGAGCACATCATGCTCTTAAGAAGCTGACATGAGGAAGGATCCTCTTTAAAATTCTGCCTTTTACTCATACTGCATAGAACATTGGTATTGCCGTAACACGTGCAGTATTTGTACTCCATTTCATTCAAACAAGCTTAAAATGTATCCTAAAAAATGCCATTTGTTTCTGTGTTTGCATCATTCTCCACTACTTCCTAAATACTCTTATCTGGTTTGTTAATTAAGACTATATGCACTGTTAAGAATTTATGTTTAATTCACATAATTTTTGTAATTTCCCTTGGAAATGATGAAGGTATTGCACTGCATTACTTCAGCAGATCCAAACAGGAAATTATGCAGTCCTTTTCCATGTTTTCAAAACTTGCTTTCCAAAGCCATGCTTGATTTTTTTTGTTTGTTTTCTTTTTTTAAAAAGCCCTGCATTTTAGGATACTATCCAACTCTCTGATTCAAGATCAGTAAATTAATTTTTTTTAAAAAACACCAACGTGCTCAGAGGTGGGGAGTCTTATTTACAGTCCTTTTCAAAATACCCTATAAAGATTTAGCCTGCTAAATTTAAATCTGTTAGTACATATTTCTTATCTGCTGTCTCTGCAGCTCATTTACTGTAGTTTAGCACGCGGATAATGAACATTCATCCTCCTGCCCTGTACACAGGTACAAAGAATTTTATCATTTGACTGGAATTTATGAATGCTGTGATTATTGATTTAAAAAATGGTCCTCCACATTTAAAATGCATTTTAACTCTTTTGGAATCATGACACTGGCTAGCAAAAGACAGTACATGAAGAAAAGCTTAGATAAATGATCTTCAGTTCAGATTATTTAAAGAAAAGCAAGTTTTGAGCTGTAAATCAGGTGGTTTCTTTTCAGCTAGCCAAATGCAATTAAAAATCTGATTAAATTCAACAAACCCCAACATTAAACTATTTGCTTTTGAAGTGTCGGTTTTCCACCGAGTTCCTTAAGTAGTCTGATTCTGATCTCCAATATCATGTAGTTATCTGCCCTTAAACCATAAACAGTTTAAGCACCTGCCTGCATGCACTGATGGCCAATCTGTTTTCATCATTAACTAGCATGAGAGAAAAAACAACTACTCTAGAGTGCGTGCTCTTGTTAAAGCACAACAATGGAAGTTATTAAGTCTTTGCTGAATCCATCCTTCTTCAACAGTTGGGGACAATGGCAGGGAAGGTCAATGAATGTAGTTATGGAAAAAGACTTGACAAATGAACAGCTCAACAGGAGGGAATTAAACAAACATTGAAAAAGCACTTCCCTTACAGGGAAAAGACAGTTCTATGCTCTTGCTCTTTAATATTTTGCAAGAGTGGAATTCCAGGCAGGAAAAGTAAAGCAGCATGTGAAAGCAGAAGCACTTCCTTCATAACAATTTTCAAATTGCAAACATTCAAAAATAGATGGATCAATTCTGTAATCCTTCAATTGTGGCCTAAAATATGAATTTGGCCCTTAGTGAGGAGAAAGGCTGGATCTTTGTTAACTTGTTGAACCAGTTCTGAGACAAAGGGCAACAGCCCGAGGACATGTGAATTTAGGCAAGAAAATAGTAGATACACATTAGCTGAGCACCATCCATGGCTCATACAGCTTTGTGCAATAGTGCAGGGACTGGAACAGCCAAGCTCTGTACACTAAGTTTTGGGCTCCCTGTACTAGTGAAGAAACACATAGACTTGTAGGATCATTTATGTTGTGAAAGACCTCTAAGACCATTTAGTCCAACCATTAATCTAGCACCACCATCTTCACCACTTAACCACATCCCCAAAGTGCCGCATCTATAGGTTTTTGGAACACTTCAGGCCTGGTCATTCCACCTGGGCAGCCTGTTCCAAAGACTTTTTCCACCCTTTCAGTGAAAAAATATTTCCCGCTATTTAATCTAAACCTCTGCTGGTGCAACTTGAGGCCATTTCCTGTCATCTGTTCACTTGTCATCTATTCACTTGCTCATGTGGAATCACAGGCATCAGATCATAAATCAGTTCTTACCTCATATGAGAAAGGCTTCCAGCTTCTGATTTGAGCCAATACAATTTCTGGTCTTGTCACGTTCTAGAATGACAGTGAAAGTGTGGATGCTACAAATCCGGAAGGCCTTGGAGATAGTTCACAGAAAATCAAGAATTCACAAAATAAGAGAACAGGGCATACTAATCAGGTATGTTTTGTTTTGTTTTATTTCTTTTTTAAAATTATTTATTTATGTATTTATTTAAAATAACTTCATGTAAATTCATAGACCTAAATATTTAAACATTGGATTTAGTGATACAAACTTTCAGTCTGACAGAGAATACATATTAATACATGTTAAATGTTTAATAATAAATTAAGTAATATTTAATTATTAAATGAACATCCAAAATACGGGAAATTTCAACAAACACAAACTTGGGGCAGTAGCTCCAGTGTAAAACTGACCAGAGAAGGAAGAAAAAAACATAATACAGATTAGTTGAATAATAAACATATTCATTTTGACTTTTTTTGACTGTATGTTTGTTTAAGCCTATATAGTGAGTAGCTCACTATGAAAACTTGAGAGTTAGGTAAAAAAAACCCACAGGTGTTTCACCAGAGTCTAGTATTAACATTTTCACATCTACACTCCAGAAATAAACTTTGATTCTAGAAGTTCCATTATGTTGTAATCATACCTGCTTGCCAAGTTTGGTGATGATACTTGAAGCAGCACATAAGAAGTACCTGATGCAGTGGTACTCATTTCTGTCTTCCATTGGTTTTTTTTTGGCTGTAATCAGAGGCAGCAAAGGCATGCTGCCAAAGTAATGCCCCTGCTTTCAAAGTTGAAGTAATTCCAGATATACAGGTGTAGAAAGGATCACTTGGAGTGTTCTGATATGCAGTCCCGGGAACCAGAGTGGGAACTGAGATCCTAGGAGAGAAAGGCTGTAGACAATGCCTGTAACTTCCTCTTCAAAAAAAAGCTAGCAAAAAGAAAGTTTTTAAAATAAAAAAGAAAAAAAGGACTTTCAGAACTGATTGAAACTGTAGAAAATTGGAGAAAAGTAGTGGCAGTCAATGAAAGCTTGATTTTCATCAAAAAACAAAATTTGCCACTGAAAGGCTCCATCTGAAAGCATTCAGCCTCTACCTGGTGCAAGTTTAGCAGAGATGAGTATACCCACAGTGACACTTTCCCAGACATACTGTGACTGATGCATAAAAATTTATTTTGAGGGTCTCCGGCATATGGATTTTGCTGTGGCAGAAGTCCATAAGCTCCACACAGGTTGGAGCCCTCAGCAAGGGCCAACACTCTCCAAGAGCCAGATCTTTTATTATGTTTGTCCACAAAAAAAAAACAAAAGAGGAAAAGGGGTTTGGATCCATTCTCCATTTTCTTTGTATATCTGCACAGTTTCACACAAAGTCCTTTTTTATTTCAGATTTTCTGAACACTTTTTAATGTCATTGTAGGAAAGTATTTGTGACAGTAAAATAGTGACATACATTGTAGAAAATATGAAAATAATTGGATTGATTTTTTTTTTAAATTCAAATACTCAAATGGAAAAATAGGTTATATTCTCAAGACAAACCATATATTTGATAAATTCAAAGAGCCAGAGCCCAGGCTGTGGGTGATCCAAGGTCAGGGAGTAGGCTGTGGCATAGTGATGAGGGAGCATGGGTCTGGCCTTGGCAGCCCATGAAATAGGTGAAGTGGGGATGATGGTGGAGATGAAGGAAATACCTGGATGAGGGACACGAGCTTCAGGCTGTGACTGGGAGAGTGGACATAGTGCCAAAGAGAGTGTAGATGCCTGCAACTGTGAAAGCATGGCTCTTCAACACAGAGGGATGGGACTCTCCTGGCTTATAATGTAGGTTCAAAAATCTGTGAGAAAC
>JAWWES010000094.1:35181071-35208702 GCA_035583135.1 Lophotriccus pileatus
AGTGCCTGTGAGATGACAAGGGTGCAGCTGTAATTTCTTTTTCAACTTGCACAATATGAGGGTGTTTATGTAGCTACAGCTTTTGTAACTGAAATATATCCATAACACTAGCATACTTATTGTTGGAAATCTGTGTGGAATTAACTCCATTAACTGCTATTTCCCTAAATTTCAACCTCCCTCATGAAATCACTCTGTGTTACCTTAATGATGTGAGGAAACAACGAAAGTGAAACACATAATACTTGGAAAAACTGACACTACAGTAGGATGTTCAAATACAACAT
Source organism: Lophotriccus pileatus (assembly GCA_035583135.1). Lineage (NCBI taxonomy): Eukaryota > Metazoa > Chordata > Aves > Passeriformes > Tyrannidae > Lophotriccus > Lophotriccus pileatus. The sequence goes on from JAWWES010000094.1 coordinate 35,181,359, forward strand.
TTTAACTTCCATGAGCTAATGAGGTGAAAAGTTAATGTAAATCATAACTGAATTTTCAAAAATCCAGAAACATCTATGCCCACTCTAATAAGGTTTTAGAAGGATATTTGTTATTTTACACACAAAAATGCAGGCTCAGGCCTTCACAGTTTTAGCAACCCTACTGCTCCACATAGCAGTGCTGGGCTGGTCATACTTACAGACTTTGTGGGTCTACTAATGGCCCTGAATCTGTACCTACCTTAACAGACCCCTTCACAGAAGAGCTGCACATCAGAGGCTGGTGGAACTGGCCTCCTGACTTTGGCCAATTAGGAAATTAACGGATCGCCCAGGTAGAAATCTGCCATACTTTCTTTTTTACTTGTCCAACATCAACCCAAAGAAGTCTTGTTCAGAGGGCACAATTTTATTTGGCACTTGGGAGCCAAATTTAACCCTTACCAAGTTCCAACTGCAGTGGAGAAATTTTGACTAACTTAACACAGTTTTCTCCTGCAAAAACTTACATTTCTGTTCTTCATTATTTTTTCCCCATTTTTCTAGGCATTTAGAAAAGAACTATGATAAAATCTGTGAATTTTACAAGAAACATAAAATCAGAATTCACTATGTGATCTATGGAATTTTGCTGACAGGTACAGTATGTATTACACTCAGAGTTGCTGAAGTTTTATTTATATGCCTGCATGAGATTATAGGCTGTGCTTGTCTTCTATCTGACAGAAAAAAACCCTTGTCTGTCTTTAAAAATGCATTTCAAAGAAATTAAAAGTGAATTTAGTACCACAAAAAACTCCAGATTGCAAAATCTCCTCTCATTTTGAAACAACCCCCCCAGAAGTCTTGCTAAACTGCTCCTCTGGCGTGTTTCCACTCTGACTAACAATTATGTTTGAGATAGTAGGATAGTTCAGTCTTTGTGTCTACTTCACTGTCAGCTGCCTCCAAAATTACAGTTTCAGGAACTTGCCCCAAACTATGAAATTACATTAAAAAAAAAAAAAAAAAAAAAAGAGCCAAGCACAAATAGGACTGAACTTAAGTCAGTGGGCTAGAAATGAAAGTTTTCTGTTCTAATCCTTATCACTCAATATCCATAAAAAGTGTTTTCCAGAGGAAAACTGTGTTTATTACAGTATGCACTGAAGAATCATTCAGATTTCTTCTTTCTCCCTTTCCTAATTATCCAGTAGATTGGCTTGTTTCACCAAGTTTGTTTTTGTGATTTTCTTCCTACTACCACTGAGAACATATAGAACTGAAATACACCTGGGAGATAGACACCAGCATACCAGAAAGTGGTTATAATAGTGCTGTTTCCATGCTGAATATTCTGCCCTCGTAACATCATCTTTTCTTGCTTTGTCACAGTACAGGCATGTTCTGGCTCAAGAGACCAAGTGAGTGCTAAGGATATGTCAGGGTTACATACAGTAGTTACACAAAAAAATGACTTGCCTTACAAAAATCAGTAGTCTTTCTTTCTTATTTGCCATAGACAAAATCAAATTATTATTTACAAAAACTGAGTATTTTTTTGGCCAGCATACATCAGCAATGAGACTGCCAAATGACAAATAATCTCACAGCTATTTTACAAAGTATACTACTTTTAAGCCTCACAATTATTTCAGAGAGCCATCAAATTAATCCGTTGACATATATCTAGGTGTTTTTTCCTAGTTTTATTGGATACACTCATTCTCTTATGAAAGAAGGAACAAGACTTATGCTCTTAATTCACAGTTTTTGCACAGGAAAAAGAAGTTCTTTGTTTTAATTTGTATTTAACTTTCCCAAGTGGTTAACATGTTTAATATGAACTCGGCCAAAGCATAGAACTTTCTCTAACAGAACGAAAGACATCTTTCATATCATGAGTATATCATATCACCACTTACAAAAGTAAATGTTTTTCAGTGTTTCAGCAAAGAGTCAGAAAAGCATCAAAAAGATAAACGAGGGCCTGACTTTAATCATGTCCTATGAATTTAAGATTTGATCCTTATGATGTGTTTTTAAAAAGACCAGCCTAACAGACATGTATATTCTTGTTTCTGTAACAGCATACTTGGCAGTAGTTATTGCAGCCTGCAGTTTGAATTTTCAGAGAGCCTTACCACTCTTTATGATCACTGTCGTGACCACATTCTTCATCTTCTGGGACTTTTTAATAGCTAAGTATGAAGACAAAATTACTGCATTCTTTTCCCCTGGAGAAAGATATCTGAAAAAACAGTGGTTTTGGCTGAAATGGTAAATATTAATTACTTTCTATTTATGTAGAAGGACAAAGCATTAGTCAAGTTACTCCTATAGTTTTATTTCAGCTTACACCCCCATAAGCACAGGGAGATGGGTCAATCATACAAATTTCAATAAGATCACAGAGTAATTCCTATTTTCCAGTTTATAGATATCAGACACACCTTTAAGTTTGAAATGCAGTAAGTAGGTATCAAAAATCTTGACACAAAGTGTACAAAATTACCAGAGATTGAGATAGGACAAATTTGTAGCTGGAAGAGAACACTTTCACAGAAGTTCAGTTGTGTTGCATTCATTCCACAGGCCAGAAAGTGCTTCACTGTCACTAGTTCAGAGAACTATTAGTTTCATACAAACCTTGACTCTAACTTATGCAAACTGCTAACAACTGAATTGTGTTACCTAAACACTGCTTTTCCACGTATTCCCATAGCAATTTTTACTTGGCCTTCAGGAATCAAAATATGCCAACCACAATTAGTGTCATAATAAGGTCATAAAACCTTAATTTGGGGTGGTAGACATTCATCTGACAGATAAATGGTAGATAATTAGATCTGGCAGATGCTTATTTCAAGTATTCCTGAGCACGTATCAGGAATATTGAAGTTATAAGTTATCCCTGGTAAAATGAGGAGCCAGAAGAGCCTTGTAGACTGAAGAAAAGACCACATGAAATATCATTAAAAAGGAAAAGCAAATTGGCCAGCTGCATTCTATTTCAGCTAGGTTACCTACTAGCTAAGAGAGAAAGAATAAGGTGGAGCCATTCTCAGTTCAGGAAAATGTCTCATCTTATTCTTAAGATTTAAAAATGGTTTTGCTGAGAAAGATGCTATAAAGATTGTGGTCCTTCTGCTTAGGAGACACATTAGAGAGCAGTCACAAAGACACATCTCCATTAGATAATCTGGCAGTCTTTTTGGGGGAAGAAGCAAAAGGAACAGGTAGCAGATGGAACAAACCGGGGGCAGTAAGTGCTGCAACCCATATCACAGATTAAGTGCTTAACTATATTCCTCCAAGAGACAGAAAATCTGTCAGGTGTGGAAAGTGTTATTCAGCTTTGCAATGGCCAAGCTGTTTTGTGGAGTTTGCCTGCAACATTTTTAATCCAGGTCTAAAAATGGAATTTGGGTATCCATTGCTGAAATCAGTGGAAGCTAACTGTTAGACACATGTAGCATTAAAAATTTGGGTCTGTATTTATTTCCCCTCTATATATGGGAGATGTATTTTGCTGCCTTTCGGGCTGTCTTTGTAGTAATTACCTTCAATAAATAGGTTGAACATGGTTCTGTGATAGTGGTGACCGTAGAAACATTGAAACACAGACCTGTGCATGGCTCTTTTCATTGTTTCTGCTATAACTTAACCAATTACATCTGGTTACAAAGAAATAAACATTTATAACCTGCTCCTCGATAGAGTCTTCTTCATAGACCCACCAGTTAAACAGCATAGTGCAATTTGTAAAAGCCACAGCCTGTCTTGCCAAGAGCTAAGGAAAGATTCAACAAAGGAAAGGAAGGAAGGGAAGGAAGAGGAGGACGGAGTGAGAAAGGAAGATATCACACTTTGTTTAACAGAAATAACACCCAGACAAGAGTCACTCATGCTTTACTGGGTTTTCCTCTGGGTTTTTACTCTGCCTTGGGAGACCTTGTTGGAGAAGACTTCTTTGGGATGCAACCAAGGGATGTTGTTGTTAGAGGTGCATCAGCAAAGGCACATTCCTGCCTGTGTAAAGCTATGTTTCAGTCTACAACATTGCACAGAGAGTTTATTCACAAACAGAAATGTAAACGTTGTGGGTAGAGGGAGGGAAAGGAATATCTGGTCTTTTTCAGGATGTCATGATGCTTTTTTTCCCCCAGGGTGTTGCGTGCAGCTCTTATTATAACTATCATCTTCTGGCTCATCTTTGACACAATGAAACAGGGATCCCGACAGCTAATCTCCTTTGGTGGGCTTGTGATGTATGTTCTCCTGATGCTTATCTTTTCCAAATATCCAACCAGAGTGAGTATTTAGTCCATGTTGGATCTTTTGGGATTTTTTTATTCAATGTCTCAAAAGCTATTCCCCTACTCTAGCACCAAGTTTAGTAAGAGAAAGAGATGCTTACTAAAATTTAAGTAAAAATTTAGGCTTGCCCAATACCAAGTGATGCATTTAATTTCTGAGGAAAGTGATTTTGCTCTTGGTGAGCATGTGTGGGGCTGAACCAGCACCTGCCTCTCATTATTTTGAGAAGTCGCTGCCCATCTTTGTTCCAGCTCTGGTGCAGATTGGAACACATTTGCTCCTGGAGCATCACTGCAAGCTGAGGTAGGCCTTCTCCACATTTGCATCCACAGGGGCCTCACCACAGTCCTATGGACATCATAGGTACTTGTTTGAGGACACTGTCATCACGTCAACACAAATTGCATGGAACTGAAGATTGCCTTGTAAATAGCTATTAATCTCTCAAAAGTTTGCTTCCCACTGCAAACTCAAAAACTGAGACCTAGTGGAGGACCTCACTTTTCACTCACTTATTCCCATAGGCTGGTCAATGCCATTTATTTTAATTTTCCATCAGAGATGACCACTCTGTTCTGCTGTGGTATTACAAAGGGCTTAGTTCAGCCATCGCAACTCCCATCTCAGCTTTCACTCCTGTGTGCATGCCTCAAATACCAGTGCATGACTTTGTTAGTCATATATCCACTGTCCAGGTCACCAACTTTCACCAACAATTTCCATACTTCTTGCATCGGTGCTGGACTTTCTTAACAGGTGAAGTCCTCTCAGCAAGGACTAATGAACCTGTCCCATTCTCTGCAACTGCTGCTGTCTCCATCTGAGATGAAAACTACTCCAAATGCATTGTGCTTTCCTGTGAATCCTCATTGATTTGTGTTATTCAAATAAAATCTGAGTGAATTAGAATGCCTTTTCAACTCTTTGTCTTGTAAATAATTTGATCCAATTTTCAAAAACCAAAGATGTTTTCTGAGACAGCAGAACAGGAATCTTCTGTGTAGTGAAGAGGAACTCATCACAGGCAGAAACAGTTTTTCTTACAACTGCCTTTATATGATGAATCACAATATATGACTGAGTAGTTCTCAAGTATCAAAGGTCTTTTAAGCAGGGGAACAGAAACAGAGTTGAAATTACCCAAGGACAAACCCTGTAATAAAATCTCCTTATTCTCTGTCCAGGTATGTGAAGATCCAAGTCCCTTACAACCTGGTTTGGCAGCTGCTCCTATCCTGCAGTATACTCAGACAATCCTCTTGCCTTATTTTAATAAATGTCTGAAGTAAATTATTATTTATTTAAATAACAAACAATTTCTTTATTTTTCTGTCTATCTAGGTTGCTTGGAGACCAGTACTTTCAGGAATAGGAATGCAGTTTATTCTTGGGCTTCTTATTCTGAGGACCAAAGTGGGTTTTGATGTATTTAACTGGCTAGGCATTCAGATCCAGGTAAGCTACTGGGCAAAATCCTTACTGTTTTTAATATAATTTTCTGTCCTGAGACTCTTACATAACAGTCAGGCTGTTCAAGGATCTATTTGCTCCTGGATATTTTCTCCTCTTAAGGAAAACTGGGTTTTCAGAATGGTAATTGAGTACCTGAATTAAGCCTTCTAATTTCTTTTTTGTCCAGTTAATACAAGACCATAGGAGACAGTTTGATGAGTAATGTCCAGAAAGGTCCCATTTCTTAATGGATCTACCATGCTTGGGCTGAAGTTAAAACCTGTGTCCTTGAAACATAAAACCACTATTGTGCCAAGGCACTCATAGAAACTCTTAGACGTGGCCCAATTCCAAAGCATCCTTCCTATAAATGTGACATGCTGAAAAGCCTGGAAGTTTAAGGCAGAACCACCGTTGCCTTCAGAGTAGCAGCAGTCCAGGCATGAGTGATATTTCATAATTCTCATGACATGTAAGAAAATTAATTTAACTACATACAGGTGGCAAAATCCACATCTGCAAGCAGAAAAATATCTCTAGAGAGTGGATGGGATCTGTCTGTAGGTGTCCCTGCAGACACAAAGTTTTTTTAAAAAAGCCCAGTGCTGTAAAGTAATGAATAAACAATATCCAAAATGTAGATCAGAGAGTACCCACTGAAGGACATTCAGACTTTTCACCCCAGGGATACTATTCTCACAGCTGCTCTTCACAGGTAATTAAGCACATGTGAAACAAGACAGTGCAGAATGTACTGTCTCTCTGTGGAAGCAAAGGCACAGGTCTGATGTCTGCCTAATCTGCAAGCAGTGGGAGTCATCTGGGTTTTGTCACCAGGTTCTCAGTCTCTAACTGAAGGAGGTCTGGTGCACCCTTTCATTAACTTCATATGGCTTACAGTTGCTCCTGTCAGAACTCATTACTGTAGCTATTATAAACTGTACTTCAACTCCAGTTTGAACTGTATCATTATGTTGGCATCAGGAGTATAAAAAATGTATGCATATGTTGGCATCAGGAGTATAAAAACATAGCACCAGATCTAAATTAAAAAGTATATTTCTTTAGGTTAGCTTTTAGGTACTCCTTCTAAAATTCATTACTTCAGCCATTAAACCTCTGTTTTAAACTGTATCGTTTATTGCACTTATTTGCGTGATAGAACATAAAAATGCACCACAGTATTGGAATTAAAAAATAAATGTTTCTTTTACTTTACCTTATGGTCTCTATTGTGTTGGATAATCAAAATATTTGTGCCCTATGCTCTTGCCATTTGCCTACATACCCTGAAGGAGACTCCACTCTTGCTAGAGCAGGGCAGAGACCCTCAATTCAGCCAGACACAGTCAGGGAGGCCTGAACTGATATAGAGCACAAGCTGCTTGGACTTCACCAGGTCTCTGCAAGACAGCTAGCAATATCTGCTTAGTTTTTGGCAGGTACCAAGAGCTTATGGCTAATTTCCTTTGTTTTCTGTCCCTAGACTTTTCTGGAGTACTCTGGCACAGGTGCCAAGTTTGTGTTTGGTGAAAAATACACGGATCATTACTTCGCTTTTAAGGTGAGACAGTTTTTATACATGCTGTCTGTATGTGGCAAATAGAAAACAGAAAAAGGAACAGTATAGCTGGGAAATAAATTTATTATATGTCTTGTGATACCTGTGTACTCACCAAAGAAATCAGGTAAGAGGTAAATTATTCCTTACTATGAGACATTCTGAATAGAAAATTTGGGAAGCCCACAGGAAGCCTTTCATTTACTGATATATGCTTAGTTAGATTGTACTTGTTTAGTCCAATTATAACAACATATATTGCATGCAGACAGAATTTTGGGGTATCTTTCTACAAGGAATAGCTTAAAAGGCTTTACCTGGCCACTGACAGAAATATTACCTCTAGCCTATCTTTTCCACCTCTCCATAAGTAAAAGTGCTATCCTTAACTGTCATAGCCTTAAATGCTGTGTAGACCAATGCCTCACAGACACTGCCCCTGCAACAATGGAAAGCCTTGATGCGTATTTATGTACAACTCGTAAAAAAGATAGAAGCTGCCCATGCTTAACCAGGAAAAATTGCATTACATTGTGTTATTATTACGTTAGTAAGATCCCAGGGAGATTTTGCAGCTCTCTCCCTTAGAAAACCTTGCTGGGAAACTGCTGGAATACAGTTTATGTGCTCTGTGCTCTCTAAGCTGCACCAGTACCCTTCCTGGTTTTGCTTTGAGAAGTACCTCATGCCATAATACCTGCTTAGGCTGGAATCAACATATAAAGCAAAAAAAACATAAACCCAACCCCAATAATAAAAAACAAGCAAAAAAAAACCCCAAACAAACATGAGAAATATATCAAGACTTACTCAGAGATCATTCTTTTGATGTTCAGAGACCTGAGACCAGAGACATGGGCTTACATGCCTTTCATCTTTTTTCCTTCAGGTGATATTCCAAACTAGATAATCTTCAAATTTAGTTCTTTCACCACTTGAGAAGGAAGGTGCTATCTGTAGGTGCTATCTGCAGAAATACTAAAGAAGGTGCTGTCTGAAAAATGGGCTGCTACTAACGATAGTCGGAACATCTTAGAGGAGAAAATGAAATTAAGAATTTTATCAATAAATATAAATTATTTTTGAAATTAAATATTTTTTTAAATACTAAAGTGAAACCTTTCAATTCACTTTCTGCTTTGAGCACCTTTACTCTGCTGAGCATTCAAATAATGATCTGTGTTCCCAATTACATATTTTAGGGGTGAAATGATTTAATTCCCACCTCTGATGTTATTTTTCCTGTGGCGTTCAACAATACCTTATGAATATGATTACTTCCAGCTGATTTTTAGTGACTCAGTGATGATGTAAAATTCCTTGCCAACTAAAGCCATAACTAGGAACTAGACAGCCAAAGGTTTTCTTTTGTGTATGCAAACAACCATCAGTCTTATTCTATTGTTCAAGCCAGCAACAGACATGGAATATCTAGAAGAGGATAACAGGAACAAGTAGGCTATTTTCACATTAAAAAAAACCAAACCAAACCAAACCAAACAAAAAACCGCGACAAAACTCATGAGTTGATTTTCAGAGCTGCATATGTCTGGGAATATATATGTATGGTAAACAGAGTGGCAGACAAGTGCACAGCAATACCAAAACATCCTCCATCTGCTCCTTCTGTAGAAAGGCAATTCTCTCTTCCAATGACAGTGAGTAACAGCCAGCCAGCCTATTCTCTCTTGAAACACTTGTCATTTATTTAGACATTAAGATTGCCCAAAGTGCTTTTTTTGTGTCTTTCAGACATTTTGTGTGAGGTTTGCATGTTACTCTGAGCTCTCCAAATCTTGCCACAAGATATTTCAAAGCATCCTTCAAAAAAAAAAAAATGTCTCAATATTGGCTTAGCTCTTGAGAGAGTGGACAAGGGATAGGGTATGTCTTCACAGAAAATCTTCAGGTTGTATCCCTACTGCATCCTTAGCAGTATGCGGGGGCATATCAGTTTTCTGCTAACTTAGATGGACATCCTTACAAGAGCAGACACAGCCCACATGTGCATATGCACACCCGTACGGGTGTTCTGACCACCCCCACGAGAACTTCTGAGCATGTGATTCTGGAAGCACTAATTGGTCATAAATGCAGGCACCTGCACGCATAAACTGGGTTATTTTAAATGGGTATTTGTGAATGCAGAGACAGAGTTTCAAAGTTCTGAAAAAAAACACTTGCTCAGATAATCAAGCACACCCAAGTACATAAGTAGTTGGGAAAAACCCTCTTAGTATTAAGTCATCTATCCTGTTGACTACAAAAAGCAAAATTTGCTTTGAGCAAGCAGGAAATAAACTTCCTTTCTGCACCAGGAGGATTATGGTTCCCTGAGAAAGGCTTTGCTTTGAGGGTCAAGCTTTAAAGAGTGTATGAAAGCAGGATGAAAGGCTGTGCGATTTTTCATTAAATGTATTCTTCCATTAAAACTTGACTATTTAAAGGTATGTAGTATGCATCAGGAGCTGTACAAACTGAAGACTAAACTTCCACATGAGTTTGTCTACACAGAAAAATGTAATTGTAACATTTTAGGCATGCAGTTAAAACTAAACTACAGGAGCCATCCACTCTTCCCATACAGAAACATGCTAGACCTGAGTGGTGAGGTCCTGTCATATGAGTTTTATTCGGAGTGAAAACCCAACACATTTAATAATTAATCAGACAGTGGGTTAGGCATTCGTGTGATTCTTTTAAATTATATGTTGAAGGGAAATATTTTCCCTTTAGTCTCCAATGAAAGAGACTTATATTCACTTTTTGTATTTAGGAACCTTTGAGCAGGTTCTGTCTCTGCATACAGTTACAGAGCTCTTGAATATTCCACATTGGCATTATAACCAATACTGTAAATACAGCAGAGTAAAAGAGGATTTTTCTATAATCTGTTATTGAAAGGCGTCTACATAGGCTAAAGAAGCTGCCTTTGATTCTGTGAAATCAAGTTAGCTATAATTCCAATTGAAACCTCTTCAGCTTTTTGCTAACATAGCAGTCTAAACTGTGTTTTTTAAAACACAGACACAGAGTTGATGGGTGGGGTGGGGTGGGGTGGTGGTGAAAAACTCAACATGACCTGGCAATGTGCACTCACACCGCAGAAGGCCAGCTGAATCCTTGGCTTCCTCAAAAGAAGCATGGCCAGTGTGTGGAGGTAGGTGATTCTTCCGCTCTACTCCGCTCTTATGAGACCCCAGCTGGAGTACTGCATCCAGTTCTGGTGTCCCCAACATGGACATGGAAGAAGGACATGGAACTGTTGGACCAAGTGCAGGGGAGAGTCATGAAGTTGATAAAAGGAGCACCTCCCCTGCAAAGACAGGCTGAGAAAGTTGGGGCTGCTCTGCCTGGATAAGAGAGGTGTGTGTGCAGATCTCATGGCAACCTTCCAGTATCTGAAGGGGAAAAACAAGGAAGTTGAAGAGAAACTCTTTGTAGAGCCTCTCTGTAGCGATAGGACAAGGAGTAATGGGTACAATTTGAAAGAGGGCAAATTTAGGTTAGATAATATTAGGAAGAAATTTGTTGCTGCGAGGGTGGTGAGATACTGGAACAGGTTGCCTAGGGAGGCTGGGGATGCCCCAACCCTGCTGGTGTTCAAGGCCAGGTTGGATGAGGCCTTGAGCAACCTGGTCTAGTGGGAGGTATCCCTGCCCATGGGAGTGATGATTGGGAGTGATGATCTTTAAGCTGCCTTCCAACCCTTAACATTCTATGATGCTATGAGAAGTTGATCTCTGAATTCTACAGCAGAGTACCATTGTTAATAGTGTTCAAAATCCAATTTTTACGTATCCAAGTCTTTCTAAATGCCATTGCCCAGTAATGTTTGAACTGACTTAAACATGGCTATATACTTGTTAAAACAAATAGTTTCAAAACTATTGCACCACTTCTAGAAAACTATGTAGATAAATGAAAACTAGTTAATTCCAGCACAAATAACAAGTCTAGAAGTTAACAATTTTACAGCATATGTGTAAACTAAATGATGAGTTTTCCATACCTGTAAGTACATTTTGAAAACATGACCCTCTTTTTCAAAAATTAAATAGCCCACAGAATCAAGGAAAGGAAACCACTCTAAAACTTTTAATGATTTTGTGTCTCCAAATCAGGTCCTGTCAATTGTGGTTTTCTTCAGCACAATAATGTCTATTCTTTACCACATTGGATTCATGCAGTGGCTCATTGGAAAGGTATGAATTTTTGCCAGTGGGTACTCATTTGGCTACTGTGGGACACTCTTTGAACACATGCAGAGGAAATGTACTGTTGACCCTGGCCAAGCTGCTCAGGGGTAGACATGAAAAACAGTTGTTATTTTTAACCTGGAAATATCGTAACATGTCTCAAAAGTCTTAGGTTGATATGATTAACTCTAGGAGTGCATGGAATAGGCAGATACATTTTTTGTTTCTTTTTTTTCAATTATTTTAGGTTGGTTGGATAATGCACATTTTCATGGGGACAACTCCTGTTGAGTCTCTGGTAGCTGCAGGTAACATATTTGTGGGACAGGTGAGTTGGAGTATAGAAAAAACATGATAACACAATATTATTGAATGTAGTGAAATAGTGCTGCTTATTGACTATCTGTTTATTAAAAAGAAATATTTCTTACAAAGCTATGACTCCACTACAGCAGGACTGATGGTTGATTTACAAACTTCCAGTATGTTCTATGTTGGAAGTGATGCAAAAAGGGCGGGAATTTGGAAACCATAAGTTTTTCCAACAGAAAGTCAAGCATAAATGTAGGTGATAGATGTCCATTAAAATAAACTAACAGGCAACTCCAAGTCTATGAAGAAATAACGATTTCAGGTGGGTTTTTTTGTTAATTCAGAAGGCAAGTGGGATGAAAAGAGGACATGCAAGGCAGGCAGGGACAGGAGAGAAAGATGATGTAGAAATCTAAGATTCAGTGCTAGCAGTCCAAGGCCTTCGCTACAAAAGCAGGAGGCAGCGTCTAACAGACCACTTTAATAGGAAAACCATTAAACCCACATTTACAACACTGTCTGTCCCAGGGTTCAAAGTAGAAAGATCACCTAGTAGCATTCAAGCCCAAAAGCAATATTAGTATGATATTTAACTGTGGTTTGTCACTGTTCATTTTTCTGCCCTGATAATAAACTAAATTTTTGGAGTTTTATTGGGAATTTCTGAAATTGGTGCTTGTTTTTCACTTCCAGACAGAATCTCCTCTCCTGGTGCGGCCCTACTTACCATACATCACCAAATCTGAACTCCATGCAGTCATGACAGCAGGATTCGCAACTATTGCTGGAAGTGTCTTAGGAGCATATATTTCTTTTGGAGTAAGACAGGGGAAAAGAACTGGGAAATATATGATTTATCTGAAATCTTCTACGTATAGAAGCCCAGCTAAAAAGCTTTGAAAGTATCTCTGAGTCATTCCCATTGGGGTTTTTTGTCCCTTTCTGAAGGAATTAATCACAAAAATCCCCTGTCTTCTTTTCCTTATGAGCAATGTGAACTTTTTAATGAACCCCTGTAGAAAAATCATCTGAATGTCTGACAATTTTAATTGCTTTCCTTCCTGTTTTCACTTTATGTGGTTATCACAGAGTATTTTCTGTCACCTGGAATTCTAGGTTTCCTCCTCCCACCTACTGACTGCTTCTGTCATGTCAGCACCAGCATCATTAGCCACCTCCAAACTATTCTGGCCTGAAACTGAAAAGCCTCTGGTAACTCTGAAAAGTAGCCTACAAATGGTAAAATGGTAAGGTGACCTAGTCTCTAGTTAATCCTAATATTACTGCAAAAATGAGATTTGGAAAAATCTGCTCACACGTAAGCTTTAGGGGAACTACATGGTAGGTCTGCAAGCAATAATTTAATTACACACTAATATCGTGCAAATGGTTGATTTGTGAATTAAGGTGCAGTGAGCCCAATTACAATGTAACATATGGAGCTGTCACATCCCATCAGAACAGACAGTAACTATCCAAAGAAAGAGAGAAATGCCTACATGAGGTGACACACCAAGAGGTTTTCCCACTTGTGACATTCCTGTCTTCCTTTTGTAATGAATCTGTAAATGCAAACATCCAAAAGCAAAGGTGGAGCAATCATTTCAGCAACAGCAGTGAACTTATTGCCGATCTGCAGGGACACTTACCTGTACTGAGAACAACAGGCAAAGCAAAAAGGCTTGTAAGAAGCTGTTCCTGAATGGCCCAGGCATCTCTGCAAGAGGTGTGTGTAAGAAGAGCACTGACCACTCCCTTGTCCTAGCAGTGCCACAGTATTGAGACCTGATCCATATCATGCCAACCCTGAACATGTCAGAGAATACATCCTCAAGGCACCACAAACATAAGTTACAAGTGTCTGCCATGAGGACTGATAGCAAAAGCCTACTCCATCTCATCATTTCTCATCATTATTTTCCCTTTCTCATCATTATTTTCCCTATGAGTCAACAGATAGCTTTGGTATTAGACTTCTAATCAAGTGCACATACTTTTTAGTTCTATTATCTGTTCTTGAAAAATGTTCACACTCTGGTTTTCCCTTCGTTGACAGTGATACAAAGAGTCTGCTGGAAGCAGCCAGTCACGGTGCCTCTACCTCCATCACACTGGTAGCAAACATTGCCGTGAATCTGATCTCCTTCCTTTCCGTGCTGACTTTTCTTGACTCAGCCCTTTCGTGGCTGGGCAGCATGTTTGGCTATCCACAGCTGAACTTTGAGGTATGGTTTCCAGGTCCTTCATGCAGCTCACATACATGTATACTTTATCTTACTCAAATTAAGTGCCTGTGTGGCTTTGTTACTGTTATTTTTCATTGTTATTTTGCTTTTTAACATGACCTAAACCCAAATTTTATTTGCATGTAGTGAAAGATGTCTTAACAGTCAAAGTAAAATTATTGCCATGTAAGTATGTCTGTAGCTATTACTCTATGTATAATTCCCCTATTTGGTGTTCTTGCTAACCCTCATGGTATGTTTACACAGAGTATGCTAACACCTGCCTCCTCTGACTTGACAGTGCAGCATATCTGTCTGTTACACACTTGACCAGCCATTAGCATCTTCAGCTAAACATTAAAGTAGCTTTCGCTTCAGAATCCTATCAAACCCTTAATGCTCACCAGATTCACTTAGATGAATGGGACAAGGCTGGACTTGTCTGAACCCACATTTACTCAATACCACTTAGTTTTCAACACAATGTAGAACTGTACCCAAGTCACTCATCTGAGCAAACAGGTTTCGAACAGGACTTCTGTTTTAACCTAGGTCAATATGTCATTTTTGACCCAATGCAACCATCTTGTTCCAGTGGTTTTGGGCTTTTGGTTTTGCAAGACTCTAATAGAAGTCCTGCATTAAACATGGATATAACTTGTAATAAAGGTCCTGAAGAAGTGAATAGGCACTCATAACAAATGTGGCTTCAGCAATATTAAGATAGTACCCTGCAGAGCGTTCACAGGTATCTCACTGCACAGACACCCACAGTCGAGGAAAGGCTCTAGTATGCGTGCCTCAGCCCTTGTACAAGGGCTGGTATTTTAATAAGTGGTGGATAGTGCAAGATTTGGACAGGTGGATAGTCCAGAAGGAGCTGAGTTGCACAGACATGATGCATTCAGTCATCTTTCCCTTTTGAGCAACACTGCCCTCCTTTGAGGGCAGAGAAACCAGACAGGAATAGGAACTACTTAAAGACTTCTTTTACATTTGCTGAGGACTATCTGACCAAACCCTTTCACAGCTGAAGCTATTTTCTGTCATAAAAATAAGCTGTACTGTGACATGGGATTTCTTTTTAAATTTGCATAAAACCTTTAATGCCAGGAAAAAAATGGTACAGCTTTAATTGTGTAAAATGCACAGCTTTTATGCAGAGACAACTCTTCTGTTTACACCAGTTGGTGTCCAATAACCTGGTCATTAAGCATGTTCATCAACACTTTTGATTTAATCAGCAGAAGAATTAGACTTCTCAGTTCCCTTATCAGTTCCATTAACTCAATATTTCTTCTTTGCTTTAAACACCATGCCTAAGTTAAAGCCATTATTGGGGAAATAAAAGGCACAGAAAGTATTTTTTTACTTTAAATGTAAAACTAGGATATACTTAATTACTTTGCTATATCTAGATTTTGAGTTAGTCTTCTAAAAATTACTCAAGCATACCTTACTGTGAAAAACTCAGTCTTCCAGAGGTGTTGGCAGCAAAAATTCAAAGCCAAATTTTCTCTTCTGAAATAAAACCATCCTTGTTGTAAGTTTAAAGAAGTTATTGCATGCCATTGTTCTTTTGACCTGTTTTATTTTATATATTCCGCAGAACATTTGTGCTTATATCTTCATGCCATTCTCTTTCATGATGGGAGTAGACTGGGAAGACAGTTTTATTGTCGGTGGCCTAATAGGTTACAAAACTTTCTTCAATGAATTTTTGGCTTACGAGCGTCTTTCAAAACTGATTCAAAACCGAGAAAAGGGTGGAAGCATGTACATTAATGGTGTGAAACAGTATATGACAGTAAGTAACATTTTCTGTTTTACAGATTTATTGGATCTAATACTTCAGTGTGGAAACTCAATTTATTTTTTTCATATGGGCATAAAATGGTTGCATATTACTCTAAAGTGCGTCCTTAAATGACAGAGTTCAATTATGAAAGTGCACTATTGCTTTGTGAGGCTGCTAGGACTGTCATCACACTAGCTGTCTCAAACCAACATAGAAACGGAAGGGCATAGTTTTGGCAAACATGCAGTGTCCCACAGACAGAGGCTGTCTTCAAGATAAGCCTCTTACCTGATTCTTAGCTAGAATTTCCCTGTGAGCTACTGTCCTAAGAAAAACTTGGGCAGGAACTGGAGAATCCTCCTGCCCTCAGAGCAGTTTAATGCCCAAGCATTAAACCTGAAGAGAGGCATCCAGCAAGCTTTAGCAGATGGCATTACTGGCACACCTTTGCTTGAGGCTATTGTTGCCTGTGCAGAGGGCAGTAATAAAAGATATGTATTGCATGGCATACACTTCCTTTGCCACGCTGACTCCAACCAGCCTGTTTCAATTGCCACTAAAAGTTAGTTTGCATAAAGACTTCCAGCCAAAGCCTTTTCCCACCTCTCATTCACAGTCCACCCAACAGATACATGACCCCTACTACAGTGCACTTAGGAAGGCCATGTTAAGGGGAATACGAGGTGTGTGCACAGGACCAAAGGTCATGCAGAGATCAAAGCTGATCAAAGCTTTGCAGCCATGACTACTCCCCCACCTGGCATCCACATGCAGTCTTTGCTGAATTTGTCCTAAGCACAGGCAACAAAAACCATGATATCCAACTTTACACCTGCATTGGCCTTTCTTTCTGAAATCAAGAAAAATTATCACTGTAGAAGAACCCTTAATTATAAAGCATTTTGTACAGCTTTTAATCATCTTTTAATCTGGTATGATGCTGTGAATACCTCTCTTATATTAAAAACCAAAACCACGTTCTTGACCACTTCCATTCCTGATTACCAGGACATATTTCACATGTGGAGGTAAAAAGATAGAAAGACAGATGGCCTGATTAAATATTCACACTCTTGCCTGACCATGTATTACCAGTGTTCCTGAAATTCCTGCCAATAGAATCTTGGGCTGTAAGGATCTTTGTTGTGCCCTGCTATAGTTGTGCTTCATTCTCTTGGGGAATATGGCTCTGAACTTCTGTATATGTGAATAAGGGGTTTTTTTTAGTCTGGAAGTCAGCCTTAAAATGCAGGTCCTATGAACTCTATTTCACCTTTTTTTTATTTTTCCTTTTTATTTTCTTTTTCTTTTCAGTAAGATATCATATAGAACTTCCACATTCACTTTTTATACCTGTAAAGAACTATATTAGCTTCCATGGTAAAAAGGTCTGATATATACAAATAATTTTGATTTATAATGCTGGTAAAAATTGCCCAGTAACCATTATAATTAGAGCACAATAGTTTAGGTGAGAGTGCTTGACTTCCATTTTTAATTTCTCTTCAGGTTTAGAGCTCTCTAATACATCCCCACACAGATAATCAGTAAGAGTGAGCAAACAAGTGCCCTCACCTGAGTCAGTAATTACACAGCTTCCTGTTTTCAGAGAAAATAAAGTGCAAACGAAAGCAGGGAAATCACAGTGCACAAAGCTTTTTCTAGGAAAAGCTGGTAGAGTGGGTACTTGAAAAGCATTTTCCTGCGTTTGTGCAGATTGATTAAAACTATCTACAAATTGATGTTCATAAAAGAGGAATTAGAACAGAGAAACTTCTAATAAACTGGAAACCTGCTGGAATACTCACACATTTTCAGCTTTAGCCTAAAACACTATTCCTGTTTAGCTTAAGCAGGAATTCAGAGCTGCCAGGGAAACAAAACACAGCTGAGATACATTGCCTCCTTTCTCAAAATGTTTGAACTACATTTATCTGAAGTTTTGCAAGGTTTGTGGCCAGGTTTCACCTAAAGTCATTCTGCATCATGTGAGGGGTCCCTCCACGGAAGCAGAGGCCATCCTAACCTTGTCTCTGGTTTGAGTTCTATGTCGAACTGGTGTTACTCAAGGGGAGAAAGATTGTGGAAGTCAGTAAGGAAATAAGCTGCTAAAGGGGATTCCAAAATCTTAGTGTCACTCTCTGCCTGTTAACACATCAAAGTATCCACTCTCTAGGAGACCAGTTTCACTTCTGTGCCCAGGGTGGCGCATGCTCAGAGCAGCTTTGTATATAGAGTCCTCTGCTTGTTCAGGAACAAAGAATTCAGGAATGCATACCAAAACTTGAGGTTTCAATAGAATATTATGGAGGCATTAAGCTATGAAGGAGCAGCTGAGTTATAACTCTCTGACTCATACATTCAGAAAACAGCAGCTAAATTTCCATTAGCAAGACAAGATTTTTTTTTTGTCTTGAATTGCTAGTACTTAATTCAACAAGGCACAACAATGTACATGAAAAATAAATCCATCACATGATTTATGAGTCCTCACATGGACAGTGTGTATAAAAGCCATCAACTTCCTGCAAGAGAATGATTCCACCTTTCTGAAAGCTGTTACTTGGGGCAGCAACCAAGTGAAATTGAGGAATTTTAATACTTGGAGCCCTGAGCCACAATGCTATGTTTTTAGACCCTTGAATCAGCACAAGCTGTTTCAAACAACTGAGAGGGTATGTGTTTGTTTTCCAGGTTCGCTCTGAAGTCATTGCCATCTATGCTCTTTGTGGGTTTGCCAACTTCAGCTCC
Source organism: Lophotriccus pileatus (assembly GCA_035583135.1). Classification (NCBI taxonomy): domain Eukaryota; kingdom Metazoa; phylum Chordata; class Aves; order Passeriformes; family Tyrannidae; genus Lophotriccus; species Lophotriccus pileatus. The sequence continues at coordinate 35,199,956 of JAWWES010000094.1, forward strand.
CTGGGACTGATAATAGGAGGCATGAGTAAGAATCCCTCTAAAAGACAATTTGTTTGGCAAGCAAATCATGGAGAAAACACCAGAATGAACAGGCTGTGGGTGAAGCTTAGGAGCATTAGGAGCTGAGTAGCTGCTCTGCTAGCACCTAACCATGCATGGAAGGGCTCCCACAGGGGCGCAGTCTTTGAGGTGGAGGTACTAGTAGAGGGGCTGAGGGCAAGGGGAGGGAACAAGACTTGCTGATAGTCCTCCCTCTTTAGCCTTCAACCATGAGCCTGAGTAACTACAGCCTTTGAGCTTCAGAAGGAGCAAACTATTTCAGTAGCATGCTGGTTTGAAAGATGAAGTTGCCTGTTTCCTGTAAAAATGTTGCATATATGCAGTAGGCTTATAGGGAAAGAGAAAAAAACCATACCTTTTCATATCTCGATGGAAAAAGAAAAATTAAAAGAACATCTGTGTTCCTCACTAGGCAGCTGGAACTACTGGCAGCTCTCTTTTGCCCTGAAGCCCCAGTGGGCTCCACGGTGACAGCAGTGGGGCAGCATGGAGGAGCAAGACCCAGCCATGGGACCAGACCCTTCTGAAAGGCACCATCAGCAGCACAGATGTGCAAGCTCTCAAAGCAAACAGAAGTCACCATTTCATATACAAGCCACCTTCTTAACAGAAGAGCCAACACCGGCACTTGGCCTTCAAATAGCCCACTAAACAATGTCATGTTTTCCTCTTTGTTTCCCCTAGTTCAAACTGCAGCATCAGAAATTCCTCTGGTAGTGAAAAAGCTGGCAGCTTAATCTTCCTTACATATGTTTCTGTTTGACATATACTTTATTTTTCTTCCTAGCAAGCATTGCTCCCTCAAAAAGGAAGGAAATAGCTGATTGTGCTTTCAGAGCAATGATTGCAGGAACTGTTGCCTGTTTCATGACAGCCTGTGTTGCAGGTACAGTACTCAGGTTGGGTGTCCCCTACAATCAGTGACCACCACATGTCAGTGTGTCAGTACCATACACAGCTGGGCAGCCCTTGTCACTCAAACACTAAGTGTTTTGGGGCTTGGCAGGATTAAAAGTCAATGTGAGATGAAAGATTCCTGAAAACTGGAATAGGAAAAGATTTTAGACCTTCCATTATGCCTTTTTGTCCTTTTTTTGGGTTTTTTTGGGTTTTTTTTGTTAGTCTATGCGTAACACATGACTCATACACAAAGCAAGTTATAGCTGAGTTACAGTCCCTCCTCCACACTGCTAGCTACAGAAATAGAGAAGTAATTTTGGAGCAGAAACAGAAGACTTGGAATGAAAGAAGGGCACAAAAGAGAAAGAGTGAGGAGGAAGCTGAACAACTTTTTGCCTTAACATTAAACTGATATTTAGGTTGTTATTATTTCCACAGAGCACTTAAGTTAGTGGAACAGAAATGGGACTCAACAACAGATTCTTAATTTTTGAAGTTTCATCTTCAAACTGAGGGAAGAGTCACAATGCAACAACCATTTTAGGGATAAATTATAAAGAACATAACATTAATGATTCCAAAGATTTAATTGACCAGATATGATTCAATAGATAACATTTATCTCCAGTATTTAACAATCACTTTTCCAGCTCTCTTCCCTGAGTATCTGATATACAAAATGTAGCTGAAAACACCATGGCTGTTTCTACCACAAATTCCCTATTCCTTTGTGATCACTGTAGTAATAGAAACATACACATTTTAAGGATAAGCCCACACTATTTTCTAGTTACAGAACTAGTACACTTGAAATGTCTTTAGTCTCACAGCCATCCACAGTATTTTAACACATGACACTGCTCTGCATAACTAAGGAATCAGGAAGACTTACTAAAATGTGTCATTTCACAGTACTGATCTTAAGAATAATATTGTGAACAGCCACTGGGAAAATCTTTCCAAAATAATAAAATCTGCTTTGGAAAGAAAATTGCATTCCACCCACTCCTGCCATGCCAAATGCTTTCTTTATGCCTAGGAGAAGGTAGAAGAGCCAAGCAGTTACCTCAGTTCTGATAAGTATATATTAAAAATGTGTCCGAGTTCCACAACGCTACATACAGAATGAGTTGTTACTTCCATATTCTGTCTCTCCATTACTGTCCATAACTTTTAGTGTAATTAAAAGGAGCAAAAAGCTAAAATGGTTGAAGTGTAACAAGGTGCTTTAGTTTAATTTCTACATATAAAAAATAAATATATTTTTGGGGTCACTCCTTAATCCAGTTCTTTAAAATTATTCAGATTCTTTCAAAATCCCACAATTAGAGGTTTTTAATCTCGCACCTTTACAGAACCATCTCAGATTGATGACTTCTTATCAACCAGAATGGTTCATTTGATCATGCCCCCATGACTCACATCCCTGAGTCTTATCTTCCCCTTCATTACTCATTAAGAAAAATGCTTCTTAATTCACAGGAATGCTGACTGTCCCTGGTCTGGAAGTTCCTTGCCACATCTTACTAGGAAATGCCTCCAACATCACAGATTTCCCTGCCAAGAGCGTAAAGCTAGTTGAATGCTGCCAGCGTCTCTTCACCAGGTATTGAGGAACTCTTTATCCTCTGTCAGCATATTTTAGGGAGCTCATATATTTCAGAGCTCATAGGGAGCTCTGAAAACCTTTTCTTTTATTTTTTTTTTTTTGGTATTTTCCTTTTTTCCTTGGCCACCATGACCTTGCATCTTTTAAAGAAGTGAGTATTTTAATGCTGCTGAATTGTTTTCCTTTCCTTGGGGCACTTTTCTGTTACATGACAAGCACGCCCAGAACCAACCCACCACTCAAAATATCTTTGTTCAAAGCTATCCAAAAGACTAAAAAGATATCTTATCATGTAAAGATTCAGTAGCTCTGGTGCATCTCAAATACTGACAAAAAAATAAATATTTGAACTAGCATAATGTTTTAGCCAGAAACATCACCCTCACTGCCTGTTTTCCACAAGGGTTTTTTGTGGAGAGAGGTATCTTCTTTCATTTACTTGGTACCAAGGAAGTAGGAACTTGAAATGTCTTACACTGTTTAACTCCTTATGTCAGGAGTCAAAATTCTAATTCTAATTTCAGGGTTTTTTCCTCTCTATTATTCTTTTGGCATGTATGTTTCTTCCTTCCATGCCTTGACATAATATGTATTTTTGATGGGTACCCATTTACACATTGTATATACCCATTTTAATATGGGTATATACAATGTGTAAAGTCTCATCTTTATGGTAACATTTTTAGATTAACACAAGAATGTAATTAAAAAAATTACTCATGTTAGTATCAAGACCACCAGCTTCTGCCTGAACATCAGTGCTTGAATATCACTTTGAGAAATTTCTGTTCTTGCAACCTGATGTTCCAAATGAGTTTATCATAACACTGAACCATTGTAAAAAATTATTACATAGTGAAAATCATCTGTAGGTACATTACATCATTTTTATTTCTTCATTACTCCATCTTTTCAGCATCACACTGATTTTAGTCTAACAGGTGGCTACAAAAACAGGAACCTGCTCCATTTTCAGCAGAATCAATGTTGAGCAGATGCAAAAACACTGAATGGAGGAGTGACACCCTCAATCATTTCAGTTATTTAGGAAGATACACCAGAGACATGAAAACTTTATACAGAAAACCATGCATTATCCTGATGAAAAGAGAGAATATCTGGTCATGGCACTTGGCTGGTGGTTGGAAAGTCTTCTCTGTTTCATTTCTCATTAAAATTTTAGCACATTTAAAGTGCTTTGGAGAAAGCATGTATGGCCATGTGTATGTGCATGTGTGTGTATGCATATACTGCAGAGAAAAAGAGAAAAATTCCCATAAGAAAATTCTGTGATTCTGTGAAAAGCAGTTTATCTGATTTCTGCTTTTATCTCCTTCCCCAGTGCAAATCATTCGGAGAAGATCCTTCCTGAGGGAAACTACAGTTTGAGTTCCTGGAAAATATGTTGCCAAATACTGGGTCGACCTGCTTTTCATTGTACTTAGATTAAGTTTTAATATTTTGCGGAGGGTAGATTATAAGTAAGAGTTGTGTTTCTCAGAAGAAAGGAAATAAAAACTTGCCTTTTTAACAATAAGTGTGAATTTCCCCCACACAATCTTTATTTTGCATCTCTTACCAGGCCAGTTCCTCTGACTTGCTTGGTATTACTCATGAATTAAACTGGGATAAATGCAAGACATCTCTTGCTGCAAATCTCTTCTTCCACTACAAATCAGAATAGAATCTACCCTGAAACTGATCAGTCTGTCATATTGAACTGCTGTAGGCACGAACAAAATCAGATTCAGGGGATTTGGCAGCCGCTTGCAGAAAGCTGTGAACTAGAAATAATATTCAGAATTGCCATCCATTCTAATAGTATTTCTGCTCTTTTTGATAGCATAGAAATGTTTACTGCATGAAGATAAACGACTCTGTTCTCAAAAATGTCGGCACATTCTGCAGAGATAACTATGGTTACATATATATACATACCTGCCTACCTATAAGTAGGTAACTATGGCTGAACATGAACTGAGCTGCTAACACGTGGTATGCCTCACCAACTTGGCCACTGAAGCACCCAAACTGGAGAGTAGCCACCCTATGTCCTAGTCCCCGTTCTTCTGTCCACAAGATAGCACAGGAGGTTGTACCATGTTTAGAGTCAACTATATGAATGAAAATGTCCAAACTTCAAGTAAAGTTTCCTTTATTGATTCTTCTAAAACTCTGGTTTTAACCACTGTGAAAATTGATCCTGGAGTCACCAACCAGGAATGGTCATAATATGACTACTCTCTGTGAAAAATTAATGTAGAAGACTTCTAAAGAATCCTTTTGAGGAGGAAAGTCTGTTATGATTTTAAGCTTCAGACTTTTCATAGACTCCAAAACTGAGAAGTTCTTTGTAGATTGAGAGGGAGTGAGAGATATTCCTATCCCATGACATTGTAAATGCTAAATACTTGGGAAAAAAGCAAACTGAAGTAAAGGAACATCAGAAAATCCTGACATATACTCCAAATAAAAATTGTGCAGAAGGTCTATTCTGATAAAACAATTACTAACTTTTCAATCTTTCCTTATTTACTACAGAGTCTATTCCAAGAAACACAGATTCATAACCTTAGACAGTTGCCAGAACATCTATTTACAGAGGAGATTTATTTAAACTTACTTTAAAAGATGGTGGTTTCCTGTAAAACTCAGTTTATTAACCTTTATTCTGAAAAAATTGTCAGTATTTTTACTGCTTTTGATTTTTATCACTGGTTTCATATTGTTAGGTGTTTTTCTTTGGCCTCATCCATCTAGGTGTAGGAGATTGCATGTCAACCTCAGTTTTCAGGGCTTTTAAAGAATGTTGATAATCATGATTATGACATATATATGCTCATATATACTTAATGAAAACCAACCCTAAAGAATGTGCATGGGTTTGATCCACAATTTTTATCCAGCTTGCTGGTTATAGCAGGATTTATCTTTCAAATAAGTTTTGAATCTGAAATAAAGAAATACATTATTTCAAGAAAAATTAGTCAGAAACATTGGCTCTCACTGTCAAGCAGAACACACCACATGTACTCTGTTTACAAACCATCACTAGCACTCTACCTCTTTGCTAGTCCATACCATGCTCTGTTTAATATCAACCTTTCAAAATGATCACTCTTTCTATTTCCACTACTGTATGCTGGTTAAAAGGACTACCCAGGCTAATAGATACAACCATACATGAACTTGTAAAAAAATCCTCTCATATAGCTTAAGGTAACAGTCAGCATTCAGGTAACTGCTTTCCCTCTGTCCTTGTGATGGTGCTAGGAGCTCAGTGTAGAGCTCTTTGTGTTTCTTTTGACACAAAAAGGTAACAGTGTGTTTCACCAACCTGGAGTTAACCTGGCAGCTTGGACCCTGAATGCTCAGCACCCAGGAACACATTTCTGACAACACCACCAACAATGAACCTTCATCACAGACATGAGAAGAAACATATGATTTAATCAAATGCTTGCTACACGTGTGGTGGGTTGACGTGGGCAGGCACCAGTTGCCCACCAATGCTGTTCCATCCCTCTCCTCCTCTGCTGAACAGGTGAGAAAAAATCCAGCAAAAGGTGCATAGCCTGAGATAAGGACAGGGAGAGATCACTCACCTAGTACCATTTTAGGCAAAAAATGACTCAACTTGGGGAAAATTAATTTAATTTGTTGCTGATCAACTCAGAATAGGATAATGGGAAATAAAACTAAATCTTATAAATACTTTCCCCTCATGCCTCCCCATGCCCTGGGATCAGTTTTACTCCTGATTTTCTCTACCTCTACACCCTCAGTAATGTAAGATGATGGGGTAGTGGGATTGTGGTCAGTTTATCACATGTTGTCCCTGCTGTTTCTTCCTTGTCATGGGGAGGACTCTTTCCCTGCTCCAGCATGGGGCTCCTCCCACAATAGTCAGTCTTCCACAATGCAGTATGAGTCCTTTCATGGATTGCATTTCTTCATGAACTGCTCCAGCATGGAGCAGTCTCTTCCAGAGGGTTTAGTCCTTCAGGAACAGGCTGCTCTAGTGTGGCTCACCCACAGGGTCACAAGCTCTGCCAGCTCTACTTCAGTGCAGGCTTCCCATAGAGTCACAAACTTCAAGTATCCCCCTACTCCAGTCTGGATTCTCCAGAGACTGCAGGTGGATCTCTGCTCCACCATGGACTGTAGAGGAAAGCCTGTTTCACCACGGTCTGCAGGCGAATCTCTGGTCCGGTGCCTGGAGCACCTCCACCCACTCCCTCTCCACTGACACTGGTGTCTGCAAGGCTATTTCTCTCACATATTCTCACTCCTCTCTTATCCAAAAAACCTTCTTTTGCAGCAGGTTTCCAACCCCCTTCTAAATTGTTATCACAGAGGCGCTACAGCTGTCACTGACAGGCTTGGCCTTGGCCAGTGGCAATGCTGTCTTGGAGCCAGCTGGAACTGGCTCTGTTGGACATGTGGGAAGCTTCTGGCAGCTTCTCAGAGAAGCCATGCCTGTATCAGCCCTCCTGCTATCAAAACCTGTCCCAATACACTATACGCCTGTAGATACAAAGATCTAAATGAACATTTTGTAAATGATTCAAAAACAGACGAGGACTATGTGGAGGTATCTCTGTTTCAAAGGTCTTGCAAAAAAGAGAGAATTTAACCTGCTTTGTGGTTATTGGCACGGTAGGGCACAGTAAGTTGTAACTAACGCAGATGAAAATGAATGAAGCATTGGTGGCATGACTCAATTTTTCACCCACTGGATGTCAGTACATATCTAATTGCTTTGTACTGTAGCTTTCACAGGATGTCAGTCATTAGAAGTCACTGGTAATAATTCCAGGAAAACTTTTACACAGTTCTGTGTTCAACAGTTCCAGGAAATATACCGTGCAGCCTTTATCTCGTTCAGAACATGTACCATTAATGAAAACTATTCTTAATATAAGACAAAGTTCTCTTCCGCCCCAGTTTAGAAAAGTACTGAAGTACGTAAATGAGGCAAGCCTGGTAGGTAACAGAAACTTTTCTATTTTAATTGGCTGAGAGGCAGATGGAAAAAACAAGGACATTTTTGAAGGAACCTTTTTCTAATTCTACATAGCACCGCATCATTTGCGACCTGTACACCTTTGTGAACATGTGAGTCATTGACTACGTGTTGTGATTTAACCTGGCATGTAGCTAAACACCATCCGGTCGCTTGCTCACTCCCCGCCATTACTAACGGGATGAGGAAGAGACCTGGAAGGAAAAAAAAAGTAAAATTTTTGGGTTTAGGTAAAGACAGTTTATTAGAACAGAAAAATATGGGGTATAGTAATAATAATAATTTTTAATAATAATAGAATATATAAAAGAGGTTATATACAAGGCAATTGCTCACCATGGACTGTTGCTCACCCAGCCCCCAAACTGGGTCCCTCAGCCAGCCTTTCCCTCAGTTCATATAACAAGCATGTCACCATATCATGTAGAATATCCTTTTGGACAGCTTGAGTCAGCTGTTCTGGCTGTGTTTTCTTCCAGCTTCCTGTGCTGTGTCAAGGGCACAAGGGCATTAAGGCAATGCATGGGAATCTCTTGGTCTTTGTGAGGTACATGGTTCTGGGAGCACAGCCCTGCTTGGCAACCATCAGCACAGGTGGATATCCCCTGAGAGCAGCTGGTGTGAAGCCTCAAGTTTGGAGCCTGTGGCCACAGTTTATCCATGTGGCACCATCCCAATTCTGTGAGCAGTCCCACAGAATAAGTGGGCCTGCTGCAATCCTAAGCTGTTATCTGATATCAAACATTAAAAAAAAAAGTGGCAGGTCACAAAACTTTGAGAGGCTGAATCAAAGTCTCTCATTTGCATCAGTCTAAACTTGGTGGATCTCCACTGAAGCTGGAGTTATCATAGAATCAGGTGGGTTGGAAAAGACCTCTGAGATCATCAAGCCCAACCCTTGATCCAACACCACCACAGTTACTAGACTGTGGCACTCAGTGCCACATCCAGTCTCTTCTTAAATACCCCCAGGGACGGTGAATCCACCACCTCCCTGGGCAGTCCATTCCAATGCCTGATTACCGTCTCTGTAAAGAATTCCTTCCTAATATCCAACCTAAACGTCCCCTGGCACAGCTTAAGCCCGTGCCCTCTTGTCCTACTGCTGGTTGCCTGGGAGAAGAGACCGACCCCCACCTGGCTACAACCTCC
>JAWWES010000094.1:35212780-35228591 GCA_035583135.1 Lophotriccus pileatus
ATAATGGCTTTTGAGTCCACCCCTGTTTCCTGTGGGGTCCCTTCCCATGGGAATAGTCCTTGATAGACCTCTCCAATGTGGGTCTCCCCCTCGGACAACAGTTCTTCCATTCTCTGCTGTCCTTAGGATCCCAAATGCAGCTGCACCAGCATCGATCTCTCATTGGGATCACAATTCCTACCCAAGCTGACTTTGCTCCAGTGTAGGTCCACAAATTCAACTGCACCTGCACGGATCCCCTTCTGGGATTCCAAGATCTTACCCGGCCTCCTTGCGCCAGCGTAAGACTCCTCTGCGTGGGCCACAGTCCAGCAAAAACTTCCAGAGTTACATCTTTTCTCTGCTCCAGTATGAGTTCCTTATGCTGCAGATGGGGTTGAGAATGTAGTGGTTGTCTCTGCTCCCCAACAATCTTCCACAAGTGGCAGGGATGTAAATTTCAGTCTTTTCCCTGCTGAAGGGAGAGAGAGGGAGGGGGAGAAGGAACTGTTCCCCCCCCTTCGGGGTTTCTCTCTCCAGCTGCCAGTTTCTGCCACTGCCAGGTCTGACCTTGAAGGCTCTGCTATCTCTCCGGCTGCAGTGTCTTTTGCAAAGTCCTTTAAGTTTTTTTTCCTTCACTCTGTTACACATCTGGTCAGGGGGGCTTCAATGGTTGCTCCTGCCCCCTGGCCCAGGGCCAGGGGAGGAGGGAGGCCTGAACCCCACCTGGAGCCTGCTGCATCCTCCCTCACATGACTCCTAATTTCATCTGCGCAACTACCCTTCTTTTCTGTTTTGTTAAAGGTGTAATCGGCAAAAGGTGTCACCAAAACCTCTGATTGGTCTTGTCCCAGAAATTCATCTGGACAAACCACCCACAGTCTGGTTAAGCCAGACTGGTCATCTTTCCCGTTAGCTTGCCTTTCGGCACACTGGAACAACCTTCTTTTGTGCATTCAAGAATTCCTTCTTGAAGCATGTCCATCCCTGCTGGAGCCCTTAGTTTTCAAGGGTAGTTTCCCAGGGTACCCTCTGAACCAGTCTTCTGAAAAGCCCAAAATCTGCCCCCTGGAAGTCCAAGGAAGTCCAACATAGAGGTTTTATTGATGGCCCTCCTTGCATCCCTGACTATTGAAACCTCTATAATTTCATGGTCACTGTGCCCCAGATGGCCTCCGACCACACATCTCCCCCCCTCTCCGTTTGTGAACAGCAGGTTTAGCAGGGCCGCACCCCTGATAGGCTCATTTACCCGCTGGAGCAGGAAATTATCCTCCATATGCTCTAGGAATCTCCTAGACTGCCTCTTCTCTGCTGAGTTCCCAGCAGACATCCAGCAGGTTAAAGTCACCCACAAGAATTAGGGCTGGAGATTTTGGGACATCTGCCAGCAGCATGTAGAATAATTCATCACGCTCATCATCCTGGTTAGGTGGTCTATAAGAGACTCCCACCAGGATGTCAGCCTTGTTGGCCTTCTCCCTGATTCTGATCCGCAAACACTCAACCTTATCGTTTGTGACCTCAAGTTCTACAGAGTCAAGAGACTCTCTAACATACAGAGCCACCACTCCACCTCTCCCGCCTCACCTATGCCTCCTGAAGAGCTTGTAGCCATCCATGGCAGCACTCCAATCAGCGAGTCATCCCACCACATTTCTGTGATGGTGACTACATCGCAGCTTTCCTGCTGCACGATGGCTTCCAGCTCCTCCTGTTTGTTACCCACCCTGTGTGCACTGTGCACTGCAGCAGGACTGCTGCTTCCCCCCCTTAGGCTCATCTCTGGAGAGCCTGGTTTCAATCCCTTCTCCCTTCAAACCTAGTTTAAAGCCCTTCTGATCAGCCCCAACAACTTATGTGCTAAAGTCCTTTTACCCCTGCTAGACAGATGAAGCCCATCTGATTTGAGGAAACCAGGTACAATGGAATTTGCCTCATGGTCAAAAAAAAAAATTCTGCTGGTGGCACCAATCCTTTAGCCACCTATTGATGAGTCTTCCTACTCCTCTCCTCATTCATCTCTGCTACTGCAGGAATTGAGGCAAACACCACCTGTGCTCCTGTCCCATTAACTAATCAACCCAGTGCCTTGAAATCCTTTTTAATTGCCCTAGTACTTCTGCCATTAATGTCATCACTGCCAGCCTGAACTACCAACAGTGGATAATAATCTGAGGGCTGAATTAGCTCAGGGAGTCTCCTACTAAGCTCAGGGAGTCTCCTACTTCCTGAATATCAAGGTAAATCAGACAATAATAGTTTCTTTGGATTTTATTCTAATTTCAAGCTGTTTTTAAAGTCTTATAGATGCACAGAAGCCAATGAAAGCAGTTATTACAATATTGTATATTAACTGGTACACATGCTTCTGTTTTGCCTTGTGGAGGACTGAATCTGAAACATATGAGTATGAACCTGGAGAACAGACTGGGAAAACAGTTTCCTCTTCAGCTCATTGTGTTTTTATAGACGGGGAAAAAAAATCAAAGCATTTCTTGTTGCTATGGCATTCTGCAGCATAGGGATTCACTATAGCAACTAGTGCGTTATCTCAAAAAGCATTGATCCGAATACATGTGTTGCCATGGTTGCCACAATGAATATTTTATTTTTGCTATATTGATTGATGTCTTTGATGTCAGGTGGCTAGAAATGTGAGGGAGATGAGAACACACTACATGTCATTGGTGTTTGTTCCCTGGTGGCAAATATAGGTGGCAGTTTAGGACCACAATTGTCTAGATGAAATAAGAAAATTTTGAATTTTTACATGCAAAATTCTGCATGTTACTAGAATTAAATATTGTAAGAAACACCATCTTTGGATCTTCTTGCTTACTTATTTTCCATGTGCTAGGGAAGTGTTCCTACCTCAGCAGAAATTACATTGCGATAATTCTGTGACTTCCCACAGAATATTCTGAGTTGGAAGGGACCCATAAAGATCACTGAGTCCAACTCTTAAGTAAATGGCCTGTATGGGGACCAAACACACAACCCTGATGTTATCAACACTATGCTTGTCCCCGTATTAGGGAGAATGGCCCCATATCTAGGAAAAGAAACCTGGATTTGTGTGCACTTGTGAGTTTTGTAACAGGCCCTGTTTTCATTTGGGAAGCTTTCTCAGCTCTGCTTCTGATCAGTGTATGTTGTTACAAGTTGTGTTACAGCAAAATTTATTAGACAGCAAAAGTGGGACAGTGGGACTTTCACAGTTATAGGATTATACATCCAAGAAGTCTCTCCATCTGATTCTGTGCTGGTAAGCAAAGAGAAACTATACATTACATGCATAGTTTCTGTCAGAGGCTGTTACGCATGGATCAAAACAGATATAACTCCACCAACCCAGTACTTTACCTAAACTAACAGCTGTGATTCAACTAAAGAAAGAAGACTGTGGATAAGTTCATAACAGTGTTATTTCCTCTCTCTAAAGAAAAACTGTTATGATGCTGGTTTTTTATATATAACCAGATAAAATGAACAAAATTACTAACATGAGTTTATTTTCATTTTTTCTTACTGCTAACCTTTAGGCGTTCCGTGAAAGTTGTAAGGCAATGCAGTTCAGTCTTGGAATGTATGCCAGGGAGTGGGCATGCAGGAATAGGGAATTGCATATTCACTGGAAATATAGCTGACCCAAACTCATGCCATGTGGCTGGCCATGCAGATCTTACCTGAAAGCACCGGAGAACCAATCCGAGGAGAAGAAATGCACACCCCCACCATGGTGTGGACAAGGTTGAACCTTAGGAATGCTTAAAAAGCGGGAGTTTTGAACCAGGGGCGTGCTCTTGGAAGTTTTGTATCCTGAGCACCCAGCACGTGTTGTAACTAAATTTTCCTACTTATATTTTCTTTGCTCTGTGGAATTTTTTCCATCCTCATAAAATTAAAGACATTTTTCTCACAGTGCTGTAGCAGAATCTTAACTCAAGCAACAGCAGGGACACAAAAATTTGGTGTTTCTACCAAATGACTGCTGTTACATCTCACAATCCTGCCTTCCTTCCATAGTTACAAAACTTTATAATCCCAAATAATCCAAGCATCATTAACTGCTGAATGAACTTGTGTCACAAAACTCTCACTTGACTGTAGTTGGCTATTTGGCCATATGACAATAATTATTACATAGGGAAACACTCTGAAGTCTCTTACCTTTTTACCTTGAATAATTTTTGTGTGACAGGTACTTCCCCAAGAAGCCACTGAAAAAAAGCGTTTATCTATTTTCAATTCAGAATACCATGTAAAGGACATCCCCTCCCAATTTTTTTTTTGAATAATCATGTCCAGACATTTCAAAATAGAAATTGATCTTTGCAGCTACGTGCTATTTTTGCAGACAGCTCAGCTGAAGTCAGTTGATGTACTTTCTGAACTATATATGTTTACCTTGCTTAAGTGATTGTGGTATCTGGCTTCACCTGAAACCACATAGGAGAATTTGCAGATCCCTCCTAGAACTCTCAATTCTCTCCTTGTGCTACCTGATTACCATAATAAAACCACAGCAGAGCCCAGACAGAGGTTTCAGGTCAGGCTTCATTTAGTGTTGAATTCCCAAACCTCTTCCTTTCATCCTTTCTTCTTCTGACCATTTCATGACTTCACAGTAGCACTGTTCACATCTTGCTTTTTTTATCTGCTAGTTTTGATCATCTTTGTTTTTCACACACTGCCACGGGGTGCTGGAATTTTTCCTTTCTTGGATCACTAGATGGCAGAACACAATCAGTAAAAGCTCTTTGCAAGAAAATACATAGGGATACAAGTATCTAGCCTCTTTATTTATATATATGTGGTCCACTTCAGGGTTTTGTTGCTCAAAATTTTATGTTATATACTTTGATTACCCCATTTTCAGGTAATGTAAAAATATATGCTTTGGCCAAGGTGGTTTGCTTTTAAGGGATCACTGTGGGAACTTTTTATAGCTCCACTTTTCAGAGTGCCACACAAATTGTCTCCGCCCTGAAGATCATCTTTTCTAAAATGATGTCAGCTGAGTCTCACAGATTTCTTATCACCTTTGTAGGTTGTGGTGAAGGGTGTTAATGCCTGTTTAGAAGTAGTAGAATGAATTATGCAATACATAAAGATCTAGATGCAGTAGATGGAGGCATGGAAAGGGTACAATATTCTCATTGTAGATGCAGATAACATGAGGCTAAAGATTTCTATAACATATGAATGGCCCACAACATTATAGGTAACAGCAATAATAGTACCAAAGTCTGTTTTACTGTAATCTCCACCACCAGTCCAGCTTTCAGCACATCCTCTGCCTTGGGGCTTGCTGAACATAATAAGGCTTTTCACAAGCTGTTATAGTTTTTCTTGGTTTCCTTAGATGTAAGGGGGAGCAGGAGGAATCAGCTCACTGTGGGAGAAGGGGTCAAGAAAAACATATTAATAATGACATAACTATGACTAGCAGTCCTAGAAAACAGTACCATTGGAAAGGAGAGGGGAAAGTATTGTGCAGAAAACAAAGACAAGAGATCCTTATGAGATGTACTCAAGTAAATGTACTCAAGTACTCAAGAAGCTTGCTTCTGGAGAATTGACTGTTGCAGTCTGGCAAACTATTCATAGGAAAGAGGGAAGCACAAAGAGCCTCCCTTGCCTTCCAGAGATACCAGAGCCACTACTCAAGGGCTTAAATGCTTACTTCTAAATATGGCAAAGTAATCCACTTCACAGAACAGTAACCTGCTCACAGTGAGTTGCAAGACCTTCAACAGAATTTAAAAGGCTCTTTAAAAGAGATTGGATTGGTACAGTATTTTCAACACCTAAATAAGGAGGTCTCTCTTTTACATTCATTCCAATTGAGAAATGTTTCATCTAATAATATGAGACAGCAGCTACCTTCTTTGGGCTGCTCTTCATCTCTTAGATCTATGATTATGTTAATGGGAACTTCAGGAAAGGCATACACAAGATGTGAGCACCCATCCTTCAGAAACTTACATTGGAATCATCCACAGAACACTATTGAAAAACTCAAAGCCAGAGGCAGTGTGCTGTTGAGATAGGTTTAGATTTGGCTTTCTTGCATTAGCTTTTCTTCATATTTCCTTATATCAGTCTGTAAAGCCTGCTGTATATGCTTGTCAACCGAATAAACTAAAACCCTTTTGAGCAGTAGTGGGGTGGGTGGTGGTGTTGCTCTTACCAGCAGTACCTTCTTCTGTTTTAGCTGCATCAGTTGTGATATGTTCTTAAGTTGCTAAAACCTGTCTCAGGAAGTCTTAAGAAGGAAAAGGACATCTGCAGTGGCAAGCTCTATACATCAAAATGATTCAGAATCACAGAATAGCTATGGTTGGGAGAGACCTCTGGAGATCACCTAGTCCAACTCCGCCACCAAGGCAGCTCAGCCATGTTGGTACCACATCCTTCAGGCATATGCAGAAGTATTTAAAATTTCTCACCAGCCCAAAGGTAAAAGATGAAAACAATTAAGAAACTCTGGAAAGTGGAGCTGGGAAACAACATGCAGTGGGAAATTAAAACTTCTGGGTGCTGCTTTTATATTTTCAATGGCTGAGAATGTTTTTCAGTGACGGAATTTATTTTTCCTCTGTCAGCTTTTTTGCTTCATGAATGAGTGGGGTTTGGGTTTTTGTTGCTTTGGGGTTTTTGTTTGGTTTTTTTTGTGTGTGTTTTTTGTTTGGTTGGTTTTGGTTTTTTGGTTTGGGGGTTTTTTCGTCTGCTACAGCATCTCCTCATGTAGCTAGATCTTACTTACTGTGATGAGAGACACCCTAGAAAGGCTTGAGAGTGGATTGTATCTGTAGGCCAGTCACTTTGTGGGAATGACTGAACTGTCCTTGCGAGGAACTGATGCAATGTTATTTCATTGTCAGTTTTCTGAGCTCCTCCAAAGAGGAGCGTTCTCCTCCAAGGAGGAGAGTTAACAACCTTCAAATAGCTACAGTGAGAGGCAGCTTCCAGGTAAATCTTCAAGCTAGAATCAAAGATCATTCCATAGATCCCTCTCCTGAAGTGCTTTGGCAATATATTAAAATAGCATCCTGCAGTCCTCTGAAGAATCCTTAGTATTCTCTTTCAAGAAAAACAGGGACTGGTTTGATGAAAACAATCAAGAGATCCAGGAATTGTTGATAAAGAAGAGAACTGCTCACCAAGCACACCTTGCTCAGCCATCTTGCTATGTAAGAAAAGCAGCCTTTCATCTTGCATGCAGTAAGCTCCAACAGAAACTTTGAGACATCCAGAATCTAGCAGAAAAGATTAAATTATGCGCAGACTCGAGTGATTACAGAGGGTTCCGTGAGGTCCTGAAAAGAGTGTACAGACCTGCACACCAGGTTCGAAGCCCTTTACTCTGCACAGATGGTCAAATACTTCTCACAGATAAAACTTCCTTTCTCAATCAATGGTCTGAACATTTTCAGACTCTTTTCAGCACCAACCATGTAGTTCAAGGCTCAGCAATTCATTACAATACACAACAATGGTGAAAAATCTATTGGATATTGCCCCTACTATAGGAGAAACTCTTAAGGCCATACAGCAGGTGAGAACTGGCAAGGTAGCTGGGGTTGATGGAATTCCACCTGAAGTCTGGAAGCATGGAGGCCAAGCACTCCGTGCTAAATTTCACGAGTTTGTTGTGTGTTGTTGGGAACCAGGCAAATTACCATCAGACCTTCGTGATGCAGTCATCATCACTCTACATAAGAAGAAAGGAGATAAATCAGACTGCTCAAATTACTGAGGTATTACTTTGCTCTCCATTGCTGGTAAAATCCTTGCAAGAATACTTTTGAACAGATTAATACCTGTTACCGCAAAAGACCGTCTACCTGAAAGCCAATGTGGTTTCAGAGCCAACAGGAGCACCACAGACATGGTATTTGTTCTCAGGCAACTGCAACAAAAGTGTGGGGAACAGAACAAAGGACTCTATATAACTTGTGTTGGTTTCACCAAAGCTTTTGATAGTGTGAGCAGAAAAGGTTTGTGGCAGATTTTGGAATGATTAGGATGTCTCCCCAAGTTCCTCAAAATGATAATTTTGCTTCATGAGGATCAGCGCGGTCAAGTCAGATATGGTGATGCACTTTCTGAGCCCTTTCCAATAACCAATGGTGTGAAGCAAGGCTGCATTCTTGCACCAACTCTGTTCACAATCTTCTCCATCGTGATGCTTCAAAGGGCCACAGCAGACCTCGATGAAGAAAACGGCATCTACATCTGATAGTGTACCAATGGGAGCCTGTTCAACCTACGGCGACTGAAGGCCCACACTAAGACCTTAAATCATCTTGTCCCTGAGTTGCTTTACTCTGACAACAATGCCCTCGTCGCCCACACAGAAACAGCTCTGCAGCGTTTAACATCCTGCTTTGCAGAGGCTGCTGAGCTTTTTGGGCTGGAAGCCAGCTTGAAGAAGACAGAAGTTTTCTAAACAACCTGCATCTCAGGAAGTCTTTCAACAACCCCATATCACCATTGGCGAATCAGACCTCAAATCAGTCCAGCAATTTAATTATTTGGGAAGCATCATCTCCTTGAATGGTAAAATTGACGAAGAGATAAACAACAGGTTAACAAAGGCAAACAGAGCTTTTGGAAAACTCCATAAAACAGTTTGGTGTAAAAAAACACCTGAAGAAAAGTACGAAGATCAGTGTTTACAGAGCCATTGCACTGTCTACTCTTTTATATGGGTCTGAATCATGGGTCATTTACCACCACCACTTGCGACTCTCAGAACACTTCGATTAGCACTGCCTCTGTACAATCCTAAACATCCACTGGACTATGTGTGTACTATGGACTGGATTATGTGACCAATACATCTGTCTTGGAACAGGCAGCTGTCACGAGTATCGAGGCCATGCTGCTGAGACCACAGCTGATTTGGGCAGGGCACGTCTCAAGGATGAAGAGCTACCGACTCCCAAAGATTGTGCTCTAAGGTGAACTTGCCACTGGCTGCCGCAAGAGAGGAGCCCCGAAGACTCCTGAAAGGGAGGACTCCCTGAGGACTCCCTGAAACAATCCCTCAGCCTTGGCCATATTGATCATCCTCATTAGTCTACTCTGGCCTCCAATTGGGAGGCCTAAAGACACACAATCTATGACGCTGCTGCTTCTTATGAGAAAACACCTTGAATCACTCCTGAGGAGAAGAGACATCGCACAAAGAACTGTGTCTTGCCGGTACCGCCTAAGGAGTCTTTCCGCTGTGCCTTTTGCAACCGGACTTGTCTGTCTCACATTGGCCTTTTTAGCCATCAGCGCGCTTGTAGCAAGCATGGGGAGAGTCCTTCTCAAATCTTCGTTCACAAAGCCTAGCCATGATGATATATATATATATATGTATATATACATATGTACACAGCAGAGTTAGGAAAAGAAGTTGTATAAAAAAGATATTTAGCTTTAAGTTACTTGACTGTCTTGGTTTAGAGACAAAAATTGGAAGTCAGGAACTCCAATAAAAGGAATCATCCTCCACTTTTATAAATACACAAAAAAACTGAGGAGGTTGTAAACAAAAATATGACAGTTTACTAGAAGGAAAATGGCAGTAACTACGAAAATACAGAGGAAAACATTTTAATCACAAAGAAGGGAATCAACAAACATGTGCCCCCCTGTGGCCAATGGGCAAACAACATGATAGAGGCTTTCTCTCCAGCAAGCACCTTCCTTCCACTCTTAACTGCAACGGTGCTACGAGTTTGAAGCCTCTTTGTTCCCTAGCTTTGGAGCTGCAACAAGGGCTCTGGCACGGGTGTAGCAAGCAAGCGGCAGCTGCGGGCAGGGGTGACAGCAGCAGCAATCGATCGACAGCTGTGGTGTGGGCAATGGCAGTGGTGGTGGCAGTGGGTGGTGGTGGAGGCACCTGGCAGTGGTGGCAGAGGCAGCAGACAGAGCAGAGCAGCTGGGGGTGCTGCCATCCCATCCTACAGTGTGGGAAACAGAACAGCACCTGGCTGGCTCAGTAGTACCTCAGAGAAATCTGCTTCAGCATCACGCCTTAGAACTGTGGCTCAAAGGAATGGAAAAGGGACCAGCAGTGGCAGAGCAGGGCTGGGTCTGCCAGACTGATCTTGATGCCTTCTCCTTGAAGAGAACCAGGCAAGATGGAACCCTTCCAGTTACCAGGGTGGCTTTTTCCTGTGGTCTTGGCCAGGCAGGCATGGCTTCTACCCATAGCAAAGCCCCTCACTTCCCCTCCCAACTCCCTGCAAGGGGAGGGCAGAGCAGCCCCCTTCAGATGATGTAATGGTATGAATATTCAGCATTGTAACTCTGTTTTCCTTGACTTGTAAACAATATCCACTCCTTATTCTATACCACTCACGTGATGCCCAGATTTACACTTTCCAACTATATACATACATATATACTCACAACCCAACTGTATACAGATAAACAGGCTCTCCAGGGAAGTGGTCACAGCACCAAGCCTTTCTGAGTTCAAGAAATGTCTGGATGATACTCTCAGGCACATGGTGTGATTCTTGGGGTGTCCTGTGCAGGTCCAGGAGGTGGTCGTGTGGGTCGCTTCCAACTTGGCGTATTTTGTGATTCTGTGATATGTATATCTATATAATATAAAGGTACAATGTTACAGATAACTACCCAAAAATCAGATCCCCTGTGTTTCCCCATCTTTCGGCATTGTAACCATTACATTGATATTTCTAATCAGCTTCTCTAGTTCCAAAGATTTCACTGGAAGCTTCCAGATAAGAGCTGATCAACTGACAAGAAAAGGCATGGGGAAAAAAAAAAAAAAAATGGAAAATGAGTAGAGGGAGAAAAAAAAAATCCTGTTTTTTTTAGTTGCAATCTTTGTTTTGAAAACCGCTTCTGAAAATATGAGTAACTAGGCCCAGAGACCCCAAAAAACCAACAATCCTTTTTTTCACAGGGCTGAGAGACTTGGTAGATCCAGCTTAAACAATTTATTTTGTGGTCGTATTTCTTTACCCTGAGTAATTTCATAGATCTGGAATAGAAAGCAGTTGAAGAACAATGTCTGCCCTACATATGGAATATGAAAGAAATGGCCCTGAGGATGTTTGCTAAGCTGAAGTTGGTGAACTTGGTGATTAAATTCAGGAATCCAGACTTTCACACTCAAATATGTTTGCTTCACCGTAACACAAACTATCCTTCAACATCTGTATCTGAGGTTTCTAGGACAACAGTTTCTGTAGACCTTATGCTGAATTCATTTTTTATCTCGTGAGTTTACTTGCTTTGGTACTTGTGCTCCTGCAGCTTTGCTTCAGGATGTCCTTCCCACAGGACAAAGAGCAAATCTCCAACTATTTCCTGAGGATCCAGTGTTTATACACTCACTCATTTTCTGCTCTTTCAAATACTACTCCAAACAGCCTACAGTATCAATTCACCCTTGTTCATTCCCCTCTATGAGAACTGTAAGTCTGACAGCTTATTTTTTGTGTATGTGTTCATCTGTCGTACAGGGGGAGCATTCTATCTCATTATAAGTATATTGAAGCAATCATGTTGCAGGTGCAGTTCCATATATTTAACTTGCAAACCAAGGAGGGAGTGAGAAATAGAGGGACTACTAAACAAATAGGATGGAGACCAAAAAAAAAAAAAAACCAACAAAAAAGAACAAAACAGAGAGAGGGAGGAAGTTACCGCTTTTAATCACTCTTTGTCCACTGAAATCCATTTAATAGCAAGCTGAGCAAGAATCTCTTTGCATGTTGTGGCTGCCTATTCCAAATGGATGACTGCCAGCAGTTTTGCTGAGAGTGGGAGCCATCTGATATTACAGCACAGAGAAAGAGAGCAAGCACATCAGCAGGACATAGCGGATCAGAGAAATGAATGGCATTTAGAGCACAGCCTGTATTTTCTGTGCAGTTTGAGACAGCACAAGTTGAATAAAAACATGATTTTGTTGGTACCCAGTTTTTATCCAGTGTGTCTTTTAAGCTCCAAAAATGTAAAAGATGTGCTTATTACTTACAGCTTGTTAAATAAGAGCTTGAACAGCTCCAGTCTGAGTCAAACTGTCCTTCAACACAGAGTGAAAGAGGAAGACCTCATAGATCTTTCCGATCATGGGCTACAATAAGCTAGAATACTTAGTGCTATGTGTTTAGCTCCATGCTTGCATTTTTCCCAGAACCAGACTTCAGCACAACACGTTCGTGATGCTTCACATTTTATGACCTAGATGTACTCTACAAGTTCACTTCTCTTCGCCTGAACAGTAACAGAACTTCTCACCAGGTGGCATACCTGCACATATATTGACTGTAGAGTTAAACTGAGCATTTACTACTACATGGTCGACATAAATCTTCTCCCTGTTCATCAGCTAAAACCTTGCTCAGCCTCACAATGACTCTCAAGATGTGCTAGCTTACTATCTAGGCTAAATGCTAACCCCTGATCCAGGTTGCGGGCTTTGCTTCTTTAGTCTTCCATGCTGCAGTGAGGTTGCAGCTGGTATCAGTCGGTTGTGGGTAGGTCTCCACTGGCTCCCATTTTATGCCCAAAGAGGCAGCATGCTCTTTTATGAGTCAGCATAGAGGAATCAGAGAACATCTGAGTTTATTAAGGCTTCAGGACTTGTCTGCCCCTACATCTGGTTGACAAACACCAGTGACCACTATGCCAGCAAGGGCTTACTGCTCACACACATGTAAGGATGACCTACACGTTCAACTGAATTAGAAAATACTCTGATTTGACTTTGCAATGAGGACACTCCACTTAACATTAAAATCTATCTGGTTAGGACCTCTACACAGCTCTGTGCAATGGTAGTGAACTCTCAGTCTTTTCCATTGCCAGAGAAACCCTTTTAGAAGTAGGAGAGTACCTTGGCTCCTCTGCAATAATCACCTGAAAATTTGTGTAATTAAAATCACTAAAGTCACATTAAAGAACACACACAGTGCAAGTATTTGTGAGAAAAATGTGATGATTTCTACATAATTAACAGAAAAAGCAGGATTTAAATACAATTACCCGATGTTATTAGGATTGGTTTAAAGTGTGTATTTCTCATAACTCATGCTGTTAGTATGCACTCTGATAAGTAATAATAGAAATTTCAGCCCTTTAATATCAAAGATTAAAGTTTAATTTAACTGCTATCATATGAGTTAACCCCAGTAGGCAGTTAAGTACCACACAGCTGCTTGCTCACTTTCCCCTCTTTCCTCCAGTAAGATGGGGGAGGAGCAAAGGAAGTGTAACAGCAAAAAAACTCTTGGATCCACCTAAAATTTGTTTAATAAGTGAAGGAGAAATGAAGAAGAAAGAAATAGATTGAAACAAAACCAGTGGTACAAAACCACTCAGAACCCCTCACATGTAGACTGATGCCCAGCCAGTTCTGAAGAAAACATGGGTAATCTCCATAAACATCGTCCCATTTATTTTATTTCTGATATGATTTGGAATATCTCCTTGGTTAATTTGGCTCATTTGCCTTGTTGTTTTCCCTCTCAGCCTCTTGCCCACCATTCAGCAAGATAGTTGTGTTATCATTGTTGTATTGGTCACAAATATAGAACACAATGCTGTACAAGCTGCTATGAGAAAATTAACTCTGTCCCAGCCAGACTCAGTACTGTTGATTTTGTTGATAATCTCTGGTGTAAATTTCCTTGACTGAGTTTCCATAGCTGAAGTCATGGTCCATATTTGAAAGGCAGACACCATCACATTTTTTGTGGTTAAGCGAAACAGATTGCTGTCCAAACATGCTTTGGTCCCTCCAGAGTTCATGACACAAGTCCTTCAGGGGCCACAGGATCAAGCCCTTGCAAAGTAAAATCCATACCATGTTCACTTAGGACTACTAACAGTATTACAGAGGGTGAGGGATTGGAGTGCAGAGAATGAACCCTCAGCTGGTCCCGATCAGCACAAAAATATTAAACTGAAACATGCTTTCTGCTGGTAATAGTTCCTCCACAGTCAGAAATCACTGTGTCATTCCTTGGAGGAGGTAGACTCTGACATAAGGCAGACACTGCTGAACAATGTCTAATAGGCTATAAATACATCTACTTTTTGTATAACCTAGTGTCTTTTCTGAGATGACCCCAAGCTGCCAGTGTCAGCACACTTTATCAATGTCTTCTCCACAGCTGTTTTCCAAGCAAGACAAAAAGCAGAAAAAAAATCATAGTTGCTGACTGGAGGTCCTGCACGGCCAGGGTTGGAAATGTGTGCTGAAACATGAGAACTCTTTCCCATGGGACCAGTGGGTAAGTATGGTTGCAAGAAGGGCCCTGGTGACATAAACTCTTGATATGTTGTGGAAGGGCATTCAAGGACAGAAGTTCTTGTGTCAAGGAACTACCTTGTATCCTCACTGTATTGTCTGTTTAATTTTGTTTTCTTTTATATTTTTATATGAATTTGTGTTAATTTTAGTGGAGATATAATCATTTGGGGCATTTTTGGAATGAAATCTGAAATTACAGGTAACGAGGTGACACTAATGAATAAAAGCTGAGCAGTAATGCAGGAGAATTCCAGCTCAAGAAATGTGTACTGAGGTAATAATAAAATTAATAATAGTAACAGTTCAAGAACCTTTTGCAACTTATATCTTAAGTTTGATTTTTGTCTCTGTGTGAGTTAATAGGACAAAATATGTGAGAGGTTGCCATAATTTTCTATTCAAACTATTGGATTTGTGTACATATGTTTGAAGAAACAGATATCAATGAACTTAAAAAAAAAAAAAAAGGCCAGTTTAAATATCTCTTTCAGATTCATTCAGATAACTGCCAGGAATCAATTATTTTATGTGACTGCCAGGTAGGTACTTATAGGCAGTTTGGGGTTAATTTCTCTTCTTAATCAGTGAAAAGGCATGTTAAAGGCAGAAGGGAGAGCATAATTTTTCAGCGTTTCTACTGATCTAAAAAGCTATCACTGGATGACAACAGGAAAAAATGGGAGTCTGATTTCTAAAGTACATCTAAATGGGGCCACCAAATGGCTTATTTAATGCCCTCACTATATCCATCATTGATTGTTATTGTGACATAAGGCGTGTTTTTTAAAATTAGGAATTAAGGTAATTATCGCTGTTCAAGTTTGCAAAACAGATTTAGCTATTCAAAATGTACAAGTGCTTTTAGGGTTTAGGAAACTATATTGAGATTTGGGACTTCAAGATAACAAATAGATTTATCCACGTAAATTATACTAATTTCAAACACGGTTGAATAGCTAGGTGCCTTGGTTAACTTTGGAAAACTTTTTGTCTTCTCAAATGAAAGCCTAATACTAGCTTGTATTTGATCTTAGCTTAGTTTTTCTTGCAGATGTTTCACATTGGCAAGGAAAGGCAGTAGTGCCTAACATTCTATTTAATTACTTTGCATCTCCCCAATTGCCTTTTCCAATTTATGCTAAAAAGCAGAATACTAATAATAGCTTTTTAAGCATTATTGTATGCCTAAGAACAAAAGCGAGGTCTGTTTGAGTTTAGTTAGTAAGACCCTTTTTATTTGGGAACACATGTACATGCTGCATAATTGTGAAACACAGCTACTGAAAGAAAAATCATCAACTGAACAAGTAAGGGGTTGAAGTGGTCTATAAACTCTGCTTTGTCCAAATTAGCAATGTGATCAACTGTAGTATTTTCATCTTCATATGCATCTGTTAACAGCTACACATGAAAAACAAATTCACCCTTGTGGAGAATGAATTATGTAAATGTAATTTATAGCTTTAATTTGGACTTGTAAATTTAATCCATTCAAACTTAAAAACATTTCCTCAAGAGAATCAGGGAATTGTT
>JAWWES010000094.1:35228691-35239156 GCA_035583135.1 Lophotriccus pileatus
CTAGACTAGACTAGACTAGACGAGAATAGAATAGAATAATTCTGCTGGAAGGGACCTGCAATGATCATCTGGTCCCATTGACCACTTAAGGGGTGACCAAAATTTAAAGCATGTTATTAAGGACATTGTCCTTAATACCTCCTAAGCACTGACAGGTTTGGGGTATCAACCACCTCTCTAGTAAGCCTGTTTCAAGATTTGGCCATCCTCTTGGTAAAGAAAGGCTTCCTAATGTCCAGTTTGAACTGTCCTTGACATAGCTTTGAACCATTCCCATGCATCTTGGCACTGGATGTCAGGCAGAAGAGATCAGCATCTCCCTCTGCACACTTCTATGATTTTTGATGGAGTCTCAAATAAAAGGACAAAAAAATGAAAGGTAGGTCAAATTTTGTCACTCTTAAGATACTTGAATTTAAATACTGGGACACTATGATATTAAAAAAATTTACAAACAAGGGAAAATAACATGCAGAAGTTTCAATTTAAACCAGTAGTTAATGATGTAACTACATTTTTTGAGGTATTTTTAAGTATCAATTTACATTTTAATTTGCAGGCTGTAAGTACAAACTCTCATGTTGAATTGATACTATCTTTGGAAGCATTATTTTGAAGAACTGACTATCTGTAGAACAACAACATCTTATATAGAAGCCTATATTTTACATACAGTAGTTAATTATTTAACAATTATGTAACATTAGAACTTGATAACCATTGTGATTCCATGAGGTCAGAAAATACCATGGAAAAATCTGCTGTTATATAAGGGTATTACTCATTCTGACCACCTGCTTTGAAGATTCTTTGCCAAATCTCTTTATGGTCAGTTTTCAGTCCTGAAATGAGCAAGAATCAGGAAGTATCATTTCTTCAAAGGATTTTCATTGCAAAGATGAGGAAGAGTGCTTGCCACCTCATGTCTTGATTTTCTCTGTTTAATAACGTTTACTACTTACAGCTCCCTTTCAGTTCACTCATACGATACCTGCACATATTGAGGACTTCTTAAACCCAGGCCATCTTTACTTAATCTCTTCCAGAAAAAAAAAAGAAAAACAAAGAGAAAAACAAAACAAAAAACAAACAAAACAAACCAAAAACAAACAAACAAACAAAAAATCAGAAAAATATTTTAGCACTCTCTAGACACCTAGATTTGAAGTCACTGATGACACCAAGTACAGTATTTTAATAGCAGGACTGAAAACAGATCAGTTTAGAAACTTCCAGCACTTATTGTTAAAATGATTAAAGAGTTTTTCATGCCATAATGGCAACACTTTTCCTAAATGATCTATCTGCAGTATTTCATCAGACAAGAACATAGCTATATTTCCTTACAGCCGAAAAAATTTGGTTTTATTCATTTGTGGTTAACCTCTGTGCATATGACAGCAAGATAAATCCATTTTCAGTGCTTGATATCACCTTTAATAAATGGCTATCAGCTGTGTTCCTGCTCCTATGATGAGGATAGAAAGATGATAAAGCTATAATCTACTATTCTGCTCAGCAAAATAAACTTCAGTTCCACCAGTTCCTTTTCTTGTGAAAATTAGTATTATTATGTCAGGAACTGCAGTGATGACAATATTTTAGCCCTTGCAAAGAAAGTTGCTTCAAAGCAAGAAAGAAATCTGATCATGGAAAAAATCCAAATCAACACATAATGGTCAATTCTTCAATTACTTGATCAGCTATACAATATACCATGAGGCTTTCCCTGCCCTTTCCAGTATGGTGCATTAATAAACAGCCTTCCTTAAACAAATACAACTAAGATGTACTTCAAGACTAACTGGATTCAGTCAGTGAAAGAGATTGTAATATAACATACATATGAGGAGGTTCTCTTTGCATCTAAGCAGTGGTTTGAAATCATCTGGTTCACATGGATGTGTGTATATTTTAAATGTCACTGGCAAAAGAAAACAGATTAAATGTAATGCTGTAGTAAGCAGGAGACTGCAGCACAGGAGTCCCCAGTATAATAACAGATGGCACAGGTTAAATCTATTTACTACCCGTCACTTGGCAGGGAGACCAAAAAAGGGAAAGAAAAGAGGCAAACAGATGCCAGGTGTAATACAATAACACTTGATATAATAGTCCCACTAAAATATGTTTCATTTTCTTGTCTCTTACTCAAATTTCCCCAAGTCTTCTACCAGAAATTTTTTAAAAATCTGCTGTATCTGGTTAGGAATTTTTAAAAGGCTGCACAACACCTACTCTAGGATGTGTTGAATAGCTGGTTTTCCACTACTGAAAAATAGGAGCCTTTTTATTACTGCAGTGGAAAATCAGGAACTATAAGTAGTGCAAAGTCATCAAACAGTGAGGTAGAGCTAGTTTGCCATGGCAAAGATGGGTTAACAGTCTGTTAACTGGTTTCACACTAAACTCCCTCCTCTCTTTGTTTATTGTACCACTGCACCGTAGTTCTTTCAGGACTAGGATTTCATTTTTCACAGTTATTATTCTAGTTTTCTCTGTGAAGTTTCTGAAGGGAATAAAAAATGGGTTTAGTGTTTTAACTTCAATTTTAACTTCAGAATCTGAGGAGCAATACAGTGGTCTGTGTGTTCTGAAGATAATTATCCTATTATTGTTGCCTTAGAGTTCATTAGAACAGCAGCATTTTGGGGTTTTTTTCAGGTTGTTTTTTTAACAGTATGGCGAAAATCCCTCTGTTCTTTTCTCTCTCTTCTTTGGAGTTCATGGGAAACAAGCTAGCTTGGTTACCACTAAATCGATCTCACCTCACATCCTTTCATAAGCATAAATTTAATTCTGAGTGATACTGACTGTAGCAACTGTATCTTGCCTTCGTCAGACTGAATTACTATTCCATGTGGTGTTGCACTCCATTATTTTTTTCAGGTAATGTGGGCTCCCTTTATGGGAAGGTCCTTATTAATGAAAAGTAACAGCTGAAAAACCTACAAAAGTCTCAGATGACCTCTTCTGCATTGTAAAAAAGACTTGTGGATTGATAAATTCACTAGGATGTGTTATTATCCATTATTCAGTTTTAAAATTAGTGAACACCTGGCATGGGGAAGGTGAGATGCCCATTTACTTACCATCAGTACTAATGTTGATTTCCAGCAGGCAATGGAGAGCGCACAACGTTTATCCTTTTAAAGGACATAAAAATGTGAAAGAAAAGTAGTTTAGCTAATGTTAAGAGACACAGTTTTAAATGTTATCTTCAGAGGTTGTATATTACATACCTTTTCTTAAAGTATCATTTATATGAGGCTTCCTTATAGAATTCAAACAGACTAACAAGGATTGTTGAAAGTCAGTTTATTTCAAAACAAGGATTTAGGTTGAGGAGATGTAACACTTCAGGTGGGTATAGTATCCAGTAGAGCTGAATCAAGTTTATTTTCAACTATAACTAAAACAAACAAACAAACAAAACATGAAACAAAAAATGAAAACAATCCTCTTCTCTAAATTGCAGATATGAAAGCCTGATAATGTTTGTTTGATCTCTGTTGGCTGTTGTTTGGTTCCTTGCTTTTGTCTCCAATCTAACATTTTTTATTTTAATGTGTAAGCTACAAATTTCAAAGAAACATATGGATGAAACATGTTTGCAAATCAATAGTATCTTATAAAAAAATGAAAATTTGAACAAAATTCGGAGATTATTTGTTTATAACAGCCATTTGAACCTCCAGAAACTCACTAAAAGCAATAGAACCTTTACATACCAAGTAGTGTATTTATTGAGAATATTAATCTTTTGATCTATATATGTCAAAGTAACCCAGAAAGCTTTTCTAGAAGGAATGGGCAGAAAAGGGAAGAAATAAAGGCTAATTAAAGACTTACAAGGAAGAAAAAAGAAAGACATCTCAAGGAATATGTTAAAAATACAAAAAATAAAAAAGACTCATTCACTGGTAGTGCCAGTCCACATGAAGCCAAATATGTTCAGTGCATTAGTAAACAAGGAATAGTATTCAATAGAATACCAAGTCACAGAATGCTTTGCATAATTAGCATCTGTTACAGTGACATCGTAAGAAGATAAACTGGAATCTCTCAGTGCAAACTGCTGATTTTTGCACAGCTGAAGATATTTCAGCTGACTTCCGTGAGGCTTCTGAGATTTCTTGTTTGGACTTGGAGGCAAAAAAGGGTACTGGTCATTTAAAGTGCCGCAGGGTGACAGAGGATTTGTTGCTATTCCAGCTCATAAAATGGACTAAAGCCAAACAGCACATCACTGCCTTTATACTACCCTCTCATAGGAGAAAACATTCCTATTTCTATCTCCTGCTGCACACTGTCTATAAGATCATAGAATGCATGGAACCTGGCAGCCAAACACAATAAAGAAGGGCAGGAATCAATATCAGTGCCTCTGGCTGGCCAGACTGCAGGACCCACACTTCAACATAAGCAGTATTCCTTCTTTCACCAAGTGAAATGTTGTTTGGATAAGGCTTCAAAAAAATTTATGCTGTCTTATAAAGAGCAATTAGCAATAGCAGCTGCCTTCAGACATTGCGTTTGGCATGCTGTTTTAATGTTAGGATAAAATAACTAGTACAAAAAAGTGAAGTTTCATTAACCATGAAAGTCATATCTTCCACTGACACCTCAAATACATATGTGCTGTCATCTTTGTGCCTTCAGTGCCAATGCCAGTTCACAAGAAAATGAAGTTTTAATAAACCCTTTTAAGTAACATCTGTTCTACAGGTCATCTGGAGCCAATATATGTTTAGCAATGTTTCAGTATATAAATTGTATCAGAAGTCTTATAGAGTGACATTTCCCACCTGGAGTTATATCTTTGGCAAATACGGTCCCAGCTTTTCTTTCAAGATGCTTGTGTCAGTGGAAGAAGTACATTGCTGCTTCTCAAAGGTATTGAAAAGTTTCTATAAGGTCTCCCCAAAGCCTTCTCTTCTCCTGGCTGAACAGCCTGTCTTCATAGGAGAGGTGCTCCAGCCTCCAAGAAGTCCACGTCCTTCTTATGTTGGAGTCACCAGAGCTGGACATTCTCCTTGGGATCTCACAAGGGCAGAGTAGAACGGCTGAATCACCTCACTCAACCTTCTGGCCATGCCTCTTTTGATTGAGCCGCAGATGCTGCTGGTTTTCTATACTGCAAGCACGCATTGCCAGGTCATGTCAAGCTTCTCATTCACCAACACCCCCAAGTTCTTATCCTTGAGGCTGCTTTCAATCCATTCTCCACCCTTCCTGTATTTGTCCTTGGCATTGCCCCAGCCAGGTGTAGGACCTTGCATTTGGCCTTGTTGACTTCATTAAGTTCACATGGGTCCACATCGCAAGTCTGTCAAGGTCCCTCTGGATGGCAACTCTTCCATTCAAGGTGTTGACTACATCACACAGCCTGGTGACATTGAAAACTTGCCAGAGATGCACTCAATCTCATGGTCCACGTTGCCAACAGGATTCTAAATAGTGCCCATCTGAGTACTGAGCCCTGAGGAATGCTACTTGTCACTGGTCTACACTTTAATATCAAGCTGTTGGTAAAGGCAAGCATAGTGAGACCTTGAAGAACTAATAAATTTAATCAGAATATGAATTTTTTGTCACAGACCTACCAGAAACTTCCAATGCCTGACTCTCTCCTGAACTATTTATTTTCTTTATGGTGTAAGATTAGCTCATAGGAAATTCCAGACCCTTTTTTTCAGAAAAGTTTCTTGACTTAATTATTTGGAGAAATAATTTCCTTACAGCAGATTCACGAATATGCTCTGCCATTTCTCCTCTGCATGACAGAGAGACAGAGAGACAGAGAAAGACTTGAAAATACTTTCCTTTCTGATACCTACCTTTTCAGGGACTCCTAGGAAGATGTAAATCTGACAAGGATTGCTATATTTCTGCCTCTTGAGACCAGTGCAGAAGACTGGAAGAGCATGGCAGCAGTTCAACTGCCAACATTTGTAAGCTTAAGCTTCTGGCCAAGCCCTAGTTAGTTCTGGGGTTTGGGAAGCAGACAAAGAGTCACAGAATCACATGTGGGGTCACTTCTGAGTAAAAACTACATGGGATGCAGCTTGGTTTCAGACTGTTCTAGTTACACAGGCCTGGGCCACCTTATCACTATGTGGGTATAACCAAAACTGTGTATTCTACACCCTCTGTGTAATTTCTGACTGTTAATAATGGATCATTTATAGCAGCTGCCCAGGGCACACCCGACACCTTAGGCTACAAGCTGGGTGTTAAAGAAACCCTGCAAGGGGTGTTTCTTTGTCTTCACACTGATAACTGTAATAACAGCTGTGATAACTGTGATAACTACAATAACTGTGATACCTTCACACCCAGCCTGAGGGGTCATCTCTGTTAATGGGCCATACTGGACTGGCATAATAGACAACTGCAACAACCTAGACCATCAAAGACTCCAAAAATATCCCGTGACTCACAGCATTAAATCACCCATTATGAAACTCACTGTTCTGGGGGAGGTACTAGACATTCCCATTGGAACCTGACCATATACAATCTTGGGGTTTGGGGAGTTGTGGTACCATTCACTGGATCCAGAGGAGGACCAGAAACTTCAACAGAACTGCAACTCTCCAAGAGATTGTGATCATGACTTCAACAAAACTGCAATCATCACCCAGAACAACAGATTTTCCTTTCCTTGTACTTTGCACTCAGGGTGCTCAGCACAGGGGCTATTGAACACTGTTTGGTTCTTGTCCCAGGATGCTGGGTTACATATCTGTTTGTTGGGGGTGAAAAACAGTTTTTCTCTGTATCTTTGCATTTATTGTAATATATTCTTTTAGTAATTTGTAACTCCTACTTGTAATCTCTCTTGAGTTGGGTTCGTTTTTCCCAGGGGTTTACTTCTAAACCACCACACAGACACAGAATATTGAAGTGCATGGAAAATAGGTGTTGATTTTATTTACAAGGTGATATTAACCTAGGGTTTTGGCTGCAATCTTCAAGAAAAAGAATGCGCCATATTTCCTAGAGTCATATATTGACAAATAGGTAAGTAATTCAGTTCCATTTCTCTTTCTCTGAAACAAATGAAAAAATGTACATATCTGTATTCATAGAAAGATCTATACACCAATATATCTTCATGTTTTCATGTACAGAAATGCACACTTTCATGCTAGTAAGCATAGTGGCAGCTAAGCTAAGTCCACATCCCTATTGAACAGAAAGTTTCAAAAGACATAGTAATATCCTTCAGTGTTCCCATAAGATTGATACCAGGTCCTAATTTCTTCTACCTGCTTGCTTGCCTTTCCTAAGACAGCTTATAATAAGCAGTTCCAATATAATGTAGACCTGCAGTCTTCCACCCTGGTGCAAGTAATAGTGTTATCACCTTATTGTTTTCCAGCCAACCATTTATCTACACTCAGAAGAACCAAAGTTTCCCAAGTATTTTTGAAAAATACCTTCCCACCCTCATAAGCAATATAGTATCCTATCTGGACCTGCAGGTGCACTCATTAAAGGACAACAAGCAGTATTTCTCATCTGATGTTTGAGACCCAAATGCAGAGGCTGTATGATACAGTAAGAAAGCACCATGAGCATTTTTTTTGCAACACAACCCACATACCCAGACAGACACATTCACTGACCACAGCCAGTCTTTGGGAATCCTGCTGAGCACTAATAGAAACTTTCATCAGTATTAGATGTGAGGTCTCCAGAGACTAGGATTTGCTTTCTTTTTTCCCAAGCCAGCTTTTGCTGGCTGTGAAGATAAGTTTGGACGCTTATAGAAACCCCTGGTGTTGTTCTGGGACATCTTCACCTAAAAAGATTAAATCACCGTTATGTCACATTCTAATGAGAAATTTACTATCTTTTTAATTTGATCCAAGAGACTTCCAATATATATATTTTAGCCTTAAAACTTTGACCTGCAAGTTACGAATTTTAACTTTTTTTCCCTGTTGGACAAGGAAACCCTGGACATGAAATGTGAATTCCGCTTGTATGTATCCACTTTGAGGCAGAATAGAACCTGTTCACTTTCTCACTCATCAGTTCTCTGGTACCAGGTGCCATGATACACTGTGGGCATTGAAACAATTTTCATGTGTGTTGTACAGAATGGTTGCACTAATTTACTTTTTAAAGAGTTACAGAGGACATCTAGCTATCTTAATGGACTTTCAAGTATTATTATTGCATACCAATAGGAATATTATGACATTCTGAATATAATTTATTTATGGTGCCACTGCTTTCAGCAAAATTTAAAATGGGTATATAAGTCACAGTTGAATAACCTTAGATTGTAGTTTCTTTGGGAATGTGTACAGGTACATAACAAGTAGGATATAATTGATTAGAAAACATTTAAGTCAGTAAATCTGGTTGCAGCATTTTCAAAACACATTTTTGTGAAAAAAAAAAAAAAGAAAAAAAGGATTACAAAACTAGACTCAAAATATTTATTCAGACAACAGTATTTTTTAGAGCCTCTTTCACCAGAGGATCTCAAGTGCAATTAATTAAGCCTTGCAATACTCCAGCCATTAACATAATATCTACCCACTACAGAAAATACAACAGTGATTTAAAAATTTCCTATCAAACTAGTAGCCTACCATGGAAATCATATCTCTTGATCCTGTTCTTTTACCTGAACACAACAATTCCATCATATTGTAGGAGCTAATGACTACCATTAAACCAATCCAAACAATATTATTGTCCACAAAATGACATTGTAAGTCTCAAAGGAAACAAAAGCTAAAAAGAACCTTTATTTACTAAGCGGCTTGCTATCTTTCAGCAAGAAAAGTTCCAAATAATTAAGTTTCTTTTTCAAAAAATAAGCTAGTTCAGTATAAAATCATTGCCTTGTGATGATTGGTTCAAGGATCAGGAACACTTCTAATGTTCTCCTTGATCCTTCTAGTAGCAAGAAAGAATATCAAAAGGAACAGGTAGACCCATCAGATCAACACATGGCTCCATGGTTGCTGTTATTGGAAAAATTTGGGGTTTTTTGATCATGGGAAGGTCTATTCAACACCTGGTGTACTGACACCTGATGGGATGCACCTTTCTCAGAGGGGGGAAAAGGGTTCTAGCACAGGAGCTAGCAGGGCTTATTGATAGAGCTTTAAACTAGATTGGAAGGGGGAAAGGGACAAAATCAGGCTTGCCTGTGAAGAGCAATGGGACATCACAGCAAAGTTTGAGGCACTGAGTGCTGTTGGAATCCTTCAGTCTGCTCCAGATGTGTTGACTATAATGAACTACACTTGAAATGTTCCTACACCAACACGTGCAGCACAAGGAACGAGCAAGAGGTGCTCAAAGCCTTGGTCCAGTCCCAGGAATCTGACATCATTGGCATAAGAGAATCCTAGTGGGATAAGTCCTCTGAGTGTTGTGCCATGCTGGTTACAGGCTCTTCAGAAGGGATAGGCAGGGTGGGAGAGGCAGGGGGGTGATGTTCATAGTGGAGGAGCTTACAGTTGGCAATGGCACAGTTGAGAGCCTCTGAGTAAGGATTAAGGGACAAACAAATAATGTTAGTGTTATTGTGGAAGTCTACTATAGGTCAACAGTCAGGACAATGACACCAGTGAACTATTCTTTGAGAAAGAAAGAGAAACCTCTAAACCAACTGTCTTTATGGGGGACCTCAGCTTGCCAGATGTTGTGAGAACACCACACAGCTGGAATAAACAGGTCTAGAAGATTCCTAAAACACCTGGATGATAACTTCATGTTATGGTACTAAGGGAGCCAACTTAGATGCCTTCCTTGATTTGTTGCTCTCTTAATTGAGAAGGTCTCAGGAGTGGAGTGATGATTGGTGCTGTGTTGGCCACAGCAACCATGAAGTGATCAGGTTTATTATCTCTGTTGACAGGAGGAAAAGTGCCAGCAAAACTTCAACCCTGAACATGAAGAGATCAGACTTCAGGCTGTTTAGAGAAATAGTGAAGAAAGTTCCACGGGAAAATGCTTTTGAAGGTGCTGGCATCCATCAGTGCTGGTCACTTTTTAAGTACCACCGCTTAAGGGTACAGGAGCAGGCAATTCTAAAAGTTGGAAGCTGAGCAGGCAAGACAGAAGGCAAGCTTGGCTGAGCAGGGGTCTTCTGGAGCTACGGTGAAAAAAAAAGTTGTATGCCCAGTATCAGGTGATGTGGGAGGATTACAGAGGTGCTACTTGCCATTGTAGGGAGAAAATTTGTGTGGCCAAAGCTCAGTTAGACTTGAAGCTGGCCAGAAATGTGGGGAACAATAAAAGGAGCTTTTCCAAATATATTAATAACAAAAGGCTGTGCAGAAATAACATTGGCCCATTACAGGATGAGGATGGTCACCTCACAAATGGGCAGAGATGAGGCAGAGGTGTTTAATATATTGTCTCCGTTTGAGTGGGACACAAGTGTTTTGTTGAGACCAAACCACAGGGGAGACCCAAAACTCCTCCCCCT
>JAWWES010000094.1:35244620-35260091 GCA_035583135.1 Lophotriccus pileatus
AGATATAGTTGTTTAGTTTTTATTGTGTAGTAATAAATCCTAATATTATTTCTCCCCAACTGAATTTGGTTTTGTCTGCATAAACCTTCTCTCAACTTAGAACAGCTTAGAGCAATCATGTTGGGGGGTGTGGTAAAAAATTGTCCCTAGACAAACCCACGACATCCAGAGAAGGGCAACAGAGCTGGTGAAGGGTCTGGAGCACAACTCCTATGAGGAACAGCTGAGGGAACTGCAGTTGTTCAGTCTGGAGAAGAGGAGGCTCAGGGGTGACCCTATTACTCTCTACAACTCCCTGAAAGGAGGTTGTGGTGAGATGCAAGCAGGGCTTTTCTCTCAGGTAACAATAGGACAAGGAAAATGGCCTCAAGCTGTGCCAGGGCAATACAGGTTGGATATGAGGAAATATTTCTTCACTGAAAGGGTTGTCAAGCACTGGAACAGGCTGCCCAGGGAAGTGGTTGAGTAACTATCCCTGGAGGTATTTAAAAGATGTGTAGATGTGGAACTTAGGGATGTGGTTTAGAGTTGGAATTTGGCAATGTAGTATTAATGGTTGAATCTGATGATTTTAAGGTTCTTTTCCAACCTAAATAACTCTATGATTCTATTTTTATGTTTATTGTTTTATGTTTAGGTTAATGGGCAGGGCTAGGATTAAGGGTTAGTGAGTTTGGTTTAGGGGGTTAGTGTTGTTTTATATTTGAAGTTATTAAATTTGCTTTATGTTTTGTTGTATTATGTCTTATGTTTTTACTCTTATATACTTAAAAGTTCCAAGTGAGTGTAGAACGACAATATTAGACACTTCAGTTAAATAAAAATAGTACAGATTCTAATGAAGTTATATTTCAAGCACACAGAAAATATAAGAAAAAATAGTATGAGCAGTACACACAACAGTAAAGTCAGAAACTGGAAGACAGGACTATTGGTAAAACTTCTGTGTGATCAAAATACTTGTTCTTGACAATACAACTGGTTTTGTGTATTTATTTCTCTAACCTAATGAAGACTTAGACTAGCCCTAGCTATACTGAATGTAACAGTTACTGAATGTAACAGTTCTCAGAAAGATCTTTCAATGAATACTGCAATTGCCATTTCATGTAGTGATGCTATGAATTCCAAACAATTATTAATTAATATTATAATGACTAACCTAATGCTAATTACAAATGTTTAATCAGCATTTTAAATTAGTTTTCATGCTTAGACAGATTAACTTGTATGGAGATCTTTGGTCGTTGTTTTTGGGGGGATTGTTTTTAAAGTTTAAATAATACTACTGGTGTGACAATTACGGCATTAACTGTAAATGTATTAAAGACTATGTGCATATCAGATTTTTTTTTGAAACAGATTATCCTGAATAAGGTTTGTGTGGTAACAGAAAGGGGTAGGAATGCAAGCAAACTAGGTATTTATCTTATATTTACAAAATATTTGTTCTTTGCTTGTAAGTTTTGCAGTTAATATATCTTATATTGAAAAAATATTTGTTCTTTATAGATAGGTTTTGTAGTACCTTAATCAGAGATGATATACACAAATCAAATTTTAACCAACATTTTATGTTTACCAAAGCTTCTGGTGTAGGGGTAGTCCAATTATCACATTTTCTTGATTTCTAACAGTGTCTATTACATGCAAATATGCAACCTCTGGCTAAGGGGGTCTGCAAGCC
The DNA here is from genome assembly GCA_035583135.1 of Lophotriccus pileatus. Lineage (NCBI taxonomy): Eukaryota > Metazoa > Chordata > Aves > Passeriformes > Tyrannidae > Lophotriccus > Lophotriccus pileatus. Next base: position 35,246,308 of record JAWWES010000094.1, read on the forward strand.
TAAGATTGCTAAAACAGTCAGGGTTGTAGCACTATACTCTTGCCATGCTACCCTCCACATCCAGTACTGGACATTTTCAAAGACAACATACTAAATTACAAAGGTTGTTGATATCAACCTTTACAGGCTTCCTGTACTGTCATTTATATACTAAAAATATATTAAATATTTGACATGGTTGCCCTATTATTCCACTATAAGTTAATATTTAAATTCTTGTATATGAATTTATTTTGTTTACAAATAGTTTTCTCCACACTGGAAGTCTGAAAAATCATATTTTGTGTTTACTGTATCACTTATATACTTCTAGTAATGTATCCTGAGAACTTATTAGGACACATAGGTTGAAAATCCTCATTTAAAGTAAAATAGTTGTTCAACAACTTTAAAATTTAATTAGAACTCTTTCCTGCATTTCATTATGAGGTTATTTCATAAATGCTCAGCAGGTACTAGGTATTTACAAATGCCTAGTGACAATACATGATGCTGCTGAATTACAATTGCACAGCTGGAGAAGATACTTAGACAAATAAAAAACAGATAAACGTGTTGTTTAAAAAACATCACGGAAAACTCAGCATTAAGCATCCTTTCTCCCCCTCCAACCACACCCCCTTTCACTGTTGTAAATAATGCTACAGAATGGTTTCTTCTTTCTAATTAGTATGTAGCTTACATGAGTTGGGATATTGGTACCTAGAAGAAAGCTATGCTCCTAGCCAACGGAGGGGTGGGCAAACTGCTGCAACAGGCCCCTACTCACTGCATTGAATTTAGTGCAGTGATTCAACAGGATGGTATAGAATTGGCTCCAAAATATGGTAAGACACCCTATATTTTTTTTCTTGAGAGAAATTGTATGTAAATGTACAATTCCTTTTGCTTGAATAATACCTGTACTGCATGCCCATGCAAATTCTGCCATGAAAAATGAAGTGAGCACCGTCAGTTCAACACCGTGTAAAGTTTTATTAAAGGCAGTGTTTTATTAGGTTAGTGGCTGGACTTGATTATCTTAGAAGTACTACCTCTCAGAAAGAGGAAGATATTATTGTTATTGTTATTATTTTTATTATTGAGTTTATGTTATTATTATTGGTATTGATATTATTGTTATAATAATTTTTGTTGTTGTCACATAATTTTTGTATTCATTCACAGCAGTATATACTTTAATACTTCCAGATGCAAAAAATTAAAGTTCAGTGGAATATTAATGAGGAAATAATGATTCACCGTCCCTTCCTTTCCCTTTTGATAGGAAAATTTCAACAGAAAACACAGCATGCATACAAACCCGCTCAAACTAAGCAATTTGTTATAATCATTTTGCATATCCTCACTGGTATCTTTAATCAGCGTTAATACATATGGTTTTCATTTTTAGCTTCTCTTGCAGTTGAATTGTATTTTCTGCAATCACGGTTTTCAACATCCCAGACAGTCCTGAATTCCCATTTTTCCATCTTCCTTTGTTTATTATTCTTCACTATTCCTAATAAAGAGGTTTGATTCATGGAAGAAAACAAAGGGTTCAATAAGCTTTTTCTCATTTTGATACAGAGCTCAACCTCTTCCTTCCCTTCTGTTCTTGACTTGGCCTCTTCCTATATGTTCATCCTGTTTTCCTCTTGCTGGTTCCAAAGGATGCCTGTTGCTATCCTTCAGCAGAATAGTGCTGTGGCTTCACACACAATAAACCATCATACCTCCATGACTGTCCCTCTGCTTCTTTCCATCCCTACAGCATTTCCTCCTTCATACCTCAGGGAACTGATTCAAGTTATAATCCAGCTCAACAACTACCAATTTTTAACCCAGCAGCTAATGGTGAGGTTTTGATTGTTTCTAAGTTAGCCACAGAAGATCTATGCAAGCATTTAAAGAGGGGCAAAAAAGGTCTAATACCCTCTTTTACAGTTCTGGATGGTTCATATAGATCTAAAGCAAATGTAGAACCAAGATATGAAATGATCATGTCCTTAATTTTTTTCAGTCAGCCGAATTCCACCTATATCTTAAGGCGCAACACAGACTCTATTTCGTAAACTGGAGTTATAAAACAGCTTTCTGAAAACTGGCACAAATTATACCAGTTTAAGCATCTTTATACCAACACCATAATGCCCAACAATTGTCAGTCCATGCCAATTGTACCACAAGTAATGTAGTTGCACTGAACCATAAAAACCATATGAATTCTCCTTCTGTGCCTGAAAGGCATCAAGTTACCCCAGATATCTGAATGGTTCACAGACATCTTCTGTAAACACATATACAAGTTTTTGCTTCCAACTATATTCTAGATTAGACAGTATGGTAAAAAGAAATACAGCAGCCTTAAGTTTCAACACACAGAGGAGTACTTCTTGTAGATGAGTTCTACTATGAGAGGGTCTGTAAGGGTTAACAAAGTTTCTGTTAGCTCCCTGGAAGAAGAAATTGTCTTGGGAAATTTTCCTGTGTATCCTTAGTGGTAAGTAAGTTATGTACACAAGCCTAATTGGAGAAAAAAGACAGCCTGTGAGTCTATGAGTTCGGGGGAGTGTGGGAATCATAGCTCAGCCTTGAACATCTCCAGGTGTTTCACGACTACTGCAAAATGTTTTTGTAATGATCGTTAGCGAGTGAAGATGCTGCAGCTTGCTTGCTGCTTAGAGAAGATACAGAAAAGAGCTGAGAAGAATAAAGGAGAAACTTCTTATGTTGCCCTAAACAAGACTTCAGATGTTTTTTATTAACCATAACAGCCATATAACAGCGACACATAACAACTACAAGGGTCCAATTGGTACTGATTGCTCTGTGCACACCACTAGACCAACATTAAATACACCACATGTGTAAAGCACATTGCTTCCTTGCTTAGAATGGTAACCATAATTTATTCAAATAGAACTACAGAAAACAAATTAAATTAAGAACAGTAAATGATGATTAGTTTTTTTCATGTTGTTTCTTTTTAATTTAATTTAATTTAAGATTTCCCCCATCTACTTAAGTAAGGAAAAACCTTGCTAAAGTACACTTTCTTTAAGATACCTTACTTTCTCACCAACCACCCCTTCCTATTCCCTTAACAGATTCTCCTCCTCTAACAATCCCTTACATCCCCAAAATGAACTCAGAAATGCAGACCGCCAATTTCCCAATATTAGAACATGCTTCTGGCATAATAAAAGCTAACTCCCCGTTCTGTTATTTCAAAAAACAAAACAGAAATAATAGTCTCTGAATCAGGAGTTTTAAATGCAATTGGGAAAGGAACAGTCACATAACTGGTATTAGCTGCCAGAATAAACAGAGACTTTTGGTGTGTTTTGGGCTCTTGATCGGTCATCTACCATCACCAATATTAAAAACAGTTGATAAAGTACTTTGCTGGAAATTAACACCATGAGGATCAGCCTCATGTCCTTTTATGAATAGCAATTGACCCTGTAAGTAATACTTTTCTCCTATTTTGTCTTTGCTTGTCCTATTAAATATGATCACATACTACTTAGTAGCTGTGACCTGCCTTTGCAACTGACCACTTGTAAAATGAAAAGTAAGATCTATTTCAGTGTTCCTGCATACATTAACATATATTTTAAAGTGGTATAATATTTATTTTATATAGACCCTTGCTGCACACATGCTTGGCAGAATAGTCTTGGCAGCGCAAGGGAGTTTTTCATCAATATTTTCATTTGACTTGCTGATTTGTAAATAGAAGGTTTCAGGAAAAACACGTGTGTTTTCACAAAACTGGATCTAATGAAAGATTATTTGAATGCTTTAAATTACAAGTAGATCCTTATTTACACTTTCTATTCAATGGCATTCTCATGTTTGAAGAAACTGTATGAGGGTGATTACACTAATAGCTGGTACAAGGGCGTAAATTACCTAAGCATGTGCTTAGGTTGTCAGCAGCACCAGGGCTGCTGGGTTTTTTTTGCAATAAATGATAGGTTTGTTGTTTAACAGCAATAATACTTGCCCAAATTTTATATATAATACACATCTGTTAAATTATGATTGTATGGTAATTGTAAATATTAAAAGAAATTGTCCTAGGAGCAGAAAGTCAGTTGTGAATATTTAGCTTGTAATTATATTTTTTTCCTAAATGCTGTTTATTTCCTAAATCACAAATCACACTCTTTTCCATCACAGATTCTTTGAACTTATGCGTATTTTCACCTTAGCATTTTAATGTTGTATTTTTTTAATCTGAAAGTGTGCTTTGTGAAGGTTGTGATTCTGTCAATACTTTAAAAGGGAGATTAGACTTTCATTTTCTGCAGTTTATGCTACCGTTATGTTATTCTTGGCCTGTAATTATCAACATTATTAACAGAAGTCCTAGCCCCTTGAAGTGGAAATAATAATCTGTTTTTCATAGAATAATCATAGAATTGTCAAGGTTGGAAGAGATCTTTAAGATCATCCAGTCCAATTGTCCACCCAGCACTGCTCCTGTAACCCCTAAACCACATTGCATCCAGACATCTCTTGAACACCTCCAGGGATGGTGACTCTACCACCTCCTTGTGCAACCCATTCCAGTGCTTCACCATCCTAACAGTAAAAAAAAATTTCCAAATATCTAATCTGAATCTTCCCTGTCTCAGGTCAAGGCCATTTCCTCTTGTCCCCCCACTGCAGGCACAGTTGAAGAGACTGGCCCCTGCCTCACTACAACCTCCTGTTGTGATATTGGCTTTCTTGTCCACCTGGGCACACGTTGGCTCATGTTCAGCTGGCTGTCAACCAGCGCCCCTAAATCCCTTTCTGCTGAACAGCTCTCAAGCCACTCTTCCCAAAGGCTGTAGTCCTTTATGGTGTTGTTGCTATGCAAGTGCAGGACCCAGCATGACTTACAGCTTACACATGCAATACAGATACCAAAAGAAGCAGTAGATCCTTGGGTGGATGACAGGAAAAGCTCTGATTTTCCCAAGCCTACTAACAGAATCTGTAGAAAAGCAGAAAAACCTGCTGCAAGCAACAGGACAAAGAGTGAGGTGATGCTGATCAGAAGACACATTGAGGGCTTAATGGCCCATGTCATAGTAAACCTGAGCAATCAATGGTCTGTGCACACCCAGTGTGGCCTTCAGGCTGTGTTGGGCTATGCAAATCTCTTGGTTGTGGGAGAAACTCAGGCAGTACATGGCACCAGAGGAGCCAGCAGGCAGCTGCCACTTGGTACCAGAGATTATACCACCTGAATGCCTTTGCCTTTATCCAAAAGTGCTAGTTCTAATAACGAATATTTTAATTGGTATTTTACAGAGTCCGAGTTTCTTTCTTACTGAAATCACATGTACCAGCACCTCCTTGTCTAAACAGAGTACTTTATCCTGCAGATACAAAAATCTCCCCATGAGACCAGAGAGGATACTACTGTCTCATGTCACAAGGTGTTGCTTCTTCAGGACAATTCATTCAACAAGAAAGAGCTTACTGGACTATAATGACATGCATATTTATGGCCAAACTAGTATCCAATAGGATTATATTAGTCTTCAAGCTGTTCTTGTCAGCCTAGTTTATTTGGAAACCTGCCACATTCCTTGGACTAGCCACTGCCTTGTTCAGAGTTTCAGACTGAGTACCTTGAAAAGAACTAGGACACAACAAAGTTTCTGAGAACTTTCTTTTCTCTAGTTCGCCCTAGTGACAGAACTGTTAAATGGTATATTCTGATGCAGGTACCTGGCACTGCCATAGCAAAGTTATTCTTTTAATTTTCTTTAATAACTCTAAGAAAGGCAGGAAAAACAAACTTTCATTTTTAATATCATAACACCCTTGTTTTGTGTGACAATATTGTAGCTTTCATATATTAAAACTGAATTAGTTGGAAGTGTTCACTGTGATCAGCAATGAAAAAAAGCAGCTTATTTTTCCATTAACAAAAAAATTCCTGAGGAACACACTTTTGAAACTGCAGCCAGATACACTGCAAGTGCAGAAGTCTACATAGCAGCTGAAACAACTATAATAAGAAAAAGTTAGTTTGTGATATAGAGTAGATAAGAGATGCCAGAAAGCAGAAACTGCTTTCTGCTAGAAGGGTACATGGTAACTTGTGAGAGCAGCTGCCATGAAAATTGCCTTTAGCAGCTGGTACAGGAATTCTGTTGTACTCTCCAACACAAACGTGGTCATACCTCTGCTCGAGATCTCAACCATTGTCAGCTGGGGCTGCAGCCCATGCTCTGAATTCAGCCTCTAAGAACTGTCATCATTTGAAGGACCGTGACACCCAACACTACTCATCACAGTGAGGCAATATATGCACACAGTACATACACACAGCACCAAAACATTACGTCTGGTAATAGACAGTTGGTTCTGAGAGCAAATAAAGTGGATAGAGCAGGAACCACTGAGTGGTACAAACAGCCACATATGACATTTTCTGTCAATCCGTAGTGACGTACCTGCAGACCCTCGATTACAGTTTGTGGCTCAACAGGCATAGCTCAGACAGCCATTGGTGGTACAGCAGCCTGTAAAAGGTCACACTGTTTTTACTGATGCTGGAAAAAAGAAGAAATTGGCTGCCTGTGTCTGGCAGGAAGACGACACCTGGAAACATCACATCATCCATGGCCATGAAACAGACAGTCTACAAACATTAGAACTAGCAGCTATTACATGGGCCTTGGTCATATGGAATATGATACCACATACCCTTAATGTGGTATCTGACTCTCAGTACGCAGTAGGAGTTGTCGTTCGAATTGAAGATGATTTGATACGACCATCACAGAACCCTCGATTAACTGAACTTTTTCTGCAAACACAGAGGGCCTTGCAATGCCGTGTGGAGCCCTGTTGCATTCTGCATATTCAGAGTCATCAGTCTGTTATGGGACTCGCTGAAGGGAATGCTTGGGCAGACACTCTTGTTAGCACGGTGACTTCAGCCCCAACCGACTTATTCTCTGCAGCATGAGAAAGTCATGAAATGTTTCATCAATCTGCTAAAGCCCTAAAGAGGTAATTTAACACCACTTGGAATGATGCACAAGGCATTGTTCGAACATGCTCACAGTGTAGTCATCATGGTAGCAGCTTAGGGCTCAGAGTAAATCCGAGAGGGCTATCCTCCTGTGAATTGTGGCAAATGGATGTCACTCATGTACCAGAATTCAGAAGATTGAAATATGTTCATGTTACTATTGACACCTTTTCAAAATATATATGGGTAACTGCACAAACGGGGAAAAAGGTTAACAATGTCATAAAACACTTAACAGTGTGTTTTGCAATAATGGGTGTTCCTTCCACATTAAAAACAGACAATGCCCCAGCTTATGTAGGGTCAAAAGTTACACAGTTCTTACAAAAATGGGGTGTTAAGCATGTTACAGGTATCCCTCATAGTTAACCGGGCAAGCCCTTGCAGAGCGTGCTAATCATACGCTGAAAGAGTATTTGCAGAAACAAAAAGGGGAGGATTTGAACCCCATAATCGACTGGCTATTCACACTAAGCTGTCTGAATATAATGGGGGAAGCGGAACAACCTCCTGTTATTACTCATCACAGTCAGTTAAAAATGAAAGCTAGCCCTAATATTAAGCTATACTATCGTGATCCTAGCAGTGGGGAATGGAGAGGACCCAGTTCCTTGTTATTCACAGGTCGTGGATACAGTTGTGTCTCCACAGATGCTGGCCCACTGTGGGTTTCCAGTAAATGGACGTGGCCTGCTTATGTGCTCTGATAACTGCCCACACAGAAGGAGAAGACAAGTCATTGAGTACCTATCCCAAGAAGTTGCACAAGCTATGGGGATACCAGGTTTAACTCGTGTCTCTCTGGAGGTTGTGACTTGTAATCTTCTTGAACGTGATAGACCAGGGGGAGTGTGGGAACTCCATGAACAAATCTATCAATATCGCAATAGAGTCTGTGTAAGTTGTCATAGTGAATTATGGATGATAATTGAATGTGGTTCCTGTCAGAATCGATTTGTTAGATTTTCACTTAGTTTAGCACAACAAGGTAGTTTATGTAGTCGTCATTTATCTAATTACTTTTGCTTTATTTAGCACTGACTGGGCTGGACTGCAACAACTTAAATTTTTGCCTTAAAAGAGGCTTTATGGCGAGTAAAAAAGGCGAAAGCTTCAAAACTGTTGCAAGTACAATGTTCAGGGTGTGGCTTGTAGTTTTTGAATGCTGGAATTGTTTAACATTAGCAATCATACAAGATTTAGCCCCACGACAAAATGTTTGGGTTACTTGGGCCCATGAAGAAAATGTGACAGACTTCCGTCTTTCACTTGCAACACCCGGTGATCTATTTCGTACCTGTCTCTTTGGCTACCCTACAATTGATTTTCAGGTTTTCACAAAATTTATCAAAGGAAATTGGTCCGATTTGGAGAAAAAATTGAATGGCAGTAAGTTGAACGGGTCATCAAGGGGTGAGTGCAGGTGGAGTAACGACTTTCCAATTGTGGAGTGGTTACATGCAACAATATATCATCCAACACTTATCCAATCATTCCAATTTACCCTGTCAAGAATTAAATCTTTTTGGATCCTTGCCCCCCATGACAAAGGCAAATGTTACAAAGTTTGAAAATTGCAGTAATTGTGTCCCACAACTGTCTCCTACTAACAAGTGATTTTTTCTGAAAATAACTAAAGATCCAACAACGTAGGTTCCACACAGACAAAAGCTTTTGCTGCTACAATTCTAAATGATCTGCAATTCCCAAAAGCCTCAAAAAATAAACCCAAAGGTGACTCACTGCATTATAATTTGATCAGGTTTTTTTCAGAGTGGTGAGGGAAGGGTGAGAAGAGGAAGAAAGGCAACACAGGAATTTACGTGTTTCTAAAACGTACAAAATAACACCTAAAACCCCTCATGTCTCAAGTGTGAAAAACCTCAAGATTCCCCCTCCTCCACCTTCCTCCATTTTCACCTTACTTAGCGAATTACCTCATTTTCCTTGAAGTCTCAAAGGTGCTTCTCAGTTTTGGGATGGGTTAGTAAGGCAATACTGACAGTCTCTTACAGCAATTCAATGGTCTAACAGACATTGTTCAGAGAAAGAAAAGGCTCTAAAGAAAGATACTGACAGGATAATTAAAAAAATGGACACCAATTTTACATTCTTTGCCAGCACATCAACACTGTGCAGACTGCTCCTCCCCTTTATCCTCCTACTCCTGCCAAAATTTTAATTCTTCTAATTTCACAGGAAAACAACCTAGCTCAACTCAACCAACCAAAGGACAAAAAACAAACCAAAAAACAAACCAAAACAAAAAGCAAAAACAAAACTCAAAACCAACCAAACAAAAACAGAAAAAAAAACAATCAAGAGAGGAGAAAAGGGTGGGCAGTAAAAATAACATAAACCCTAATCAAATAGTTTCTGATACTCTATAGACTCAGCAAGATGTATATTTTTCTTTTGAAGTAACTGGACAGCTTCCACCAAAGTTTAAATGAAAACTTCAGTATATTTATTTATATACATTTTAGAAGCAGAAAGTAAAAAAAGCAAAGGAATCAAAATTTAAGACCAACATTAAATATACTATACAACAGGTTTGCAGTATTTGACTACTCTGTGAAAAGGTTGACAAGTAATCAGAAACATTAATGAATAAGTTTGCCTGCGGGTTCAAAACTGTTAGAAATGATTAACACTAACATGACAAAAAATTGAAACCCCACGTTACAATAATTTAGTTAATAAAACATTTTGAAATACTTGGATTTCTTTTTAATTATTTTAAAAAATATACAGGTCTTTTAATCTAACGTTAGCATAGAATTGTTCCCCCACACACACACACCTGAACATTTAGGAGAAAATCTTTCATTTCTCTACACTTCAGATTCTTGCACACTGAATACACATTTGAGTTCTCAGATTGGCAGAGTCAGAAGGGACTGTATTTAAACAATAATTCTTTATTCAAATTTACTCAACTGATTTTCTCCAAGAAAGACTGAGAGTCTCCCACATCTTCCTTTTAAAAATCAGGTAAGTACTTGAAAAAGTATAATAATAGGACTTTTTTTGTTGTTATACATTTCCTGACAAAATCTGCCACTCTGGATTACCAGTCCAAAACACATGGGATTTTGTAGGATGAAAACGATGCATGAGTGTTTTAAATCAAGATGGAAATATTTGAAAGTTTATTTCAATATTATCATCAAAAGAAGCAAACTGTTGGTTTTGCTCTGACAAGTTGTCTCCTCCTCACTTTTCCATTATAATTTCTGATAAAAGACACACCACTTAACTTTAAAATTTATCTTCCAATAGTCCCTCAGGGGAAATATAACTTAAATGCTTCCTAATACACAGTCTGCAAGTTCGCACATGTTATTTATTCAAACGTTCCTTCAGTTGTTCTAGATGTCTGGCATCAGCATCCTGGAGGATTAATACAGTACTTTTAGACTGAAATGGATTAAACTCAATAGTCATCAAACAACAGAGATCTATCAGCTGTTTCTGACATTTCTCTAAACCATCCTTAAGCTTTAGACGTAAAGCTGGATCCTTTTTTAGCCTATTCATTTCAGGCACCGAAAAGCCAATCAAGCTGGTTAGAATATCATCAGCAAAATCTACTTCAAGATAAGCAGAACCATCGGAAATTTTTGCCTTTATACCCCAGGACCCATTGCTGTTTGTGAGGTTTCCAGTGAGAGTAACAATAAAACACTTAACTTTCAGAATTGTAACAGTTTCTGGTTTTTTCGCAAGAAGAAGGGAAATATATGTGAAAGGTGAAGAATCTAAATCTAAATGGGGCTCTACTGCTCTGCAAGGAAAGGTCTGTGAATCATGCTTCTGCTGATCTGCTTCTGGATCTGTTTTTGAGAAAAATACAGGATCACCATTTGACACCCTGCTGTCAGAAGCGTGCTGGGATTTGCATCTGCTTTCATCTAAGTCTGTATCATTCTGCCCTTCTTCAGAAGGATTTTCCAGAGAAAAATTTGAAGAACTGCAGGTCTGACGTATGCTTCTGAGCTGCAAAAAGCTAACTGTACTATTTCCACCTTCATCAACAAATACTGTTTTTTCAAAATTCTTTTCCTCGCTGATAGCTTCCACAGGTTTATCTCTTTCATTCACATCACTTTTTTCACACATGCCATTTAAAGATGACTTGCACGATCTATGTGTATGTGGAAGCCTTTCAGTAACTAAACCTGTGTTTCTGTTCATGACCACTGGTGTCACTTCATCCAGCTCTATTTGCATCTCTTCTTCCAGAAGAAAGTCATCTTCTAAAGGAAAGTCATTTAAAAAGCCATCAGCATATTCTGTGGGAGGTGAAACTCGTTCATTTGAATGAGGCAAAGGGCTTCCAGATTTCTCTATCAAAACATTTCCATTGTGTACAGTCAGTGAACCTGAGGCTGTACTCAAATTGTTGCTTCTGCTGCAATATCCGCTTTCTAAAGATGTTCCATTGTTTAAAGTAAATTCATTATTTTCATCAAGACTGGCTAAAAGCTCTTCATCTGAAGGGTCAAGAGTTCTTTCTAATTCATCCACAGGCCTGGAAACAGTCTGTTCATGACCAGCTTGTGCAACAGAATTATGATTTTCAGTTTCTCCAATCAATCTAGCAAGGATTCTTTCTTGAGAATAATCCTCAAGAAGAGCGTCCACTTCACCCCCCAACAATTTCACATTTTCTGGTTTAAGCAGAAGGACTCCAAGACGAAATGCAACATTACCCTGTACAGTGATTTTTGTTCCAGGAGGAAGATTACTAGACAGGACAGGCACTGGTTGATACTCCATGCCCTGAATCTGATGTATTCCATCAGTTAGTTGTAGCATCAGCATTCGAATAGGCTTTGCTTCCCAGGGCTTCTGAAACGTCTGAGTACTGGCTGTTACTTCTTCATTTACACTGCTTTTCCCTCTTAGCTTTTGCAACTGAGAATATGCTGGCTGGCTAACATCAACCAGTGAATCGATCTGTATGGAGTAGAAGCCTGATAACTCTCCTTTGGGAGAATCCAAGATGCAGTTGGGCAAAATGGGATATTCCAAGTCTCTTAGATCAGTAAGAAGCCATTGCTCAAATACTTGCTTGTTAATCTGAGCTTGACTTAAGTTACTACCACTGTTTTCTTCCTGGATCCAATTAATACATGCTTCCAGCCATGTCAAAGGAACTTTAACATGCCATGTGGATGAAAGCCAGGTTTCCACTCTTGCTGCAATGTTAGATGTAGACATTTTCTTTTATGGTAATAGTGAATTCCCTAAAACAGAATCCAAAAAGACATATTTACTCTTCTGACAAAAGGTGAATATATGATGAGCCTCATGCTCATGTTATATAGAAATTTTAAATTAAAAACATTCTACAGACACTAAAACTCACATGCATTTCCAATGTTTAACACTTCAATCAGCATAAAAATTATGTGCAATTATCAGGAAGTGTGTGCAAAATATCAGGGAAGGATGGAGATTTATATAAGCAACTGTGCTTTGTGACTTCTTTTCTGTTGATTTATTTAGAAACGTACAACTGAAATCGATGTCTTGTGGATGGAAAGTGGATAAAGAACCCAAGTGAAAAGATAAGTTGTTTAATATATATCCTGTACTTTTTACTCCTTCATTTCTGTGGGTGTTGCTGTTAACACCCAGTTTACTTTAGAAATTGACCTTGGATGTTATTCTCCCAGTTCACCAGCACTGTTATGAACAGAAGTAAGAGAACCTACAGAACCAAGCTGGGGTCTATCAACGCTTATATCAAAGGGGTGATTTTCAGTCTGCAACTGGATGAAAGCATTTACCCTACAACAGAAAGCTAGCCTGAAACATTTCATCCAGAGATTCCATCCAGGGTTTGGCTGCAAGTCTTGGCAGCTATCCTATCAGATGAGTGGCTAATGAGCTCTAGCTTCTTATTAGTTCAGGAAGTAGATAAGCACAAACAGAACAGAAGTATTTCAGTTGGAAGGCCTTAGAACAACCATCTAGTTCAATGACCTGATCAATTCAGGGCTGAACAGAAGCTAAAACACATTATTAAGGATATTGTCCAGATGCATCCTAAACACTGAGAGGTTTGTGGCACCAGCCACATCTCCAGGAAGCCTGCTCCATTGTTTGATAACCCTCTTGGAATCATAGAATCATTCAGGTTGGAAAAGACCTCCAAGACCATTAGGTCCAACCTTTAACCGAACATCACCATGTCAACTAGAACACGGTACTAAGTGCCACATCCCATCATTTCTTGAATGCTCCTAGGGATGGTGATGCCATCATCTCCTGGGGCAGCTTGTTACAATGTTTAAATATCCTTACAGTGAAAAAATTCTTCCTGATGTCCAACCCAAACCTCCCTTAGTACAGCTTGAGGCTGCGTCCTCAAAAAGACTGACGCCCAACAACCTCCTTTCAGGTAGTTGTGGAGAGCGACATGGTCTCCCCAGGCCTCCTTCTCTCCAGCCCTGCTCCCTCAGCCACTTCTTGTATGACTTACGCTCTGGACCTTTCACCAGCTTTGTTGCCCTTGCTAAAGAAATTATTCCTACTGTCAAGTCTGAATCTTTCCTGAAGTAGCTTTGAAACATTCCTAGCTGTCCTGTCACCAAATCCCAGGAAGAGACTGGTACCTTCCTCCCCACATCCCTCTTCAGGAAGCTGTAAAGAGCAATGAGGTCAATCCCCAGCCCCTTCTCTCCAAACTAGACAAACCCAGGGTCCTCAGCTACTCCTCACAGGACATGCCTTCCAGGTCTTCCAC
>JAWWES010000094.1:35268096-35302555 GCA_035583135.1 Lophotriccus pileatus
TCACTGCCTAATTAGAAAGAGAGAAATGTATTTTATTACCTGCCTTTGATATAATTAAATAGTATCCCCTTATAGACGGTGTATTGTTTTTTTTCAAGTTTTCTGTCTTATTTTCCCCATTAAGTCTTTTTGTCACTGAACTTTTACGTGAGTTGCCCACCCAAACAATCCACTAATTTTATTTCAATGGAAGGAGCACAGCTTCAAGTGTTGCATATTTGCTGCATTGTAAATCAAATTGGTTCAAAATAGTCTTTCGCTCTGTCTTTGTGGCCCACCTTGCTCCCCCCAACATTGCCTGTTCATAATTATTTCTGATGAAATGCTAATTCCGGTTCGCTTTCCTTCACTTCTCATTTGTTTTGTCTTTTTTGTCTTGCATTTGTATTTGTTTTCTTGGAGAGCCCATTAGTAATCTGATTTCATAACCTTATTCCAGATACAACGTTCACCACTTGCATATCCTCCCTTTTAATATGAGAAGGTGTGCCAGCGTAATGTAATAGCGAGGGTATCCTAATTAGTGGTGGCGGGGAACATGACTATTCACTTCTACTTTCAGTTCTGCATCAATTTCTTGCCCACTTAATCTGAGCCCTTCCAAAAGCCCATTCTGTCTTTCTCTCTCTGCAAGACCTACCTAATCTTAAATTTCTCATGCATATGTACTGGGCATAAACAAAGATGCATGTGTTGTAAATTGAGCAAACAGGTTTACTTAAAATGGGGAATCCTAATTGTAAACTCTTCTTTGTAGTGTATCTTGTTAAAATTTTGTCTGTGATGATGAAAAAAATTTACTTCTGATTTTTCTTTTCTACCTTCTTCATCTTGTCTGGCATTGTGGCTTTCAACAGCATTTTGAGTATAAGTGCAGATATAGAGACAATTGGAGAAATCTTGAAGAAGATTATCCCTACTTTAGAAGAGGTATGTCTCTTAATATTTTATTTGTTTTAAAGGTAAAAGTTTAGCTTTTGAACAAGAAGGTTCTGGATGATTTTTGGCTTTTTATATATAGGAAATTAAAAAAATAAATACCAGAGACCTTTTAAAGAAGGGTTATGGCTGTCACACTACATGTTGGCATTTTTTAGTGGAGGACAGTCTGTCACTGTTTATGAAATTAACGTTTTGAACAGCCTTCCGCCTTTCAAAATATTAGATGTTGCACTGTTCAATACCTTGTTAAGCCTTTGTTGCAAGTTGTGCAGTGTAAGGTAATAAATAATGTAATAAGTAGTGTAATAAATAAGGAAAACTGATACTTCATCTAGAGGGGAGATGCATAAGTAGTTGTGATCTTATCAAAGGAAATACAGGTTTACAATTCAGCAATAAGTCATACCATTGTGTTTGAAGAAAAAAAAACTTAAAACGCCAAATATTATGAACTTTTATTTGACTGATGTTTTTCTTTTCCCTACATGCGTCTCTCATACAGTATCAACACTAAAAAGGCAGCGACTTTGACTGAGAACTAAGACTTCTCATTCACCAGAGTTTGGCAGGAGGAATTATTGGTGTCAAGGGTGCTAAAATTAAAGAACTCAGAGAGGTACTTGCTTCCTGTTCTTAGATTTGTCCTTTGTTCAATAAACAATGCTTTCTGTTTGTAAGAGGCCAGTGTAAGTATCTTCTATGAAGTAATTCCTACTGGACATACTGTATACATGCTTCTGATGTTCTGAGATGGAGCTGTAAATTGTAACTTCATTGCAGACCCTCAAAAGTAAGATTGGTGACAGAGCCTAGGACTTGATTAAACAATATGTCTGGTAGAATACTGTTTTTAAAGAGAGGATTTTCATTCCATTTTATTAAAATTTTATTCATCACTCCTTCTAGAATGGACTGTTGCATAGTGTAGAATTATTTGTGTCATTGGACATAAAAAAATGGTTTGAGGTGAAAGCATCTCCATGGTAGATGTCTGAGTACAGTAAAAGAGCTTTTTTTTTTTTTTTTTTTTTTAACTCTTACTCCTGGAAGACCATTGTTTTCTTTCAGTGAAGGAATAAGATTTAAAAAAGGTAATGGTCTCTGTGAGCTGAAAACACATGTTTTCTATTTTTTGGCGTTGTGTCAGAGGCCATTGCAGGTCTGTTCACATATGCTACCTGTTTGCATGGGCTGAGAAAGGCTCGATAACTAGACATAATCCTGGCAACATCTGTCTTAGCATCCAGAGCATGTTTTCTTTGTTTGAGGGTTAATACAGCCTGTAAGCTCATAATGGCTATGTGGTTCTTTTTCAAATATTTAATTAAATAATTGTGTAAATAAGTCATAATTGAAGTAGGAGAAAACGGAACTTTTTTCCATCTTCATACAAAAGTTATGGTAGCACTGATCTTTAAAAGATGTCATCTTCAGATTTGTTGTGATAACTCAGAAGCAAGCATGCAGTTTTAAGTAGCTTGGAATTTAATTTTATTTGGGATTTTTTTATTTTAAAATGTTTTAATGGGTTTATGAAGTTGTTTAAAATATAGTTGACAAGCTTGAATTTTTTTTTCTTCTACAGAACACTCAGACCACCATTAAGCTCTTTCAAGAATGTTGTCCTCATTCTACTGACAGAGTGGTGCTTATTGGTGGAAAACCTGATAGGGTTGTTGAGTGCATCAAGATTATCTTGGATCTTATCTCTGAGGTAATATTAATTTATTTTATTCTTTAATTGGCATTCATGAATCGTAGATATAAAACAAATGTTTTGCAGGTTTTTTTTAATTCGGTACCTCCTACTTTCCCAACGGCAAAGTGATTGTCAGGAACCTTTGAAACTGTTTCCATTTTCTAGAACTGGGGTGCACCTTATAGGGGACGAAGGCAATTTTTGGTACTAGTGGGCCATTATTCATGCTTTACATGCCATTAAAATGAAAAAATTGAAGAGGAAGGGAGGAGTTTATAAGTTATGGACAGATAACAGTAGTTTCTCTATCACACAACAGCGTTTTCTTTCTTCGTAGCCTTGTAAAATCAAAACCATATTCCAAATGCATAAATTCATACTTACATATTTACTGTATTAATTAAGTATGCCCGTTGTAATAGTCCTAATTGACTTGGGGGGATTGTTTTGTTTGTTTGTATTAGTCTCCAATTAAAGGACGGGCCCAGCCTTATGATCCCAATTTCTATGATGAAACATACGACTACGGTGGCTTCACAATGATGTTTGATGATAGAAGGGGACGTCCAGTGGGCTTTCCGATGCGTGGAAGGGGAGGCTTTGATCGAATGCCCCCTGGTCGTGGTGGACGACCTATGCCTCCCTCAAGAAGAGATTATGATGATATGAGCCCTCGCAGAGGACCTCCACCACCTCCACCAGGTCGTGGTGGTAGAGGTGGCAGCAGGGCTCGCAATCTTCCTCTTCCTCCTCCACCACCTCCTCGTGGCGGGTGAGTTGTTGCATAAATTATTATACAACATATTTGTATTATACAAAAACTGATGTTGTATATATTCTCTTGAATCATATTTGTACTTCCATTGTTTTTTCCATGCTTCCATATTGTTAGTGATTATGCAGGATTGAATGTGTATTAGAAACAAGTATTTTGAAAAGTACTGCACTTAAATTACCTGGCACACCATAATAAGTTGCCAGGACTGTAGCTGGTACTTCTGAAACTTTGTCATTCAGTACTTGGCTGGAGTAGTTTGATACTAAGTTGTATCAATGTGAAAATTTAGATGAATAAACAAGCTGGTTCATAACACAGATAACGTAATTAACGTGCTGCTGCTGTTTTCATTTTAGAGATCTGATGTCCTATGACCGAAGGGGCAGACCAGGAGATCGTTACGACGGCATGGTACGAGTTTAAAATTGGCCTTCTTCTGTTCTGTAACCACAGCTGGCATGCTGTCTGAAGATACTGTTGCTGAGCACATGCATGTTAATGTGGCATATGCATGGTTCTGATGATAAAAGCAAAATGTTTTGTCCGTACAAACAGTCCTCCTCTGGAGAAGTATATGTATGGGGTTTATGTGGTATTCAAGACAAGATTATTTTCTTTCTTTCCTTTCTGCCATCAAAAATCGTACAGAAAGTTTGACTGTGCTCAGCCCTGCAGGTTTTTTTGCACTAGTTGTCTTTCAGATTTTTTTAATCAGGATGATAGAAATAGAATTGGGAGATTTTTCAGATACAGAAAATGTGTCAGAACAATGCGTTATACAAGCATTCTTAACACTAAATGTTGGAAAACACAAGCACGGATGCCATAATGCAGATTATAGAATATTATCTGAGAAGAGCTATAGTTGATCTGAAAGGTGATTGCTCTTTTGAATCAATTCTTGTTAATTTTCTGCTAATTCCAGATGTTTTGGAGGTAGGACCACTGCTATGTTTTATCCTAAATCAATACTTGCTGAGGGAGGAAATAATGTCTCATAGTAGATGGAGACTTAAAGCAAGGGGTTATAGATAATCTTCTGTGTTGCTTCTGAACCGTAACTTACCAGCAGTTATCTGCTGTTCTGAGGAAAGATTCCTCTTCCTTCAGAAGAGAATCTGGGAGGTTATCCTGGTTTTAGCTGAGATAGTTACTTTCTTCTTTTAACTGGTACAGTGCTGTGTTTTGAATTCAGTATGAGAACAATATTGGTAATACGCTGGTGCTTTAGTTGTTCATAAATAGTGTTTATGCTAAGTCAAGGACTTGTTCAGTCTCTCATGCTCTGCTGGTGAGTATGTACACAAAAAGCATGGCCAGGACAGGTGACCTGAACTGGCCAAAGGGGTCTTGCAGCAGTCAGTGGGTGGTCTTATGTGCCACTAATTTTTTTTTAATCTTGTGTTTTGGCTCCCCTTTAGATTATTATTTACTGTTATTGTTATCTCCTACTTTGTTTCAATTACTAAACTGTTGTTACACTTCTGATTTGTCCTCCAGTTCCTCAGGGATGAGGGTTGGGTGGGTGATGTGAGCAGGTGTTTAGTTGCCAGCTAGGCTTAAACCACAACAGAGTTAATCTCTATAGTAAAAAATCTTCTTTGCTCCTTGGACTTTGTCTGGCACCTTCTTTAAGATGGCAGGTGACATAATTTTTTTTTTCTTTGAAATGAAGATAAGCAGTGGAGATGAGCTATGAAAAGGGCTACCTGAATGTGCTTTTACAGATGTCCGCCTTGGGAGTAGGAGTTACTGGAACTACAAATTGCAACAATGCCATGTGCTAATTAGAAATAATAAAGGCTCTCCACACAGTTAAAAAGATAAAGTGCTACCTGTGCTACGCGTTAAGAAACAGGAAGAATTTGTTGGAAGAATCAGGTTTTGTGTTCTTCTGTTTGCAGCTAATAAAGCCAGTTCTAGAGTACATAAACTGCAGCCTGCCCGTCTTTGGGTATCTGGTTAAGCACAGTCTTACTTAGCTAGACTCTGGGGCAGAGATGTGTTCTATTTTTATTCCATTCCAGCTAGAATAGAAAATCCATTTTGGCTTAGGTTTAGCCTGTCAGGTTAACCATCACTTAGCTGATGTGAGTTTCTACAAGCAAGTGGAGTCATTTTAGTTAGGGTTATTTCTGTGCAAAAAAAGCACATTTATTTCCTGTTCATAGTGAAGCTGCTCATGACTTTGACTCCTTTATGATCAAATATCATAGCCTGCTTAAAGGGAGGACTACTTCCCAGCACAGATTGTATTTAATTTCTAGTTTTAGTTAATCATGACTCTAGTATGCTAAACTGTGTAAACAGAAAGGAGATTTTCAGGCTGATTGTGAAGCTGCAGCTGCAAGTGTCATGCCAGAAATGTAAGGTTTTCCTGTGCTACCCTTTTTTTCATATAGCAACCATTCTCTAGCTAAAGTTTTAAACTAGAGTAAATCAATGTTGTTGTGATTTGTGACCTAAGTAGTGATGGGAAAAGCTGCTCTTAGCAGAAATGCTCTTTTACATGGATCTTATTTTACGTAGATGCAGTAGAAGGCAAGACTAGAGGAACATCTCAAAAATCCTAGAGCAATTTAATGTACAGAAACTTTTTTCGCCAGGTCTCTTTTCCCAAAAAGGCAGAAAGATTGAATGGTTGATGACTCATCAACTGGATTGTGAGTCTGGTTTAAGACTGGATGCTGAGCTGTGAGTGTTCTGGAGTTTCAGAAAGATGGCAGGATTGACTGTCTTTTAAAGATTGAGATGAGAAAAATCAATTTGCATTTTAAAAGACAGGTTAATTTCTCTTGCCAATGTAGTCACTCACTTAAGATGATACTGTCTGTTAGCCTGACTTACAGTTATAATAAAGTTATACACTGCTGTTAAAAATGTTCATTTGGCTTATAATCTGCTCTGAAGCTTTTTCCCAAAGTATAGACATGTACTGTTTGTCTGCAAATGGAACTGTATATTTCAGTGTGTATCCACTCCAGATCAAATGCTTGTGGACCATAAGAGTTATTGTCAGCTGAAAAATCCTAGATTTCCTGTATTTCTTTTTTAACATCCTCATTCTTTGTGGTGTTTCACATACAGAAATGTACTCACATGCCACTTGGAGGGGTGGAAAATAGTCGACAATCATATGAAGTCCATTTATCTCAGTTATTTAAAATGTTCAAAGTACTAGTAATTTTAAAATCTGAGTCAATGTAGATTTAAATCAGAATGTCTCCTTTTAAGTGGACTGGCACTTTACGCTGTTGTCAGTGTCTTCAGACTTGTAATGTGCTTTTGCTCCTTCAAATGCTTCCTAGTTCTTGATTATTTTTTTAACTTATATATGTGTCTTCATGTATAAACACTTGAATAAAGGCACATAAGTTTTAAAAAACATAAAACACTTTCCAGGTTTAAGGCATGTGACATTAACAGGCATGTAAAAAATAAGGAAGAATGTATAACAACTGTACTATTTATTCCTCCAGATCCTGGAAGGAAGTAACAAAATTTCACTCTTAGCTAACTTGTAAAACCCAGAAAAAGTTAGGACAAAAGAATTTGACATCAGTTGGGACTGCATGCATTTTCTTTAATTAGATGTAAAAGTTAAGGTCTTTGCCTTACCTGGCCCATCTGTCATCTGGTTTGTATTCTAGTACCAGTAGTGACTAGCACAAATGAGTCTGCAGCAAAGAATATTTTGTTATTTATGTTAAGACACCCTGTTTCAGAAATTTGTTTTAGAGTACACAAATGAACATGAATTGCTGTAACTGTAAAATTCTGAAAGAAAGAAATGCCCTATATCATGTTTTAAAAACATAACTAAATTTCTAGTATAGTTAGTCAGCAGTAGATTCTTAGTCTGCTTGACTGTATGAGGTATATGGAAATGAATTGGTAGAACATGGGAAGCAGGGTCCTCCCTGCTTGACCTGCTGTTGGCATAATCACTTGCAGTTACTTGTTTCAATCTTACTAAGTCTTCATTTTCCAACAAATGGCAGAATTAAAAGGTTTTTCTAATGCCTGGTAAAGCATTTTTGTATGTAATAGCACTTGAAAATTTTTTTAAAAAGCAAGAAAAAAAGACTTGTTCAGGCTTTACCTTGCCATTAGCTCCCTGACCTTCTTTGCTAGAGGTGAAATCTGTTAATATCACAGAAAGAGGGTGAAAATGTGCGACCATGCAACCACTTACAGTTCCCTCAAAATGAAAGGAAGTGGTCTAACTCACATAATTTCTAGTCTTTGTTATGGTATAAAGGTTTCTTTGTACTAGTTTCTTTGTACTTTGTACATATTGTATTTGCTTGCCAAGTTCACTAAAAGTCTGTATGACCTGGGCTTCCTTTCTTCCTCCTTTTATGTTGTGTCTGGAAGATGATGCAGTGTCATGTGGATGCTTGTGATGACATGCAGCCACCAGAGTTGGTGAGTGTATTCAACCTATTTTTTGAAAATTGCTTTGTTGAACAAGTTAAGTGATAAGGTTAACATCTTAAGAGATCTTGAGTGTAGTCTGCCACAACTTGCATCTATGAAACTTGATAAAACTGTCCTTTAGACTCAGAATTTAATGGTAGTTCTAATAGTGTGTCCTTTGAAGAGAGATAATGTTAATAGAAATGTGGAATTGTGCAGCAGCATAGTAAAAACAGAGGAGCTTTTCTGTATCTCTTTTTTTGCCTCTTTTACACATTATTTTCATTTTGTAAATAGTAACTTTCTCCATAAGTGATGGACTGTAGATGCATGCATTTAGGATATATATTTTGTGTTAATTTCGTAATGTTGCTAGGGTTTTTTTATTTCAAACAGCAAATATAAAAGTAGCTTGTTACTTACAGGTTTTGATAAACCACAATGCTTTTCTTATCAATATATTTGAAAATATGCCATTTGATCAGATAGGTCTTGGGGAGGAAAGTTACAGAATCATAGAATCATTTTGCTTGGAAGGGACCTTAAAAGTCATCTAGTTCAACCTGCTTGCTAAGGGCAGAAACCCTTGCTCTAGACAGGCCTGCTCAGGATTCCATCTAACATGGCCTTTAACACTTCCAGGAGTTGGGCATCCACAGCTTCTCTGTGCAGCCTGTTCCAGTGCCTCACCACCCTCACAAGGATTTCTTTGTAATATCTGAACTAAACCTGCTTTTAATTTAAAGCCATTGCCCCTTTTCCTCCCTCTACATGCCCTTTTTAAAAGTCCTCTTCAGCCTCTTGTAGGCTCCCTCCAGTTGCTGGAAGGCCACAGTAAGGTCAGACTAGAGCCTTCTCTTCTTCAGGCTGAACAACCCCAACTCTCTCAGGCTTTCTTATAGAAGAGGTGCTCCAGCCCTCCGATCTTGTTGGTGGCCCTCCTCTGGACTTCCTTCAATGGGTCTGTGCCCTTATGTTGGGGACCCCAGAGCTGGATGCAGCACTCCAGGTGGGGTCTCACCAGAGCAGAATAGAGGGGTAGAATCACCTCCTTTGCCCTGCTGGCCATGCTGCTTTTGACGCAGCCCAGAATACAACTGGTTTTCTGGGCTGCAAG
Organism: Lophotriccus pileatus; assembly: GCA_035583135.1. NCBI lineage: Eukaryota > Metazoa > Chordata > Aves > Passeriformes > Tyrannidae > Lophotriccus > Lophotriccus pileatus. The sequence goes on from JAWWES010000094.1 coordinate 35,277,052, forward strand.
TGCAAATTGCCAGGTCATGTCCAGCTCTCATCCACCAACACCCCCAAGTCCTTCTTGGCAGGGCTGCTCTTTAGCAGTTCATAGCCCAGCCTGTGTTGATACCAGGAGTTGCCCAGACCCAAGTGCACCACTCAGCAAGCTTGATAAGGGTGCACTCCATCCCTTTGTTTGCGTCACTGATGATGAAGTTTAATAGCACTGGTTACAGTACCAACCCCTGAGGGACACCACTTTATGTCCATTGGAACTCTGAGCCATTGACAATACTCTCTGGATGCAACCATCCAACCAGTTCCTTATTTACCAAACAGTGCACCTATTTGAATCCATCTTTTTCCAATTTGGAGAGAAGGATGTTGTGGGGGATCATGCCAAAGGCCTTACAGAAGTCCAGGCAGATGGCATCTGTAGCTCTTCCCTCTTTCAGTGATGTAGTGAGTCCATTGTAGAAGTTATGAAGTACATCAGGTGTTTGTGCTATCTTGAAGATGGCAAAATACCACCAAATGAATATTTTTGATTAATTGATATGAAATGTTGGTTCTTAGCTTACATAAACCCAGCATGTGCTGTCAAGCTATGCTATTCTGTAGTCCGGGGAAGCAGATGTAATCAAAGGAAGGATTTTTCTTTGAAATAGATTAGTCCAAAATTGAGTTCTGTGGCAAATACCAACAGCAGTATGTCTGTGTGTAGGCAGTATGTTGTGTGATCAGCCTGTGAATTAAGCCTTAAGCAGAGTTCTTCATTCTCTCATACTCTGGACTCCACTACAAGTTCTATTTTGTATTCCGGTCTGTATTGCTTTGTAACATGACAATGCAAGTTGCTTAGGGACAGAGGACAAGCTCAGCACTTTGAGTAGTTTCCATTTGGATCTAAAAAGGTAGATGGTAAGTAATGTTTTTGGAAAAGTTGTTACCATGTAACTTCTGTGAACAAGTAATTGCAGTTGGTTCAACTTTACAGCCTGGCCAGCCAGCCTACCTGCTCTCTGACTCCCCTTTCTTAGCAGGGTGAGGGGAGAAAGTGAGACAGAAAGGGAGAAAGCAAGGCAGAAGGTCTGTGGAATGATAAAGACAGGGAGATCACTTAGTAATTAATATCATGGGCAAAACAGAGTTGACTTGGGGGAAGATTTACTGCCACATTGAGTATCATGGTGAGAAACAAAGAAGAGAATGAAGAACACCTTTCCCCCACGCTTCACTTCTTCCCAGACTCAATTCCACTCCTTTATTCCCTGCTCTTGTACTTTCTCTGCCATGAATGGTGCAGGGATGATAGGGAACGTTGGGTTGCAGGTCAGTTCATCCCACCTGTATCTGCTCCATCCTCTTCACACTGTTTCCCTGCTCCACTGCTCCTTCCCATTGATACAATCATTCATAAATGGCTAAAATGTGTCTGTCTCCATTGGACTGCAGTTCTTCAAGAACTGCTCCAGTATGGGTCCTGTTCATGGGGTACAGTCCTTCAGGAACAGACTGATTCTCTGTGGGTCCCACAGAGGTCCTACCAGGCACCTGCACCTGCTTGGAATCTCCACAGGCTGCATCTTATTTCAAGGCTTATCTGCTTGGTCACAGCATAGCATCCTGCATGGGATACAGTGTAGCTATCTGCTCCACCATGGCTCCCTGTGGGCTGCAGGACAGTGTTCATTCCAATGCCTGGAGCACCTTTGCCCAGGGAACCCTGCATATTTATTCTCTGCTTCTGTAGGAAAATATGAATATGGGGTCTCAAGCACTTATTTCATTAGATGAAGTGAAACAATGTCAAGTACAAGTTTACAAATCTTAAAAATAAGAAGGGGCTAGGAGTGCTGTGCATTTGGTGGTTTAAATGGAAAAGAAGTACATGGAAATGAACTCGTGTCACGATTATCTGTTCAAAGATATTAAGTATTGTAGCATGGTCTGAATCAAGAGAAAAATTACGGAGCTGTTCTTAAGAACGTATTGGGTTTTTTGGCCAAAGGTGTAGAAGAAGTAGGAGGATTGACAGTCACTAGGTAAACTTTTTGTCCCAAAATGGAGACATTTCTCCCGAGCTGTGTTAGTAGCATTAGTTAGGTTGTACTCTGATCTTGTAATTTGAGTGTTTGTTTAATCCAAGGGTCACAAGTAGGTCAGTGTCAAGAGCTGTCTATGAGAAGCTGAGTTAGTGAGAGTGTCTTGGTAAACTGGCAGGTTTTGACAGGGCAGGATGAGAATCACACAATCATAGAATATCTTGTGTTGGATAGAACCCACAAGGGTCATCACATGCAACACCTGGCCCTGCACAGGGCCCCAAGAATCACACCATGTGCCTGACAGCATTGTCCAACGGGACAGAGGTTAACAAAAGATCTCCCACTCACCCCTTTTGTTTATGGTCTGCCCTCTTTGCCTCAGGATGCCTTTGCTGGCACAACAGTTATATGTATAGTCAGGTTGAGGGTTGAGATGTTTGCATAAGATAGGCTCAAAGTTAACAATACAGTATTTAGGACAATAATGTGTTAATAGCTATTCACTATTTAAGGGTTTTTTTTCTCTTTCTCTTACAGTTTGAGGGTGGCTCTGGTTATGGTAAGTGTTTACATAGAACTGTTACATGTACTTCATTACATAGTTACTAAAGGGCTTGATGCATACACTTAAATCAGATTATTCTTATGCAGGGGGGCGTGGTTCGTATGGAGATCTTGGTGGACCCATCATCACAACACAAGTAACGATTCCGAAAGATGTAAGTAAATTTGACTTGCTTTCAACTCATGCTTGTTCTAAAAAAAAAAAAAAAAAGTCACAGTCATTTCTCAGACTGTTGAAGTGAATCAGAAGTACTTAGACTGCTTGCTAAGTACTTCCAATACAAAACAAGTGTTTCTAAATCACCAAGAGTATTCTTGGATTGTGTGGTTTGTGTCTTCAAAGACTCACTAAACAATTTTACTAAGAGTTAATACTCAGTAGTAGTAACTTGTTTTTTACAAATGAGCAGCTGGTTGTCACGGTTTTATACTACCTGTGTTTATACAATTAATACTGCAGCAGGTGTTTCTAGTCTGTAAAGAACTAAGCTTCCATGCCAGCTCTTTAAACTGTTTAGTTTCTACAAATTACTCAAATGCTGCTGTGATTTTCTAACTTGTTTTAGAAAGAAAGTTTTATCAGGAAATTAATTTTTTGCTTTCTTCCCTAGTTGGCGGGATCTATTATTGGGAAGGGAGGCCAGAGAATCAAACAAATACGTCACGAGTCAGGAGCTTCGATCAAAATTGATGAACCATTAGAAGGCTCAGAAGATCGGATAATAACTATCACAGGAACACAGGACCAGATACAAAATGCACAGTATTTGCTGCAGAACAGGCAAGTTGAAGTTTAATATTCTCCATACTGTCAATTTTAAATTGACATACATGTACATTATAAAACTGCTCTTCTCCATGAATCAATTTTTTAAGAAGGCAGGTTTTAAGTAACTATTTGAACCTAACTTCTCCAGTGCTAGTTCTGCCTTGATTCTCTTCTGGTTCTCCATTCTAATTAAAATGAAGACACCCTCAAAACTAATCTTGCTGGAAGACACCTTAACCAAGCAGTCCTCTCCTTTCTCTGGTGAAAACTGCTGCAAAAAAAAGTACTTGTAATAAATTATATAGAGCCTGTAGAAAATATAGAAGATTTCAGTGGATGTTGGCCTAGTTCTGTGTGGAAGACTAGTGATTTTGTTGTTTTTAGATAACTAAATTGACAACAAATCACAGTCTGCCATATGGCACAGACCATGCCTCTACAGGACAAGTTGAAATCGATTTGGTGCTGTTATGCAGCATTTCACACCTTGCTGACATTACTTTGCCTTTTCTGCCAAATATTAACAGCTTCAGATACCATTTGCTTTATTAACTTTTGGCTGTCTTAGTAGATTTTAATGTTTTTATTGGAATGTTTGGCTTTAGACTATTAATACTTAAATGTGCCATAAATATACTAATACAGTTATTAGCTATTGATATTTTAAAAATATTTACTTTTAAATGTATTAAGAATTTTTAATTTAATCTGCTCTAAAAATGTCATTATGAATATTGATGCAAGATGTATGGTCCACCATTCTAATACATGCTTTTTTCTTTTTCTTTTATAGTGTGAAGCAGTATGCAGATGTTGAAGGATTCTAATGCAAGATTATTTTTTCTTTTTTATAGTGTGAAGCAGTATTCTGGAAAGTTTTTCTAAGACTAGTGAAGAACTGAAGGAGTCCTGCACCCCTATTTTTTTTTTTATCTGCTTCTGTTTAAAAAGCCAACATTCCTCTGCTTCATAGGTGTTCTGCATTTGAGGTGTAGTGGAATCTTTGCTGTCCACCAGATGTAATGTTTTAGTTCCTTACAAATACGTGGTGGGGAGGGAGCACGAGACTAACATTGAAATTTTGAAGCAGCAGAGAGAGTGAATTCTATTTTTATTCATTGTCGGTGGTAAATTGTAATGTTTTTCTGTAATTGTTGTGGACACCCTGCTTTTATGTACACTGTATCTTATTTAAAGGGGGATGAATACTGGTAGGCCACATGTCCCTGGTATCTGTTGAGAGCAGTGTGCAGAATGTAATGCTTTTTTGTAAGAAACATTTTAGGATTTTTAAATAAATTTAGTGAACCTATTCTTGGTGGTCATTTTTCTTCAGGTCTACATAAGATAATAACTAAAATGGATACACCTAGTTTGGTTGGTTTTTTTTTCCCCGTGTGAATTAAAGTTGCTGTTAAGCTTGCTCCTCAGCTTCCTTGATATAGGTGGAGTTATGTGGGTTTTTTTGACAAATTAAAGAAATCGTGTGAAAAGAATGACTGCTTTGCTGTTTGGGGAAAAAAAAGGTGAAAATATTCACGCAAATGTTGTGTAAAACTTGACATTTTTGCAAGTGTTTGGCCCTCTTTGCAGTACATATATATATTGGTGACAGTATATAAATAAAATATTTAAAAACTTTGTGATGTCACTGAGTAAACAGTGGTAAAGTACACCTGGTTATAGACAGCTTGCTTAATGCAGATAACACAGTTAGAAATGACAGTTGCTCTACCATTACTGAATAAATTATAGCTGTTTCCTGAGCTTTTATTTGTATGACGTAGAAATTGCAAATTGGCAAATGGACAGTATCTAACTCTGTAACTTGTTTATAATTGTATGCAAAACTTAAACCTATTTGGTTTCCCAGATGTATGTTGAAGTCCATAAGAATTATTTGTGAGAAATTAAAAAAAAAAAATAAAGCCTCTGGATATCTCATGTAATACCTTGGCATATGTATTTATAGTTAAAAGTTTTCAAGTTTACTTCCTGAATAAAAACAAATTAAAAACTGTAGGAGTGTGTTGCACATACAGATATGATGGGTCCAGACTAAGCCTGGGTTCTTCTGTTGTGTTGTTTTGGTTGTGGGGGAGTTTTTTTCCCCCATGGAGCGTTGGTTGACCTTGGCCTTTTTAGTGCCGCTATTCATTAAATGGAATGGTAAAGGCAAGGAGCTTAGATCTTACACGCAAGGCTGGCCTACTCGGTGGAGCTACGACAAATCCTGTAGACAGTAAACTATGCCATCACCATGTGTTTTGTCAGCGGGAAGGTGGCTGGCAGCTGGCTCGTTAACCAACGAACCTCAATTAGAGGGAGAAATCTACAATCGAGGCAAAGGTTTTGGGCAAAACGTGAGCGAACTGAAACAGTTGCCGAATTTTTGTGTGCTTCCAACTTACGTATGTACGGAAGAGTGGGGTTTGGGCTGTCTTTAGTTTGGTGCTTTCCCGTTTTAAATTGGGAGGGAAACTCGGCAAGTATCAACACACACACATTTTTAGTTCGAAGCAGACGCTGTGTCTTGCTGCAGGCTGGCAGGGTTGCGGGGCCGATCCTGAGGTTGCCCACGTACTCGTCCCGACGCTCCACCCTCCCGGGAGCCGCCCGGGCCCGCCCCCTCCGCGGCTGCGCACGGCCGTGGGCCCGCGGGGTGGGGCACGGAGCTGGGCCGGGAGAGGTGGTCTGAGCTGCTTCGGTGGGGCTGCGTGGGGCAGCGTCCGGGTGTCCTGCCCACCATGGAGGGGTTCCCGTCCCCCCTGGAGTCCGCCAAGTTCATCGCCGACCACAGCAAAGATGTCGCCGTGGACGAGGAGGGGGTGCGGCGGGTGGCGGAGAGCCTGTTTGACAAAGCCTCGGCCGCGGAGTTCGGACTGGCGGGGTGGAAGAGTCTCCACGAGCTGAACCCCCGGGCCGCCGACAAGGAGGCGGTGGACTGGGTGTTCCTGGTGGACACCCTCAACTTCTCCTTCTGGTCCGAGCAAGAGGAGCAGAAGTACCTGGTGAAGTACAAGGATAAAACCTACAGCGGCTACTGGTCCCTCTGCGCCGCCGTCAACAGGGCCCTGGACGAGGGTCAGTGAGTGCCGGGGGAGCGGGGCCGGGCCGGGGGCAGCAGGGCGAGGGGCGAGAGAAGCCGAGCGTCGAGGGTAAGACTAAGGAAGCGCCTCGGAAGCGGGCCCCGTTGCTGTGAAGTGCTGTTGGCTGCTCCCGTAGCGCTGTGTGTGCGGGCCGTCCCGTAGAGCGCGGGGGAGGTAACTGAAGGCGCCTCCAAAACAGCCTCGTACTGAAGCTACCTAACTCGTGGCTCTGGGTTATCTCTTCCATTCGAAGGACTTTTAAGGATTGGCAGTAGTCAGCTGTGGGTGACTTCGCGTGTGTTCTTACGATAAATTGTATATTTCCATGACTGACAAAAAAATTGGGCTTAAACTGAGAATCCTCTGGACTAAGTTGATACCAGAGCAGCTCCAGTAAGTCTGAAAACTCATATCCTCTAAAAACCAATATTTTGAAGTTTTGTATTTAAAACCAGTACTTTAGCACTCACTCTTGTTGCTGTCCTCAGAAAAAAATAAATCTGTTTGTAGGTATAAATGAAAGTTTTAATTCATTTTCTGCATGGTTGGTTCTAAAATGAGGGGGCATTAGCGTTAAGATACTTTTTGTAAATGGACAATGTGATTAGAATCCGAGGAAAAACAGGCCTATGCTGACTACTCGAGCTATATTACTGACTGTATTTGCTAGCGCACTATGTAAACACTCCACTGAAAATACAAAGACTAAGCAGCTGGGAAAAATTATGTACAAAATGTGAGAAAGGGTCTATGGTGGCTGCTGGAAATGGTTCTCTATAGAAGGAAGCTTTGTATGCACTCACAAATTTCATTTTGAGCAGCTCTGTGAGTGTGGTTATCACTGAAAACTAAGGTGATCGTAAGAGTCGATAAGACTTTTTAGATCTTCCTGTACAAGTGCTTTCATCTGTAGCAAACCATGGTGCTAGGTACTGGGATATGTTATGATAGCCTAAACATCTCATTTTCCCTTTTCTGAAGGAATACCTATCACCAGTGCATCATATTTTGCCACCATGACGCTTGAACAAGTGAGGCATGTATTTCGCTCTGACACAGAAGTGGCTATACCTTTGATTGAAGAAAGACATCGGGTGTTGAACGAAAGTGGAATAGTTCTGTTAGAGAAGTTTGGAGGATCTTTCCTTAGCTGTGTTAAAATGAGTGAGAAGAGTGCTCAGAAACTTCTTCATCTCGTACTGGAAAATTTTCCTTCTTACAGAGATGAGGCTGTATTTGAGGTAAGCTAGTTTTAAAGCTCTGAAAACAAAATCATACAATTTAGTAACAGTAAATGAGTCTTGGATAGTGTACAACTAACTAGACAGGACAGGAGTCACTTTTTTTCCCACCAGAGGAGTGCCTTTTTTTTCATATGCTCTCTGTCTTCATTACTTTGTTGTAATTTATTTTGTTATACTCCAGGTTCCCAATTAGATCACGCCTCCTGTTTACTCCTTACAAGTGCATGGTATTTGAGATAATTCCTGCCTGAAAAATGAGAGTATTTTTTCCTTTTTTTTTCCTTCCCTTGAATTGCTGCCAACCTTACTTGCCCCATCTTCTTTCTTCTTTTACCTTGAGGTTTTCCACAGCTAATGAAGGAAATAAAACTGGTAGAATTAATGTACAGCTACTGGGATTCCACCCTATAACTGCTGTTAATTCAACAGGCCTTACACAAATGACTACAGGTTAGAAGTAACTCATACTTTTATCAGTGTTGACAGTATACGGAAGATTTTTGGAGCTGTTTTCCTGAAAGAAACCGATGAGAAGTTAACAGAGTCCATCTGGTATTTTCTGTCTCCCAGTTCCTCCTATACATTTAGCATCTGTGACATACATAGGTGCTCCTGTGCTCAGTTGGATGTGCAGTTGTATTCAGCTGTTACATCATTAAGTCCAAAAGACTTTATTTTAGTAACAGCGCAGCCTATACTAATAGTCTGTGCAGTCTTTTTAAGGTAGCTCCTTGGAATACCAGTCACTGGAGCTTGGAACCTGTTGCATTTACTGTTCTTCAGTAGGTGGCATGATTATATTTTCCTTTGTCTCCTGCTATGAAGTAAGATATGTTTACGTGAAAAATCAGAGGTTCTTTCTAATTAATCTTTGAAACTATTGGTTTAGTTTATTTGGGGTTTTTTAACATATAAAGTAATATTTTGACAATTTTTATGATCGAAAAGGAAATATTTTGCAAGTAAAATGATAGAGTATTTTCTTATCTTTATAGTGACTGTATTCATTGATGTTATGTCTTTCATGAGATGATGATGAGTGCTTTGTAAAGCAAGCCTCCCTAAAGCAGCAGACTACTGAATGAAAAGGTGTTCCAAAAATGACCCCAGACCGTAAGCACTGACATAGTAATAAAGCCTGTTGCATGAATATGGAAGCTATTCTTCTGCTTTCAGTAGGCAAGATGTGTATTTTGAAGGTGGTGACATGGATCACATTTTCAACATCATTCTATGGCAGCTGGTTGAGGTCTCACAAATAAGAATTTGTGTTCAGCAAAGGGTTTGGAGGGAACTGGAAAGATGGTGAGATATGCAAGAGCAAACCAGTGCTTTTCAATAGCTCTACATAGTAGAAATATACATGATTATAAAATAAATTATACATTAGAACCATACTGTCACAGACTGTTACAATTGTCCTAAGTTCTGACCTTCTGGGGGAACTTCTAAAATAAACACAGTTATTTGGCTATATGTTTTTCCAAACAAATACACAAAATATTTTCCAAAATTACACATTTGATTATAGAAATTGCCCGTTTTTGTTTCTTCTGAAAAAGGAAATACAAACCAAAACCAAAATTTCCAAAACATTTTTTTCTCTTTGGGTGGATAATTCATATTTAGATGCTGTGCTGCATTTGATTCCCAACAGAACCTTAATTTTAGACTACTTTGTACTCATATTTCAGGGGTTTTGTGTTCTGACATAGACATAGTGGAGTCCTTTTAATCTTCCAATCATTGACATTTCATGTATTTATCTTTTATTTACTATTACCTGGGACTGGGGTTGTAAAATTCTCATGATCCTTGTGTTCTTTGCTGTTTTTGTTTACTACCTGCACTATCAGATTTTGTTCTTTGCCAGCACAGTACTCCTCCTATCCTTCAATATCAGTAGTCCATAATTAGATGTATCCCTCAATACTAGCACGTTATATTGGAGAAGACATAAGTGTCCCTGTATGTGATAGCTTTTTGTGGAAAGGAAGGGTATTGCAGAAGAAAAAAAAAAAAGAAGCATAATTGTATTGTCATCTTGTAAAAAGTTCAGTTTCTTGGACGAATTGTACTCTCTTTCACAGAGAGAATCACACACTGGGTAAAGTTGGGACTGCAGTGGGTCATCTGGTCCAAGCTCCGTGCTCAAGCGGGCCATCCTAGAGCACATGGCACAGGATTGCATCCATACGGTTCTTGAATAACCCCACGTAAGGGAGATTCCACAACCTCTCTGGTTGTGTTCTCTCACTCTGTTCAGTGCTCAGTCACCTGTACAGTAGATAAGTTCTTCCTCTTTGAGATGTGGTATCATCCACCTAATGCTTTCCTTGTTTTTTGTTGAAAATAATAGTGGGAAAATTTAATAGAAATGTTTGTAAACTGTGGTGGCAGTAAGGTGGCATAAAGAGACTGGAAATAAGTTGAATCCCCACCTATGTGTAATTCAGGTTAACCATTCCAGTTACATATTGTTTAGCATGTGTCAAAAGTAAAAATTCTCATCTAGCTATAAAGGGAGGGAAAAAACGCAACCCACTAATACTTTTTTTCCTTAAACATGCAGACGCAGTCACACACTGCATTCATAATAGTGTGAAAACCTCAATAGCTTAGAGCTATTGTTTGTTTTTACCCTTGTGAGTAGCCATAAAAGCCTGTAAATCATTACCAGGATTAGAACAAAACGAAAAGTTTATGACAAAAATAGAACCATGCACAGTATCTAGGAAAATATTGTATGTCTAAGTACATCTTTCACTGGAATTAATTTTTGTCTCTCCTCCGCACAACACAGAGAAGCAGTCATTAAACTTTTCCTAGAATTTTATTTCCTTAATATTACAGATAAATTGATTAATAAAATGTTGTAATTGTCTAATCCAACACATGCCTGTTTTGCCTTTCGTCTCAAATTAAAAGGTTGAATGAATGCTAGAGTGTCTGAAAGTTAATGTTTGCTGGACTTTCAACTCCAATGTTTGCCAAGTGGACGTATACCAACATGAATGTGTCCTGAGATCCAAGCAAATACTAAATTTTTATTCCACTGCAGTGAATTCTATTATGTTATTCTTTTATTTTAGTTTATTTATGAGCATTCCATGTAATCCTTATTTGTAGTTTGGTATCCTTTTATAATTTAAGGTGTTTCAGAGTGTTGCACTTTTATTCTGTTCTAGTTAACTAATATGCTTAACCATATGATACCTATAACTACATGTTATTCACTATATTTATTGATGTTTCAGGCAATTAAATAATCCATAAATTTCTTTCTTCAGAAAAAGAAGGTGTCTTTCTACAAACGAGCACAAATACTTGTGGCTGATACATGGAGTGTATTGGAAGGCAAAGGAGATGGCTGTTTTGATGATATTTCTAGTCTAACAATATTTGCAGACTATAGAATTCCTCAAGTTCTTGTTCACTTAAAAGCAATGAAGTATTCTGAAGAATTAATGAAGAAACTACGTGAAGGTTTGTTTTGCCCTTACTAATACTAAGTAATCTTACCTCTTGACATGGTAGACTAGAGCTAGTTCTAAAATGTAATGCTTTTGTCCATGTAAGAGTTATGTATATCTTTTTCCTCCAAGGAACAAAGATTTCTTACGTAGTGATGAGGTAACAGGAAGGAACTTTTTCCCTAACAGTGATCTTGAATGAGGTTTTAAGGTTTCTTTTCTATAGAAGACTTCACTGTTCTGTAGATTGAACATTGATAAGGGAGGGATTAAAGAAACTGTAAGCTAGTTGATTTCCAAGTTTTTGAAGGGCTGCTGCCGCCAAAACCATCTTTCAGCATGAGAATGGTAGTGATTTTTGAGGTTTACATAAAAGAAGCAATGATTTCTTCATTAATTCAAAGGTGAATGTAAGAGCATGGGAATTCCTCTTTATTTGTACGGAACTTCTAGTTAACAAGCAAAGCAATATTATAAGGGCCCATTAAAAATACTACTTTAAATGAACTTAATTGCATATAACTAGAGTCTCATTTTTGAAACATGGTTCCAACTTCCAGTACTTATTAAGCATGAACTTTTGTGAATAAAAAAAATAAGCCAATTCGTTTTACACTTTAAAATGACTGTATTTAGAATAGGACTGCTGTTATGCAATTGCAGAATTACTCAGCAAGATAAACAGATGAATGCAACTGTCCATGGATTGAATGGCCATATGTACATATATGTCTATCTTTGTATCTGTATATTAAATAGACTAGATGAGCATTTTCTCTTTCTATGAATCCTAATGAGAACATTCCCATTCAAGTCATTCCAATGGTTCCCTTTACATTAGGTTGGGGGGGGGGTGTTATTTGTTTTTAATTTTAAAATCTTAGAGTTACCCTGGCAGAAAATACACTATAAAATATAGTATCTATATCCTAAAAACTATACATAATAAAAGGCTATCGTTTTTTTCTTCACAAGTAAAAAAATGGTCGTATGATGTGTAGTATAGCCTGTTCTGCTACTTTAATTGAATGGGAGGTAAACTTCTAAGTGCATATGGTAAAATTAAAGTAATCATTAGAAAATTATTGTTAACAGTTATAGTGTAAGTCATGACAACTGGATTCTTGAACAGAATAAATGTGAAGGGATAAAAAATGAGCAAATTCAGGCAGTCCTTGTCTTTCTGTCTCTTGCACGTAAATGGATTGCTGTCTCTTGTGTCTACAGGAACAATTTTCCAATCTGGAGACAAAGAGGAGGTAGAGATCCGTGGCTGTTCTATTTGGTGTTGTGCATTGATTTGTAAACACCTGCAGGAGCTCTATCAGAAGAAGGGTCAGGACATGCATGAAAAGATCAATGCAGTTTTACTTGATTATTATCTTTGGGACTATGCCAGGGACCACAGAGAAGACATGAAGGATATTCCGTTTCACCGAGTACGGTGTATATATTACTAAATCCAGTCTGATAGCTGTTGTATTGTTGCATTATCTTTTGAACTGCAGTTTTGCTTTTCATACAGTGGTTTTTCATGCACTAATTTGGAGCTGGTTCAATCAAATGTTTGTTTTCTGATGATGTATTAACACCTTGCTTTTTCTTTTTTTTTTTCTTTTTTTTTTCCCCCTTTTCTCTTAATCTTTTGCTTGTCCTGACTGGAATAAACAGTGTAAACTTTGCCGGACAGCCCATGTTAATGCAGGGTTTATTAGTCCTGCTTGGAGCTCTGTATCTGTGTATGTACCTGCCCGTGTGTGCATACCTGGTCGTGCACCTCGCCTCCCCCTGGCTGGTGCCTGGTGCCAGCCCATCCCCTCTCATACCTGTGCGGAGGTGGCAGGTGCTTGGCACACGTTCAGAGGTGAAAGCGGAACCGGTCCATTTATCTAATAAATACTGCGGTGACGGATGTGGCACAGTGTGTGTCTGTGTTTTCACTGGTGTGGGCAGCCTCTGGGAAAATGGGGGATAGGGGGCTTGCTCGCTGCAGGAAGGAGAGAAAGAATCAGAAAATCATTTAGGTTGAAAAGGACCTCTGAGATCATCGACTCCAACCTATGACCGAACACCACTTTGTCAATTAGAACATGGCACTAAGTGCCATGACCAGTCTTTCTTTAAACACCTCCAGGGACGGTGACTCCACCAGCTCCCTAGGCAGCCCATTCCAATAGCCAATCACTCTTTCTGTGAAGTTCTTCCTGACGTTCAACCTAAACCTTCCCTGGTGTAGCTTAAGACTCTGTTCTCTTGTTCTACTGCTGATTGCCTGGGAGCAGAGACCAATACCTACCTTGCTACAACCTCCTTCCAGGTAGTCGTAGAGAGAGGTAAGGTCACCCCTGGGCCTCCTCCAAGATAAACAACCTCAGCTCCCTCAGCCGCTCCGTAGGACCTGTGCTCCAGACCCTTCACCGGCTTCGTTGCCCGTCTCTGGACACGCTCCAGCACATCCAAGTCCTTACTGAACGAAGGAGCCCGAAACTCGGCTAGCAGGAAGGTGTGGAGGGAGCGGAGCGCTGCCCGTGGCGGCCCGTCCGTGCCGCGCTCCTCCGGCCGCTGGGGGCGCTGCCGGCGCGGGCGGGGCCGACATGGCGCCGTTGCCTAGCGACGGGCCGTAAACAGCGCGCCGCCCTCCCGTCTGCCCTCCCGTCTGCTGCCCTCTCTTCTCCTGCCCTCCCTTCTCCTGCCCTCCCGTCTGCCCTCTCGTCTCCTGCCCTCTCTTCTCCTGCCCTCCTTCCACACGGGTCCGGCGGCACGGCCAGGCGCGGCGGCAGCCGGGGGACGGCGGGCTCCGCGGCCCTTGGCGGCTCCCGAGACTCAGGCGTGCTCTCTTTCCCGGCTCCTTCTCAGGTTTGGAGAGGCGGCAAACACGGAAAATGTTCTGGGCCGCCCTCATATCCCGGCAGTATGTTTGCTCCTGCGTTATGGCAGGCAGTCACGGGCAAACGATGCATCCACGCCGAAGTATCTCTGTAGCTTTGGCATATTGGGAATATTTCATATTCCCACATTCTTTTATAAAATAGAATCCCGTGAAATAGGGTTTCTCTCCCACGTATGTGCTTAAAGATGGAGATTAAAATCAGAAGAATGCTTTACATGTAGTAAGTAGGTACATTTAAAATCATACTTTCTTCGTAGGTAACACAACTTCTTTCTCTGTGCCTGTCGAGTTACAAGTGTTTGGTGCTTCATAAGTGGAAGAGGGTTTTAAAACTCAGATATATACATACAACTTTTGGAGTAAAAGGTACTGTTTGACTGATTTATGGCGCCTATGCAATATGAATGCAGGAACAGGAAAATGAGAGGATTCACGGTAAGCGTTTTCTTTATCGACAGTGTCTATGAACAAGCTCTTACAATATCGTTGGTTCGTGTTATGTTGAAATAAAAAATCAGGCAACTCTCAGACTTAGGTCTGCTAGCTTGGAAATTAATAGAGGCAAAATTTATTTATTAATTGATTAAACAGTTATTTATATAACTACTTTTATACCAAGTATTTTTCAAGATTGTAATGGTGCTTATACTTTAGGAAATGTCAACTTTCTATTTCAGGAAATTAATTCTTATTTATTATATAATATGGAAAACTTTTTTTATTAGTTGCAGACAACTGCGAATAACGTGAACAAAGAGATTTCCTGCTGACTATGTGAACACTGAGTGGGAAGCATAGGGCTGGAGTCTGGCATGGAGGAGATCCCAGTTAAAGTTGCAGTCCGAGTCAGACCTCTGCTTGCCAAAGAAATACTTAATAACCACCAAGTGTGTGTCAGATTAGTCCCAAATGCAAAACAAATTATCATTGGAAAGGACCATGTCTTCACTTTTGATTTTGTATTTGGCAAAAGCTCAACCCAAGAAGAAGTTTATACAGTTTGCATTAAGCCTCTTCTAGTGTCTCTGACTGAGGGATACAATGCTACAGTGTTTGCATATGGACAGACTGGTTCTGGGAAGACTTACACCATTGGCGGTGACCACATTGGTAGGTTATTTTTTTTAAACTGGTCAACAGTGTGTTTGTGCAAGTTAAATGTTTATTTCACAGTAGAAGATGCGACGGAATTTTAAGGGTTAATGAAAAAAAAGTATGGCAAGAAAAAAAGCTTCCAAAATTTATGTGATTAATTAAAGTTCCAAAGCCTTATCCATAAATTAGGCTATACCAAAAATATCCAAGGAAAAAAAATATAAATTGCTCTTTCACACTCCACATTTTAAAATGCAAGTTAAACTAGAATTTGTTTTTCAAGTTTTTTCTGTGTTTATCTTACCTTGAAAATTCGTGCATTAGGTAGTTAATTGATTGGGAAAGAACCATAAGACCATAAAGTCCAACCATTAACCCATCATTGCTAAGTCCGCAATTAAGCCTGTTCCAATGCTTGATCACCTTTTCCATGAAGAAATTTTTTCTAATATCCAAACCTTCCCCTGGTGCACCTTGAGGCTATTTCCTTTTGTCCTATAACTTGTTACCTGGGAGAAGAGGCTGACCCCTACCTGGCTACATCCTCCTTACAGGTGGTTTGTAGAGAGCAATAAGGTCGCCCCTGAGACTTTTTCTCCAAGCTAAACAGCCCCAGCTCCCTCAGCCTCTCCTCATAGGACTTGTGCTCCAGATCCCTCACTAGCCTTGCTGCCTTTCTCTGGACACGCTCCAGCATCTCAATGTCTTTCTTGAAGTGAGTGCCCCAGAGCTGGACACAGGATTTGCTGTGTGGCCTCACCAGTGCCGAGTACAGAGGGACAATCCCTGCCTTGCCCTACTCTGAATATTTAAAAGACAAAAATAGAGTTTGGTGTTAGTGTTCCATGTCTACTTGGAAAAAATAGGAAATTACTGTAAATGTTGGTATTAAATTTTGTCTCCCCGGTACTGATGATTTTTTTAAATTTAAGTAGAATTTATAGTTTCTCAAACCCTTGAGATGTTACTGCCAACCCTAATGTGTAATGATAAAGAAGAAATCTGTATTCTAAGCAGTGTAGGTTTAAAACAGACTCCATATTTTTCATAACTTTCAGGACTATAACATGTAATTTAGAACTTAACTTTGAATCCTATTAATGGATGCAATAAAATATTCTGCCCCACAGAAAAAAATAAATATTTACAAAAATCCTTGTGAACACTGTGCTCTTCAGATTTCTTAGAATCATAGAATCAATCGGGTTGGAAAAGACCTCTGAGATCATGAAGTCCAACCCTTGACCCAACACCACTGTGGTTACTAGACCGTGGCACTCAGTGCCACATCCAGTCTCATCTTAAAAACCTCCAGGGACGGAGAATCCACCACCTTCCTGGGCAGTCCATTCCAGTGCCTGATTACACTCTCTCTAAAGAATTTCTTTCTAACATCTAACCTAAACCTCCCCTGGCAGAGCTTGAGACCATGTCCTCTTGTTTTACTGAGAGCTGCCTGGGAGAAGAGACCAACCCCCACCTGGCTACAACCTCCTCTCAGGTAGTTGTAGAGAGTGATGAGGTCTCCCCTGAGTCTCCTCCAGGCTAAACAATCCCAGCTCTCTCAGCCTCTCCTCAAAGGACTTGTGCTCGAGAATGAGTACGAAATCTCACAGACTTCTCTCAATTTTCAGTCTTTTTAATTTATGTGACAGAATAACTGCAAGCCTCTGTGACATTTGTGCTTGTATTTTAGCATCAGTTGCAGTGGATGAAAAAGGCATAATCCCACGAGCTATTCAGGAATTATTTCAGCATATTTCTGAAAAACGTAATATTAACTTCTATGTGAAAGTATCTTATATAGAGGTTTATAAGGAAGAACTTCGAGATTTGTTGGAGCTGGAGACCTCAGTGAAAGAATTACATATCCGAGAAGATGAGAAGGGAAATACAGGTAGGATTTCAGCTCTAAAATTGGGTGTATTGGGTTTCAGTTATTCTATTATGTGTCCAAGTTATTCTTGCCTTCTTGTGAAAATGCTCATTCATTTCTAATGCTAATAGTTCAAGTTTCAGAGCATAAACTCAGTTTAACTTATTTGAAGCAGTTTTAAGGTTAGATGCCTGTGAGTAATATAGATGTATCTATGTGGAGGGAATGGCAACAAATCATAAAGTATATATGCAAGGTATGTGATTATTCACTGGAAAAGTATTTTAAGATTAAACCATTGCTTGTCCCTTCAAAGTTATAATTGTTAAGACACTTACATTGTAAATATCTGTCCTCTTTTCACTATAAAATGAAGAGACCTCTTCAGTAAGAGGAGTAGATATTTTTGTAGTAGTAGATATTTTTGGAGGCTTTGAGATTAACACCGTCTAGGTATCTTGTTTGTGACATGAAAATTCTAGAAGAATCCACATCAGAGATATTTTATTCTCAAACTGTATTATCTGTTTTAGGTTTGGCTTTTATTTGTCTATTTATATTTTAATTGTTGTTTTTACTATTGTTATACTGTTTTACTGAGCTGTCATGGTTTTCTTGTCTGTAGCTGGAAGAAGGCACTAATTTAGCACAAATCTTGCAGACAATGTAATTGCTTCAAAACGATCCCACAATATATGTTACACCATTTCTCTTCTTCAGTACAGTTTGAGTCAGCTTCAATAGACTGTGCTAGGACATTTTTCATCATTAATTTAAAGAAAAATATGACAAAAAATATGGTTGGTAGGAGTATTTGGTAGAAGTACACTTCCACTTTATTAGGGTGCTAACAGATACCTATCTCAAAGACCCAACTATCCAAGGTATTTAGGATAGGAATTCTGTTCTTACCACAGGCCAGGAATCATTCTTACTAAAAATCTTATTGATAGCTATATGCTATGACCTCCTAATAATGCAGGCTTGTATCTTTTTTTAATATATATTTATATATATATTTATAGTTATTCCTGTAAACTTTTGCTGAAGATTTTAGAATTAATTGGATTGTTCTTACTTTCAACTGTTTCGATGTTTGAAGTGATTATTGGCGCTAAAGAATTCCAAGTAGAATGTGCAGATGAAGTGATAAGCCTGCTGGAAAGTGGCAATGCAGCTCGTCACACAGGCACAACACAGATGAATGAGCACTCCAGTCGATCTCATGCCATTTTTACCATCAGTATTTGTCAGAAGCAATCTGCAGAGTCTCAAAAAAATACTGACGCTGCACAGGATTTGATCACTTCGAAGTTTCATTTTGTGGATTTGGCAGGATCAGAGAGGGTAGCAAAAACTGGAAATACTGGTGAACGATTCAAAGAATCAATTCAGATCAACAGTGGTCTCTTGGCCTTGGGAAATGTCATCAGTGCCCTTGGAGACCCAAAAAGGAAAAGTGTACATATTCCATACAGGGATGCTAAAATCACTCGTATTTTGAAGGACTCCCTTGGAGGAAATGCCAAGACTGTTATGATAACATGTATAAGTCCATCCTCATTGGACTTTGATGAATCTTTAAATTCCCTCAAATATGCCAACAGAGCCAAAAACATTAGAAATAAACCAGTGGTAAATTACAACCCTGAAAAAGACCGCATTGATGAAATGGAACTTGAAATCAGATTGCTTCGGGATGCTTTGCAGAACCAGCAGAGCAGTAATCAGTGTTTACAAGACTTAAATGAAGAAAAAGCTCGTATCATTTCACTCGAGGAGCAGCTCACCCGTCTTCAGGTTCAGTATTTCAGTTACAGAAATTGTGTAGATGAAGCCTTCTGCTTTCTGCTTGATTTGAATGATGACGTTAACTTAAGAAGAAGTCAGCGGGACAGGTTGCAGAGCTGGATCACTATGGTACAGAAAGTAAGGAAGGAAGACCTCACTGTCCAGGAAACTGACTCAGGGACTGAGAGCAGCCCAGAGCCACATCATTTAACAATTCTTCAGCTAAAGAAGGAACTAAAGAAATGCCAGGTATTTAATTATTGTGTTCATTTTCTAAATAACTAAGTGAAAAAGCAATCTGCCAAAACTTGAGTTCAATTTTGAAATATGTATAAAGATGTCACCTGGCAATTTGACAATTTAAATTTAATTTGCAATTTTGTATCATTTTGTTTGGCTAATCTCTCACATGTAGGTTTATTTTAATGGATCATAGAATACACAGTCATCTTAATGATGACAGAGGTAAGTAAAGTAATGGCTAATCAGTTTCAAGATGACTCTGGGGCTGAGCTGTTTTATCTGTTAGACTTTTATTTTTTAGCTATGTCTGGTTTGGATGAAGTTAATTTCTTTGTAGCAGCTCTTAGGGTGCCATGTTTTAGATTTGTAATCAATAAAATGCTGATAACACACTAATGGTTTAGGTCTTGCTGAACAGTGTGTGCACAGCAACAAGCATTCTCTGTTTCTGGCTCTGCACCCCTAGTGAATAGATGGGGGGTTCACAAATTGTGTGGAAACAGAAGACCCAAACTATTTAAAAAGGTATTTCATACCGTACAACATCATGCTCGGCCATAAAAAGGTAGAGTAGAATGTTTAGGGAGATTAGCTGTATTTTACCTGGGAATTGGTTGAGCATCAGCCAGCCTGGGGAGATGGTGGGTGATGGCCTTTGCGTCATTTGTTTTCTTTTACTTTCTTTCTCTCCTCCACTTCACTTACTGAACAGTTTCTATGTTTTTTCTTGCTTTCACTCTTTCTTTGCTCTTCCTCCATTCCATAGGGGGTGGGGAGGGAAGAGAGAGAGCATCTGTGTGTGCTTAGCTACTTCCTGGGGTTAACCCACAACAGTCTTTTTTGGCACCCAACCCGTGGCTGAAGGCCTTCAAGATAATAACAGATTTGATTTGAATATGCTAGATTAAACTTCTAGCTGTTACACCTGTTGTTATTTGAGTGACTGTTGTAGGTCATGAAGCTGCATATTTTCTTGGGGGCTGACTTGTGTGTTTCCTTGAATTATAACATGCTTGATTCCTTTCCAGCTGTACAACAGCCTTCAGAAGACATTAATGACTGTTTTCAGATTTTTCTGGTTTGTGTGCTGTTTATCACTCTGTTTTCCTTTGCTTGGGAGACCTATGAAAAAAACATCAGCCATCAGCCCAATTTGGTATTTGGGTCTTGCACTGTGGGTGTCCCAGTACACCAAGAACCAGCAACTATACTTTTCCCCTCTTCTCTGAGAGACATTTTGTGGAGAGCGGGAAAAATGACACCTATCCCTTCCTCTCCTCCAGGATAGTGTTTTATGGCCTTGAAGCCTATAGGCTTCTAAGTTCCTTCAGTATCCTCTCATAACTAGACTGTATATAATGATGTGTTGTGATCCTGATTTTGATTATTGTTCATAAGTTTAAACAGCTTACTGGGGATGCCACACAGGAACATTCTCAAGGTGATTGATCCCTGGGGTATCAGTGTGTATGGGAGGACTTGGTAAGGTGCATAGGGTCATTGCTGCCTCTGACAGTTTGGGATTTCGTGCCTGAACAGGCTCAATAACCCATCGAACTGATACATCATTTGAAGGAGGGGAGGTGAAACACAGTGACTTAGACGTGGCCCATGGCTTTAAAGTCACTGTCCAGCGCTCTTAGAAATGCAAGAGATTTTCCTGATCTAAAAGCCCACAAACAGGCATTGAGGAGATCTTTTGCTCTGAGGCCACACAAACAAAACACTCAACCAGAGACTGAATCCTCAACTCTAATAGTTGCTCCTGTACTCAAGAAGAAACAGTGGAGGCAGAGATCAACTTAGTAAGACAAGAAGCATCTCCTGCTCAGAGGAGGAGAGAGGAAGAATCAGAAGAGGCCGCCTGTTCTGCAGCAGGACAGGAAAGCAAAGAAACAGAAATAATAAGAGCGGGAAGCTACCTGGTCCCTATCCATGATAAGCTGCAAGGTGTGCATAAAGATTCTGTCTGACAGCAAGATGAGCTAATTGCTACCTGCTTGCTCCAGAGATGTGGTAGTAGGGTTAACAGTCTGAACTAGCAGGTAGGGAAACAGCAACTGGAATTGCTGGGGACTGTGGGATTGACAGAGGGATCAGAAGAGGGTCAGCCACCTGCAGCCTCCAATGGTGACTCTTACTGAGCTTTTCCTAATCTGTATTTCTTCTGCAATATTCTCACAAAAAAATCCTGTATTTAATTTTCATTACCATGCCTTTAACTAACTGAGTTTCTAAACTATTTACAGATTTCTTTTTCTAATCACTTTTCTAACACTTGCTTTTGTGTTAAATGTCAACTCCTGCTTTTTGATGGCATCATACTTCTTTATGGTTTTCTAGCTGAGGTGAGAATTTCAAAATGAGATATGTGAGTCTTAACATGCAGATGTCCCATAAGGGTCCCTTCCTGCTGGTAGTTCTAATTAACTGTTTCTCAGACAGCAGAAAATAGTCCTAGGCAATGACCTATGGGGAGAAGAGCTCTCAGCCTTCTCAAGTGTGATAATGTCTCCTCACAGAACTGAAACATGATCAAATAAATAAATCTTTTTGGGAACATCCCCCTACACATTTAGGAAGTACAAATTTTGGATATGCTGAGTTAAAATGTTGATTATGACTAAAAAAATGTAAGAAATAATGCAGATTATTGTATGATAAACAGTCTCAAATTAATTTTATAACTTAAAACAACTGAACACTAGTTGGAAACTGAGTGAAGTTCTGACATAAGATGAATGCTAGAAAAACTCTTCCTGGAAGAGTAACAACGTTTGGAAGGCTCCTTCAATCAGTGTTGGATTATTCATTCACAAGAACCTGAAGAAGCATTTTTACAGTTTCTTTAAGCTGTTATCTGAGTTTCAGAGTGAGAACAGCTGTTCTTATTTTTTTTCATTTGATGAGTGTATTAATCACAAGATGCTGAGATCTTGTGTCTGCATGCAACAGCATACTAAGGAGAATAATTGAATTCAGATATATACTTCAGTAAAGGAGATTTGGTTAAGAGTAGATTATTCCCATTGGAAGAATGAAACTTTTCAGAACAAAATCAATAGATCACGTGAAAAAAATAACTGGTAGAAACTGCAGATAACCACTTAGACAATTTGCCACACACTCTTCAAAATTTTGCAGTTCTGATCATGTCTTTTAACAACAAATGAGGTTTTCATTTGTTTTGATTAATTTTCCAACTTTTTCGCTTTCCTCCCTTTTCCCCAGCTGAACTTTTCTTGTATTATCTAGCAGGCACTCGTTATGGATGAAGAAGTGTTCAGTCAGAAGGATCGTGAAGTGCAGATACTACAGAATCAGATAAAGACATTACAACAGGAAAATGAAGAACAACTGGAATCTTTAAAGGAGGCTCAAGAAACACATAGATTACAGGTATTTTTCCACTGGTACACATGTATCAGTATTGAACCATCCTTCCACTGTATGAGTTCATTCAACAGGTCCCTGTATTTTTTTTTACTTAACTACCAGTCAATATTAGGAACATTTTGATTGAATTAGAGCTGTATCACTTAATGAGTTGGGTTTATCTAGTGGATGAATCACAATAATGTGATTCCTGAAGTCTGTATAACCTGAGATGAATTATTCACTCTCTTCATGCTTCCTGAAGCATAACACATACCCCTCTCCACGGATTTGTATTATTGTTAAGTAGTTTCAGGACAAGTAATGAATTAGAATTTGAAAGACTTTGAAAGATTCTTTAGACTCTAAAAATTACTGTAAAGATCCTACAGAATGCCTTAATTGAAAGGTTGCATAGAAACTTATTTTGTTATAGATTTATTAAGAATTAGAGTATTATTCCCTTTTGAGTTTATAAGACAGAATTCCATCCCAACTTTCCGATCATTTACTAATAGAGAAAACTGAATGACATAATGGAAAGTGACATAGTGACAAAGAGTCTGCTTGCCTCTTTCCTTCTCTA
Organism: Lophotriccus pileatus; assembly: GCA_035583135.1. NCBI lineage: Eukaryota > Metazoa > Chordata > Aves > Passeriformes > Tyrannidae > Lophotriccus > Lophotriccus pileatus. The sequence continues at coordinate 35,300,067 of JAWWES010000094.1, forward strand.
GATCTTGTGCTTGCTAATGAAATTAAGATGGCTTTCATGTGCATAACATTTTAAGATCAAGAAGACCACAGATAGAATAGTTAACATTCTCCTGGTGTTATCTGTCACGTGGATGACAGATGAATTATTATATGACTTTTTTAAAAGAGAAAAGCATAAACATGGATAGCTAGTGCTCTTCTCCTTATTATACTTTTTCTCCTTTTTCCTCTTCTTTACCGATGGCTTGGGGATAGTCAGTGAATGAAAGGTAAGTATACTAGTCATCATCTTTTTCTTTCTTCTGTCACTGTCTTTCTTTTCTGTCACCTCTGTCTAGATTTTTATTTTTAACCTGTACACCATAGTGTCAACTAACCCTGTGATAATGCTTATATAAATTCTGGAGGATATAAGGTAAAGATAATGAATAGAATCTGTAACTGTGTAGGTAAAAGATCATGACTCTTTCAGTATCAGAGACAGCAGAGAAGCTTGGGAGCTTTCAAGGGCCATTTTGGTATTTATTTCACTAAACTGCCATTTCTATGTAAAAACAGAATAATGTCAATCAAGTACTTTTATAAAATATTTTAATTTGTATTCACAGGAATAGGTAATTTAATGATACATAATAGAATAAAAATATAATAAAAAGTATTAGGTATTAAATGTTTTTAAACATAATGTATTTATGGAATGGGTGTTACACCATGGGGTTGTATGTACCATAGTATCAGAGACAAAGATTCTTAAAAGGTTTAATAATAGCTTCTAGTCAATCAGTTAGCTGTTGCTGCTTCCAAAGTTATAATAAATGTGATATTCATATATATATTCTATTTCCTGTGACATAGGAATAATATATATTGTATTCCAAAACATGTCAATATGTAAGGCATTGTATGTTTGTGTTTGGAAGGAACTTTCAGTCTAAGAGAACAACATAAGAATGAATAGAAACTTTTACTCAAAGTAGGAGAACGCAAAATGTACCATGAGCTATTCTTCAACTTTTCTATTGTTGCAAGGCCCGATTTTAACCATACTTTGAAAAGAATCAAACGGAAGAGAGTGAATTGAAAATATATATAGTCTTGGCCTTGTGGATCAGTTTAGATACCATATATACTTTTGAACAATGTACAGAGAATGCTGTAGGAGAAGCAGATCAGATCTCCAAACTATCATTAGCAACAAAAGCTAAGGGTGGGTGGAAGAAAAAAGCAGCAAGTGATCCTAGGATCATGTACAGGTTTATGTTTATTTATACAACTAATCTTTAAAGTGGAAGTGCTCAAAGAGGAAGAGGAAGCCCATATACATGTTTAAGTCATAGGACTCAGACCATGTGTTTCATTTTTGTTGAATTCCCATTCTATTTCTCCATAAACACTTATATAAAGGAAGTTCGAGCTGCTAATTATGTCGTCTACCTCTCACTAGATGCCTAGATAGGCTCATGTAACTTAACTGGGATAGGTTTTTCTAAAAAAGTGTGTCTAAAATTTACTGGAGTTGGTATGTGAGTATGTCATAGCATTTTCAATTTGTTACAGAATTTGCCTGTACCTGGCAGAATAATTTAGGGTCAGTGAGTGATTTACAAGATTCGTGACCTTTGTATGGAATTTAGAGATGGTGAATATGATACAGAGCTCACTTTTGCTTTGCTTTTTTTTTTCCTCATGAGACTGAGAAAATGGTAGAACAGCAAATGCTTATTGATCAGCTAAAAGAGAAATTAGAGAAGATTACAGATGTGAAAACTTTAGATATCTCAAGTGCTTGTGAAGATGGGCCAACATTTGTAAGGAGGCCCTACAGTGTCCCACTCACAAAAAATCTGCTATGCTCCCTTCACCCACCTTCAGGTACAGAGACCCAAAAGGTAAGGCCTACCCAAATGTTACATTTTTTCCACTCTACCTTGTAATGGACAAATAATTAGACATGACATGACAGTAGCTTTCTCAGATACTGCTTAGCTTCTCAATAAAGACTCTGAAAAATTATTGTCTTGCAACACTGGCTGTGCCACAATTATCCAAAATATTCAGTCTTAAAATTCCTAGTTACAAGTGCTAAGGCTCTAATATTTTCTGCTGTTTTTCTGAGGGTTATGAGGGTTCAAATACGAAAGATTAACAAAAATTAATTTTTATTTTTACCACTATATTGAATATGTAGAATAACAAGTTGCTAACAGTGCCTTCTTTCACATTTGAAGCTCTTGCAAAACTGTTTGTTACAAAGGTATTCAGACTTATTAGAGAAAACCTCTAATTTTGCTTACAAGCTCAGGTGATGTCAGAATTTTAAATTGAGATTTTTTTTTTTAAATATCAGTACAGATTTGCTAAATTGTTGCAGCTGTTTTTACCCATCACTATTTTTGTGTGCTTTCTGGCAGGTGTATACAAGCCCCTGTGCCTTGTCCCTGGACAGGATAATGGCAGAATTCCATGCTCGCAGACAGATGATACTGAGCAAGATAGAAGATCAGGATA
>JAWWES010000094.1:35302842-35313865 GCA_035583135.1 Lophotriccus pileatus
TCTGATCAGAGTGAGGAAGAGGAAGAAAATACAGGCAGCAAAGAGAAAACCTCATTTAAGTAATTTTTTGTTGTTCTATAGCTTCGGTTACAGAAAAATGTATAGGTATAAAGGTAGAATTACTGCCTAATCCTGCCATGATATGAGACCATCTGTAATGTCACTTGTGGTAAACTTGTGGGACCAACTGGGCATATTGCAAAATAAGTTTAATAAACATAGGTTTAACAAAGATTGCATAATCCTTGGTTTGAGGCCAGAGTCTACCATGATGATTGGTGAGCGGCGTGGGGAGGGTGTGTCTGTGGGTGGTGTGGAGCATAGATGGGAAAGAAGGTACAAATGCCATGATAAGTTTGGGATTCTTCTCTGTTAGGATCATATAATTTGCATGAAGCAAATTATATCCCTGTGTATTTGCATTTTAGCATGTTTATCATTCTTTCTTAGGCATTCCATAAACCAAACATGGACACAAAATCAGGCTTCTCTGTGCTCTCCTCCTGATCTAAGTGGCATGAAATGTCAAATAAACAAGTCTGATTTATCCAACAAATTTCCACTGCAGATTGACACAGCCACAGGTAAAAGGGAAGTCATAAGAGCAAATCTTATTACAGTATCAGCATATGCAAGAATGTCTTTAACACATGTAACTGTTTTTCCTAGCAAAATGTGTGTATTTGATACAAATATTTTTTTAGCTACAGCTCAATGTGGGCTTTCAAGATTCCATTCTTCTTTCCCTTTCTGAAACTGATGTCAGTAGCCTTAGTGTTTAAGTAATATTTGTCATCCAAAAAGCTAGTTACATATAATCTTTCGTACTTCTTCAATGAAACAAAATAGATTCTCTTATCTTACCAGAAATGCACTGAAATGTTTTCAGGAATATTTTTCCTCACATTTAGAATCTTGAAATGCAAGTGCATATGTTTCTTTTCCTGTTTAGACATATAGCAGGGAAAAGACTCTTGGAACTATTCTCTCCTTTTGATTTCTTATACTTCATTTGGAAGCACTCCACACAGACAGTGTTCCAGAGCACTACCTTTGGGATACAGCATGTATTCCAGATTTTTTATTTCCATTTTGCTTTGTTTTTTTTTTCAAGGTGAAGAGATTGACAGGCTCCAGAAAATTCATGGTTTTAACATGCAGAATTTGAAGATTTCAGAGTTGAGATTCAATGAGGCCAAGCAAAACACAAGAGAACTTGCACTTAATATAAAAAGGAAAGAGGAACTTATTAAGGAATTAGTAGGAATAGGTAACTGGCTACTATAGGGATAATTGGAGTGAATATATTCAGAAACAAAAGAAAAGACATAAAAAACCTGAAGTCCTGCATGTCTTAGTTTTTACACAACTATTTTACACAAGAATACTTTTAACAATTTAGATTAATGACTTTTGCTAATTACTTGCTATGATTGTACTGAAGGCTGTAAATTCTGATTACAGCCTACTCTGCTATGATATGCAGATGTATTTGTTAAATATTTTTTGTACATTGTTGATTATTGCTCTTATCCAACAATAGTGTAATTTTTCATGTAAGCTCAGTGCTACTGATCTCTTCATGGATATGCATTTGTCATATGGTGTCTGGGATAGGGGAGAAGATACATCCCTGTATCTTCTGTATTTTATCACAGTAGAGAAACAGGAGTTTGAAGTGGATGAGGGAAAATGTCAGTGTCCCTGTTAGCCTACATCCCTTACACATCAGTCCTGGTACAGAAACTAGCCTTATGGTGACAGTAAGGATCTCTTTGCTCAGCTCCTTCAATCACACTCCTCTCCCATGCTTTCCTTCTCTTGCCGTTGTCTTTTGGCACTGAGGAAGATTCTGTGCCACACTGCCAATTGCCCAAACAGGACAAGTCACAGAGTAGAAACACTATCCAAGGTTTTTCCTAATTATTAAGCTTAAAGATGAGTAATAAATAAATGGCATATTCTGGGGAAAAAAACCCACCCAAATTTATGAAATACAGGGAGCCATTTTGACAAACACTACAATAGGCAGAAGAATTTAACTTTGGCAGTCAGGTGGCACTTATTTGGTGACATCAGGTGACTCGTAAAAAAGTCATATGTAAGACTCCTTCCTTTATGTCCATTTCAGAGTTATAAGGGAACCGCATGTTCCTTTAGTGTTGGAAATTTTATCAGAAATTACTGATTTAGCCAGAACAAAGTAAGTAATGATTCAGCTACAAAACTGAATATTACATTTCAACTGATTATCTTGTCGGTTTTAAATTATTCAAATATGCTGTCTTTAAGGTAAGGATGACCAGTCTGTAAGCAGGCAATATTCTTTGAAGATAACTAAACTGGAGCAAGAAACTGAGCAGGCCAAAATGGAACTGGCTGAAACACAAAAGCAGCTTCAGGAGCTGGACAGTAAAGAGGTGAGAGACGTTCCTGACAAAGTCAAGTTACAAAAAGAGTTCCAGAAGAAGATGGATGCAGCTAAGTTGAAAGTGCAGGTATTTCTGATCTGACCATTAAGGTTTGCAAATCTCTGTCTCCCTGTCATATCTGAACCTTAACACTCTGCTTGTAAAATTCTCACTTGTTTCACGCATTAGAAGCTGGCTGGATTGAAGTAGCTAATAAGAAACTTAATATTATTATACTCAGAATGCTATTTAACATATACATGGTTAGATACATCCAATATTTTCTTGGTAGGTTAGAAGCCATAAAAGAAGTAGGAGATATAGGATGTCCATACACCATTGTATGTGGTATCATAAAAGAACCTATACAAGGAGTCTATTACAAATTTATTACTTGCCATAAATAAAACCAGTGTTTTATGAAAATACTATATAAATTTCAGCTCTAAGAAAATTCCTGTGATAGCTTGCAAGACCAGGCCAAGTACAGTCATATTTGTTCGACACTGACCTTCTATTTTTAAGTTCTGTTACACCTAAGTTTAAATTCTGTGTAGGGCCAGCTTAGGTGCTCCGTGCCTCTCAATCCTAGAATGGTGGTCAGAAAAGTTTCATGTGGAAAAAGGTAGTTGGCTTGTTGGCTTGAGCTCAGAACCAGCATTCTGGCACCATTATGTGTCCCTGCACATTTTCTAGAGCTGTTAGATATTACTACTTTCACTGTACTGCCAGGCATGAACTGTATTTTACCTTTTTTCTGCTTGTGTGACTTTACCAGACAGCTCAGAAACCACAGGAATATCAAGTGATTGTTTGGGCAGAAGTTAGTAAGTCTTGCTGCCTCTAAAAATTCAATAAAATAAAGACTGAAGTTGAGTCTTAGTTATAAGTTTTCCTGGTATTAACTGAAATTTGACATGAACATTCAGACCGTACAGAAGAAGCAGCAAGACACTAAGAATTTGGCTTCCTTATCTAACCAAAGTGAGAGAGAAGCAACAGGACTTGAGCAGAATGTGGCTCAGATGAAGCATCAGCAATTCCAGATACAGAAGAGACTGTATGAGGAGAGTGAAAAAAAGAAGCAACTAGAAGCAGAACTTCAGCAGGACCAGCAACAAATTAAGGTAGGATTTTTCCTGTTTCTTTATGACAAAGAATGAGATGCCCCTGCATCCTCAAAGACAATAAACTATACCGTCAGGCTTTCCATAATTTTTAGTAATGACTTAATAACTTTCTTGATAAATGCACTTAAGAAATTGTCTATAAACATTTTCACATAAATCTTCAGTCTGCCTTTCTCTTTCAGCTTTTTTTTTTTTTTTTCATTTTATTACATGATGTCTTGTTCTGAATTGCAATTTTACAGGTAAATTTAGGGTCAGTATCTCAGATTATATTCTGACAGGAATGGTGCTTTTTGTTTGTTCATAGGAACTTCAACTTAAGATGGAGCAACAACAGAAGATTCTTGAACTGAAGGATAAAGAAATTGCTGCTTTCAAAAAGAAGAAAAATAACTCTGTGGGAACTCCACAGAAACTACAGGTTGTAAATCTATTCCAAATATGTGTGACCCTGAAATAAAAAAATCTGTTTTCACCCCTAGTCATATATCTTTGTGAACTATTTGGAAAAAGAGTGTTCCATCATAGTTTTGTCTTCTTTTTTGCTGTAGCAAAAAATGGCAATATAGTCTAGCAGCTCTTTTACTCTTTTTGAATGAAAGAAAGAAAGGAGGGCCTTTAAAGTATTTTTTCCCCTACAATTTGTCAAAAATGCTGATTCAGAGACCCAAGAGTTCAACAGGTTTGGTTGCCTAGTAGGTTTGAGGGTCATCTTGCTATGCAATGTTATAAATGTTCCATGGGTTGTTTGGGAATTTTACTTTGTTTGGTTTTCTACTTAGACATAAATTACAGTGGTCTCTGGTTTTGGTTGTTCATAACAACATGAACAGGGCTAGGGCTAGAAAAGTATGTATTCTATACAGTGGTGCCACCTACATTATTTCAATGTGGACACAGGAACCTGAGTTACCTAAAGTCTTTAAAGGTGAAAAGAAGTTTTAAAAGTTAAATAAATGCAACTGTTAAGCCCTGCCAGAAATATATCCACTGATAACCTGTGGCTTCAGAATAAATTTTTAATGGACCACGCTAGCAGGATCAGAGATGCCATTTACTGTCTTTAATTCTTTCAACATCCCAATTTCTTGTTTTTTCCACAAAGAGCCGTTCCTGGGCAACTATAACACAATGATGATGGGCTAACTGAATTCTCATGGTACCTTCTAAACCTAGTTGCTGTGCTTAGGTAGATGACATCTATTTATATAACTGTTCTAAGAAGAAGAATATCTTTCACTTAAATGCATCTGATACAAATTTTTTATATAAGATATAGCAATATAACATTGCTGAGCCCCTTGTTAAGTTAGCCCAGTTTCTGTGTTATTTTTAATCAAGATATTGTTGCAGAATTAAAGTTAACATTAGAAATGTCAATGTCTGCTACAGCTTTATCAGTAATTATAAAAAAGGTAACTATTATAATAAAATTCTGACCCAAAAAGTCCTGGCTAATGCTCTCTGGATCTCTACTGAAACTTTAGAAATTAGAAGAGCAAAAGAAGTGGTTGGATGAAGAAATGGAAAGAATTCTTCAACACCACCAACAGTTAGCAGAACTAGAAGAAGATTTAAAGAAAAGAGAAGCTATTGTAGCCAAAAAGGAAGCATTATTACAAGAGAAAAGCCACTTGGAAATCAAGAAACTGAGATCTAGCCAGGTAATTTAAGAAAATTAAGGCTGACTGAAAGACTGGGGGGTTGGGGGTTGCGGGGGCAGGGAAGACAGACAAGAGCAGAGGAGGCTCAAGCCAAGTGACCAGTGTCTTTAAAGGTGATGTAGATATTGTGTGGCTTGACCAATCAACATTTAAAATCTAAATAACACAGACAATCAATTTTATTCACTTTTTCTCCCCAAAATTGCAAATCAAACCAAACCAAACAGTTCTTTACTGTGGAGTTCTGTTAATGCAGAGCATTAACTAATCTGATATCCATGGTATCAGATTATTTATGTATATGACTCAGTCCTTTTGCAAACTAGGGAACCTGACAGGGAAATATCTTGCAATATTTATTTTTCATAACAAAACTGAATTGAGCTTGAAGAATTGTCACTTATAATGACTAGTCCCTTTAATTTTAGTATGTAGAAAACTGCACCTTGAGTGTTTTTGTTTTCTTTCATCTTTTGTATATCTTATGGTAGCTGTCTGCTCAAAATAAAGAGAGTTCCATTGCAAGAAGCAAGCAAATTTTTCACTTTAGTTTCACCTATTTTCTCTTACTCAAAGGGAGTATCTCAGTCTTATATCTGTGGTTGCTGTGGTTTTTTTTAGGCATTAAACAAAGACAGTATGAAATTGTCCACTCACTTAACTATACTGGATCAGGAGCTGTGTGATAAAAGTATGCAGCTTCAGAGCAGCACCACTGAAGACAAGACAGACATTTTGGAAAAAATTCAGGTTCTCCGCATGGAAAGGGATCTGCTGCTCAGAAAGAGAAATAGTGTGGATGAGAAACTCAGAGATGGTAAAGTGTTGTCAACTGAAGTAAGTTGCACCTCTGGGATAAATATAGGTTTTAGCTAGTGTTGGATAATAAGGCATTCCAATCAGAACCCAAAACGTCTCCAAATATTAGAAAAGCTAGAACTAAGGAACTGAGGTTGGGCATTTTTGTAAATAGCAATGTTAGAATACTGCTATGACAGCACCAATTACGTGCTGGTGAATGAAGTTGAAGTTCAGAGAGACTTAATTCAGATAGTGCCTTGCCAAGTCTACTGGTCTAAGAATGAGCATAAAGGAAGTAGAAGAGCATCAGTTAATCACAGGCAGGTATTTTCATGTCATGACACAGAACAAGCAATGTGCTCACATAATGACATCCCCTGAACATTTTCATAAGATTTTGTGGAATAACAAACTTCACCTGAAGGACTCCATATTTTTACAGCAAAAATAAGTCATATCACCTGGATGGCCCACACTTGAGTTGATTGAAATCATTATGTTGAAGATGTAATAAATCTGCAGTGCTTCAGGCCACACATTTCTGCAGCTTCCCTACACAAGTTTTGGTCAACAAACTCCTTACTGACCTGTAAAAACTAACACAACAACAGCAACAACAACAACAACAAATAGCAGAAGTCAAACTGTGATGAGGATGAGGAAAGGATAAAAAAGGAAAACATGACGTCTGGTTTTCATCTGATCAATCTCTGTATTGTGGTAGGAGTACTATGGCAGGAAAAGGCAGATGTTCTAGATTTGCACTCTGCCTCTTGTTTTTCCCATTCCATTGTCTGTGCTACTACTACTTCTTCTTATCCTTAAGTTTAGTTTTGCTCTTGAGAGTGAAGTTAAAGATGTCTTGAAAGATTAATTCTAAGCTTTTTTTCTTAAAAAAATCTCACTCGTGTTTCTCTGTAGGAAGAACATGTCCTTTTCCAGATAGAAGAACGAATTGAAGCTCTGGAGGCTGCTATTGATTACAAGAATGAAAGTATTTATAATCGCCAGCACTTGCTTAGGTCATCTTCTCAGAGTCTTTCACAGAGTGAGAATAACGTAATAGGGAAACTAGTTTCCCTGTCTGCTGCTGAGCTCAGAGCTATTATTATCAGTTATTTCAACAAGGTTTGTTTTGGCTAATGAATAATATTTTATCCCATTTTATATTACTGTTCTAGATAATGAAATGGTAGCAAGAAGTAAAAGTAAATTTAGGAAACTTTTGGTGAAAATCTCTTCAGGTTACATAGCTCTGCTATTAATTCACATATTTTAATTTTTATGTTAACCTAAATAATATACTTGTGTGTTAACTTTATATATCTTGTTTTGAGGTCATTAGCTTGACAGGTACTGCAAACCTGGATATTTCCTTCCCCTTTTCCAGTGCTCTGTGCTGCTAACTTTCAGAGCAGCAGCATATTTAAATAGTGGTGTATTGAAATGCTTCTCAACTGCAGGCTTTCAGAAAGCTTCATAAAGCTCAAGCTAATATTTCTTTTTTTATTTTTTCTAAATTCAGTATGAACTAGTTTTTCATACACTAGTTTTGCCTGCAGTATGTACAGCTACATACTGAAGAATTATTGTGATATCTGGAAACATAAAAATGAAATGCATTAGGATATGGTGTGTCTTTGTGACCTTGGACGACTTTGTAAACAAATTGTCTGCAGGATGCAAGTTGGAAGTTTTTCAGAATCAGGAAAGCACTGTTGTTTCAGTTTAAATTTTGTACAGGGTATTAAAAAATCCACTTGTCCATGTGATCAAAATGTACACAGTTCAGTTCTAAAGTGTCAACTGGTAGCAATGGCAAGTCTTTCCAGCATAAGATTAATGGCTTGTAGAGATCATTGGTTTTGTATGTTTTAATATATTATGCTGAAGGGTAAAAGGTTTTCTTAAAATCTTTGATAAATCAAAGTAAGTGTATTTCTTTCTTAGATTGTTGGCCTACGTGAGTCTGAACGAAAATTACAACGGCAGATTAAAGAACAGGAAATGAAGGCCATGGACCGGGAAAACATAATACGCGAATTAGAATCAGCGCTTGGACACATCAGGTTGCAGTGTGACAGGCAGCTCACCCTCCAGCGCAAAGAACACCAGAAAAAAATACAGCTGATATTGCAACATTTCAAAGGTATCTGCTGCTTGAAAGGGATCGTACAGCAAGTATTGTCTCCAGTCACTACAGAGAAATACTGTATTCCAACTGAAAAAATAAAAGAATAGGGTTCAGAGATATCTTTTGGCTGTCACTAATTCTGATGTCATGTAGGATGCTGAGGAATAGACACATGGTGTCTGCATGAGTGGAAAACTGAATCTTTTTTAAAGAAATATCAGAATTGCAGTATTTTCCTACTGAATTTACTGGTATTGGAAAGTTGAGATATACTGCTCCTGCTGATCTTAATGTTCTGTATACTATTAGAACTGACAATAAGGGTTGACATGGCCTTTTTGATCCTGTGTCATGCTAGTTAAAATGGGCACATTGCAAGCAAAGTGCTGTCAAGATACAAGACATACTCTGTCTAGCTGGGCATCTTGATTTCTGACATTTGGTTCTTAAACTAGTTTTATTTCTTCTAGAACAACAGAGTGAAGGTATTGCAGAAACCTTGAAAGAGTATGAAGTGAAAGTCCAGCAACTGGAAAAGGAATTGTTTTTCTATAAGAAAACCAGCAGAGAGATGAAGAAGAAATTGAAGGGCCTCTTTGGAGAGTCATCCCATCAAATATTGTCATCCAGTAAATGTGAGCATATTATCTGAAAATGTTTATGCAGTTTTCAGTAGACCATTTGAAGAGTGGTGAACATACAGAAGTATATCAGATATCTGTAAGTGTTGTAATTTTAGTGAACTAACTGTTCTTCAGGAATAAATTACACCTCTCAGTTTCAAGGGAGAGACAACATTGATTTATAGCTTTGGAAGTGGTATGACAGTGGTTTAAATTTTTGTTCTGTTTTCCCTGGATTTTAATATGATTTCAGCATCTACAACCTCAAATTATTATGGTTAAGACAAAGGAATTTTGCTATTTGAAAGAGTCTGAATGGTATTTTAACTAACAGCTTTGTTATGTGTCATGCACTTGATTTCTAAAAAGTTACTGTGAGACTGTCAATGAAAACTTCCATGCTTTAACTTACTAACTAGTTATTTATTTACTAGGTCTGAAAGAGAGGATTACACATATTCGTGGGGAAAAAAAAAGGTGCTTTCTAATGTGATTCTGTGCTTTGACATAAAAAATCCTTAACCAACTGAAAAAAATAACCAAAAAACACCAACAACCAACAGTTGCTATAAGTTTTTAATTGTTCTATGTCCTACTTGCCAGAGCTATTCACGTGGAGGTGAAAAGAAGGTTCAATTTCTTTGCTATTTCGGTTGCCTCATACCTCTCGATGACACCACAATACCTCTCACGCACAGTGCAGCCTCCTTGGCCCCATGTTTCTTCTTGAGGCTCAGCAAGACTGGTTCTTCCTCCAGTGGATGCTTCTGTTTCTTTCCACTCTGACAATGTCGTGCCTTCAACAAAGAGATGCCAACCACTTCCCTGCTACTCCCAGAGTGAATTAAGTCTTGGCTCTTGCCCTCTGGGCAGGATAATGAACCAACACATTCATTACCATAAAGTACACCATCAAACTGTGAACATGAACATTCCAGGGACTGGATTATAAATAAGGTGGGCAAGACTATTCTGTGTCTAGTATACAAAGAAGCATGTAGTTCAGGACAATGTATCCATGTCCTGAATATTCATAGGGAAACACCTATCCTAGGCAAATCGTAGCAATGGAAAGGAGGGAGAAGATGCTTGTGACTTTTCAAATTTTTCGGATGCATATACTTGCAAGTTTTATAAGAAATACTCTGCATTTGGTTATTTTTCTTTTCAATACATTGTGAGGCATGTTGCTATATAATGTAATAAAAACACTTTATAATTTGTTACTAAGCTTTAGAAATAATAAAATCCCTTTGTGTATATTGCAGTCAAATTTGCAGAGTCTGTTTTGTGTGTTGTATTACTATGATTGCTGACTGTTTTCTAATGTATGAATAATTTCATTTTTGTCATGGTTCAGTTGTTTCAAGACTGCCTGCTAGGATACATTACAAGTTAGAATGGTGAGGTTTTTATTAACAGCACCTTCTCAGATGAGAGTTATGACTAATACCTCTGATGTTTTTGTAGATGGCACACTCTTTGAACAGAAAGGACAAAATGTGAGGTGCTGATAATTTCTTACCATGTTCATGCTACAAGTTACCGATGCTATAAAAACCATATTGACTACCTGTGGCAGGCACTCAGAAGAGTAACTTTCAGCTATTTACCTCCTGATAAATTTCATTTTATATAACAGTGCTGGTGATGAGTTATCCTGTCAAGAGGAAGCAGAAATTGCTTCTGAAGATTTCAGGTGAAAACAGCTATTAAAATTTCATATATTTATTAACTACAAGTAAAAGTACTTCTTTGAAGCATCAGAAAACTCCCCATCTGACAGCCTGCTCAGTGTACTTCAAGCAATGAACAAAAATAATAAAATAATTTAAAATAATTCTATGCTGCTTTACTGGATTTTGTTACAATGTCAATTCCTCAAAATTTTTTTTGCGTTTTGCTTTAGAAACTATCTAGACACTGCTATAATGGACTGTAAACATGGAGAGAGAGAGACATTTTTCTGGCTAGTCTGGTGTATGGCAATACCATGTAATTATTAGCGAACAAACCTTTCTTTTCCTGCTGCGTTTTAGCATATGGTGAATGTGATTTCCAATTTCAGCTATATGTAATAGGAGAAGACACAACAAAATACAGAACTCCATTCTTGTTACACTGCAACTTTAAAGGAACTTCTCTTAATTGTGACAAAATATTGATTTTTTAACCACTTCAACATTGGACTGAATCTACAAAAATTCCTGGCAATATGTAGCTCATAAATTCAAGGAAAGATGAGTAGAATTTAAAAACA
>JAWWES010000094.1:35330370-35356058 GCA_035583135.1 Lophotriccus pileatus
GAAAGGAAAAGAGAAGTAAGAAAAAGAGAGAGAGAAAAAGAGATCACTAATCCTGGCTCCAGCCTTGATCCAGCTGAGGGGGTGTCCAGGGTCCTGAGGGCAGACGTGCCTGGGCTTTGTGGGGATACCTTTTTATAGAAAGGCTTTCCTTGCCTTGGAGATAAGTTTCTCGTTTTCTATGCAAATTTGTTGTCATGTGCAATTCTTTCTTCTAGACCTTTCTGGAAATGGGTCGTAGGGCTTTGGGTGTCTTTGTTGGTCTTGGATTGCCCTACAGTCCATGCCCACTTCTCGGCCTCATTCCTGCACTTGCACTGTACTGTGTCCTGCCTATCTCCAGGAGCTACAACAAGGATGTTTGCCATGGAAAAGTGTCCCTCTGTCTCTGCATGGCCGCCTTCTCCAGTCACATCCTGTTCTTTCCAAAACCGTATTATTACCAAAAATCCTTGCTTGTTACCAACGATTCTTGTCTCTTATTACCTACAATCCTTGGTTGGCTCCACAGCCATCTGGTTATTGGTGTTTGAGACATGCACACTAGCCCTTCTGGGATTCTACAAAATGTCTAGACTTCATAGCTATTAAATAAGTAAGCATGAATATTTTCCCACATGGATTTCTCACTTTTTCTTAACAGAGTAATTGGTTTTGAAAAGTCCGAAGAGTAGTGGGAATGGTTGGATTAGAAAAGAGCCCTCAAGGAAAGATTAACCATACTGGAATCCCTTATTTAAAGGGAAACAACAATCTGTTTGTGTTGTCCATTGTGAAAAGGACAATAAAGAAATAGAATAGTGAAACACTGAAATAAGTTTCTTGGAAAAATGTTGCTGGGGACCTCAGAACAGACTAGATAAACATGATAGAAATAATTCAGATAATATTCAGAAATAATTCAGATAAAATTCAGAAATAACTGACTTGGGAAAGAAACAGACTAAGTGACATTCTAGAATATTTGTAAATCTGAATATTGCCAATATAAAGGCTGACTGAAAAGTGATTTCTTCAAGAACTGGAACTAACTCAGTGTAGACTTTTAACTAACCAAGGGCAACCTTCTGCACAAATACAGAAACTTTTACTGTATATTGTCTCTTGGACTCTCTCTCCTGCGCTATAAAATATTTCAATTAGAGACTCACCTTCAAAGCATAACACAGTGGTATTTTACTATTTTAGTCCTGCCTATTATAAAATGCAATTATTAATAACTAGTTGCAAGATTAATATTGTATTTTTCTATATGGAATGAGAATTCTGTAGGATGTTTGAGATGTTTTTTAAAGTATGATGGTCAACTTAATTTTAAAATTTTAAACAGGGTGAACTTCTGAAAAACTTTCTAACTACCTGGAATTATTTTGAAAATACTTAGCGTGCAGACTTGTCTTGTTGCATAAATTTGTCTGGCATTCTTATAAGCAAGTTAGTCCTTAGCATTTTTCTTGGATATATTCCTTCTTAAGTTTTGTGAATTTTTTGGTTTTGATGAGAGTATTTTTCCAGAGAAGAATAAATTTTAGTTAGAACTCATTCAAAGCTGAACTTGGTTATTGAATAAGAAGGCTAGAAGGTATAGAGTGGGCTTCTGTGTTCAGTTGTTTCACTGAGGGTATAATTTCTTAGTGAACTGAAAAATGCAGCTAATCACCGTGCCCTGGCCAGCAATTTATGCTGCATTTTATGTAGCTGTGTCATGTGTTGAATGAGAAAACACAGCCACCTAAGGTGTAACTTTTGCCTTGTGGGAAGGAATGCTGGTTTTGACACATGGAAAGAAGGCAGCAAGGATATGTCCAAGAAAAAAGGATACTCATTTCCAGCAAAAGTCTAGACAAATTTATCCTACTTGTGACATTGCATCCTCAGTCTTTCAGCAGTGGATGGTTTCAGTGGCATAGGTGTATGGATATTAGTGTGTACTTGCTAGTGTGTAATTATATACATACTTGACCATGTGCATATATATAGTAGTGTGTATAATAGTATGTATTTATTGTCAGGATATGTGCCTGATTGAACCTACAGTAGGCTTTAAGAGAAATCAGCTTTTTGTTGTCACTAGTTATATAACTAGTGATGTAGATGTGAAGTTCTTCTCATGTCATTTTTTTGTACGAAAAAAATATTTCCTATCTTTCTCTGAGGAAAAAAAAAGGTTTAGAAAACATTATAAGGTATTTCTAGTTTGTGCAGTGCAAATGAGGTAATACAGCACATGTAAAAAATAGCTTGTTCATAAATTATTAAAATAGTTAGTTCAGTATTCAGTTGCATAAATGTATAATACTAATTTTTTTGTTTAGTTCAAGGAAGAAATCTCTAAGCGTTTCAAGTCCCACACTGATCAGCTTGTGTTGATATTTGCTGGAAAAATTTTAAAAGATCAAGATACTTTGACTCAGCATGGAATTCATGATGGACTCACTGTTCACCTGGTTATCAAAACACAAAACAGGTAACCTTAATGATGAGTGGCCTTTTTTACCTCTAAGAAGTAAAAATACTGTGAATTCTTAATAGCTTTTTGTTGGGCAAACCTAGATTTGACTAAGTCACTTTAATCAGCTCCTTAGTTTACAGCTGGTGCAGAATAACTGTCTGAAAGTACAGTGCTCTTTTCTTTGGTTTATCTTGTATTTTAATTGGTTTCAAATTCTAAATACACATCTCCTGCTTTTTTTTTTGTTATTTAACTTCTTGGGTTTCGTGCTGGAAGTGATTTGGCTCCATAGTTCTTAGATATTAGCTCTTATTCTCCATAGATTCATGTTGTGTAGGTTTTCTTTTCATGCACGAAAACTTTCAGAAAAGCTTTTTTCTCCTCTCTTGTCTGCCCCTCCACCTGCCTTTCCCTCAACTCTCTTCTTCCCTTTATTTCATCTGCGGTGAATTTTCTTTCCTTGTTTTACTAACACAGTGAGTAAAGACTCACTGTTTTGGTAAAACGAGGAAAGAAAATTTTTGACAACTGCTTTAGTGCAGTGAATTTCTCTGGTTGAACAGACTTTAGATTTGGGCTTTTTGAGTTATCTTTAGAATGATGGTGAGAAAGTTGTATCAGTTGAGCTGTGTCATCTGCACTTCTTGTGAAGTGCCCAAAAATCCTTTTGACAAGTAGAGGAATAGATCCCTCAAATGTAGCTTGCTTAGTCAATAGGGTGTTCGTTATCTACACTGAAAGCCTTCTTGTTCCTGTTCTACTTAGGTCTTTCCTGTGTGTGGTGAGGATCTCCTCTTAGAGGAAAATGTCAGATGTTGAAGGAAAGAGGATGGAATATAGGAGAGAACAGAACGGCTTTCCCTTTCCAGGCCTTACCAAGTCACAAAGGCTTGCTAGTAACATTAGCATGAAATACAAACGCTTGCTGAAATTAGTAGCATTAGCATTAAATGTAGGTACCTTTTGAAACTGATATCTTCAATTCCATGTTCACATCCTGGAGGAATTATCTTCTCTGTCCTGGAGTCAAAACACTTGCTTGTACTGTCAGGAGTCTCCCTCCCCTGTCCTGTTCCTCTTCTGCCTGAAATTTAGGCTGATACAAGCCTCCATCCCAAACCTGCAGACAATATTAGTTAATACTTCAATTCTATACTTTGTTTACCTGAACTAGTATTCTATTGTAGCCATTTTTTGTTGCTTTTTTTGGGTGTGGCAGAGAGGCTCCATGAGTAGTGTTAGCAGGATGCTTTTGATTGTACAGTCTTCAGTGGGTTCAGAGGTTGGAGTTACAATAGCTATACATACTGAAATACCAGTGCCAGTCTCTGATACCTTCTTGGACTTGGCCTCTGGGTGAATTTGGGGAATTTGTGGTGTCCCTGGGTCTGTCCTATCAGCATTGCAATCCATCTCTTCACTCTCTCCCACCTTTTTCCATAATTTTAGAAGAGTATTATTATTACCTGCAGAGTGTTTTGATCGTGTCTTGGACAAGGAAGTACAAACAAAAAACTACATGTGCCTATGCCATCTTCAAATGAGGCATTAGTATTTTCACCCACTAGCTTTGCTTGAGAAAACAAAAAATATGCTCCTAAAACCTGCTAGAGAGAAATGTCAGCACAATGCAAATCACCTCTGCGAAAGTATAACGTTATCCTGAAACACCTTAATATTCTTCTTGCTGAAATACCTGAATTTTATGCTTGTCCTGAAAGACAAGATCTAGACCATGCCAGTGTGGCCAGCCAAGTGCAGATTTTTGTCCATGAGTAGTATCAAGAGTGATTTGTTTCCAGCCACTTAAGGCTATGCCATTTACTTTTCTGTTGACTGTTGCAGTTACTGTTGCTGCCATATATCTGAATAGACAAGGGTTCTTCTCCAAAACTGCATCTGAAGATGATCTTTTTCCTTCTAAACCATATTAGGTGTGTAACTTTCAAACAGAATCCTCAAATATTCCAACCAATCATTGTTGAAAAAGAGGTGATTTTTAACTGTGCTACATTTTCCGGAATGATACAGACTTTCATTTTAGTCTTGTAACCTGGCTTGTGTGGTGTCAGAGTAGCAGTGAGTGATTAGCAATGGGCAGTGAAGATGCACTGGATTTCTGAATAGAGTTCCGGGTCAACACCTATAATTTGTTCACAGGCAACAGGAGGAATCATAATGCAAAGTGGGTATGAAAGATGATGTGCACTTTACAGGAGTTTCCAGTTTCCATGGAAGAAGTATGAACTGAAAATTTCAGTCTCATCTACTTTTCTGTCATGTTTTTGAGAACTTTCGTGTTTGTTACATGAAGAGATATAATTGCTTCGCAAAACAGCTTCTCAGTTGAAAATACAAATAGGACTTTATTATTATTATTTTTCTTTTGCTTATGGAGCAGAAATTTTTGTGTTTTCTAGACCAAAGAAAACCAAATATCTCTAGCAGGAGATTCACAGTCAATATACAGTCTATAATCTTCCTCCTTCAAGTTACAGCTCCTTGGCCAATGGTAGTTATCTTGTATTTGCAGTTGCTGTTAATGGAGTTAGAGAACTGTTAAAAAAACCTCAGGAAAGCCTCTGCATCTGAGCCATCTTTCAAGCATGGGTTTTTTTGTTATGCTTGGGGTTTCTTTTCCTGATCTTTGCTTGAGTGGAGCAAGCACAGAATTTTGTTATAGCAGAAAGACACTCCAAGATGAATTGAAGTATGAAGTCTAGTGTACTGTCAAATTTTGAAATCTGTGTGAGGTCTCAATTCATAGTTTTACAAGTTATTTTATGCTGTAGTACTGTAAATACAGGCATTTATGAGATTGACTGTTGAACCAGACTGGAGAGCTGATTTGAATTTCAAACTAGCCTCTTTTCTTTTTGAACAGAGAGGTCAGGCTGGCTTTATTCTAGCTCAGTTCCTTGATCTCTTTTGCTACATGGCAACACCTGTGCTTATCCCTGCAGTAGAAAGGTGTGGTGAGTACATAATATGGGCAGCTTTTAGTCCCTGCGCTACACTGTGCTTGCTTTAGCTTTATGTAACTACATTTTTATCCTGTTCTTGAAGTCTTAAAGGTACTGAATCTGATATATAGTGAAATGCAACATTAACTGAATTTCACATTCGATAAAGCTTCTTGTTAAAGATGTGTGAAACAAATGCCACATTAAATTTGTAGGGCTTTAATTCTTTAAGGTTCATGAATGTAATTGATAGTATTTGAGTATAGTGGGATAAGGCAAGGGTTCTTAAAGCAAGGTAAGGACAGAGGAAACAATTCATTGGCAGACATCCCAGGATAGGATGAGAAAGTGGTAATGGCTTCAGTGGTACCTATCTGTTTTTTTAATATTTGAAACTACTGTTCTGAAAAATTACACGTATCTGAGAAAGATTTGTCTTAGGAAGCCATCTGCAGATAACTGATTTTTGAGAAGGAATCAAAATGTAATTTAAGATTCTCAAGTGTAGTACTATTCCTACATTAAATGGCATTACTTAAAATAACTTTTTAAACTCACAGGTTTTAAAATTGCTTTTTTAGATCACAAGACCACCCAGCTCAACAGGCAAACACCAGTGGGAATGGTGCTACCACATCAACATCAAACACTAGTACTTCAACACCAGCTTCAACAAATAGTAACCCTTTTGGCTTGGGTAAGAATTTTGGTTAGGTAGCATTGTGGGATTCAGGTAATTGTCCCCGAAGTTTTATTCTACTGTAGTCAGAACTTAAAAAAAAATCCAAACACACCAGCCAAAAAGCTGATTACAAGTATGTTTCTAATTGGTTGTAGAAGGTCTCTGATGTGTGAGTTACCAGAGGAAAGTGGTTTCTTTAATTTTATACAGAATCACAGAATAGTTTGGGTTGGAAGGGACCTTTAAAGGTCATGTAGTCCAACCCCCCTGCGATGAACAAGGACATCTTTAACTAGATCAGGTTGTTCAGAGCCCCATTCAACCTGACCATCAGTGTTTCCAGGGATGAGGCATCCACCACCTCTCTGGGCAAACAGTGCCAGGGTTTCATGACAAACTTCAGACTTTTACCTTTCACCTTTAGCAGTAAGGTGCTACTGATGTTATATTTTGGCACTATGGATAATGAAACTTCTTCCAGTGTCCTTGTGTTCCTTAAACATGCATCTGAATTCCTGTTATCTGAGAACTGATGAATCATTGAAGTTGGACCTGTAACAGGAAGCAAAGATCTGCAGTAGAAACAGTAAAATTGCTGCTAATCTTACAATTAAGTATTTCTCAGGTTTCAAGTCTTGATTGTATTATGAGTCTTTGCTTTTATGAATAAAGAGGCTGCAGTCTATTGACTTAAAATAATAACGTAAATTCATTTGCAGTTGGGTTTTTGTTTGATTCTTTTTCACCTTTTTTTGCATTTTCAGGGTGGGGTAGAGGTAGATTGGAATAGTAAGGAATTGATTGTTTAGGTTTAGTGGTTCCTCAGTCTGAGTAATACCTGAAATTTTTTATTTGGACTCAGCAAAGGACAGCAATTCAAAACATAATTAGCTCTTGGTGTACTGCTGCCAAGAGAAACTCTGCTTTTAATTAGAATAGGAAAGATGACTCATATTGGGAGTTCTCTCTTGGTTTTAGTCTAACCAAGAGGAGACAGATAAATGATTTTTACAAATGCAATTGGTAAGTGTTGATGGTGAGGGTGAGACCTGGACCTAAAGCCCCAAAAGTCAAACATTTCTTGTATCCTGGCTGTGGAAAATTAAAAGAAAAGCTGTTAGAATTGTAGCAAGTTATATTTAAGATACAGTTTGTTGGATTTTTGTTATTTAAAGAAACAAACTATTAGTGGGTAACTCCTTAACAGCCTTTCAAAGATGGACCTTTCCATTAATTTTCATTATTTTGAAGTGTAGGATATGTTCCAGTTCTGTATTTAGAAAGGACCTGGATGTGTTTGGAAGTATACTAGAAACTGGAAGTTCAAATATATTTTTTTCGTCCTCTTAAAGGTGGCCTTGGAGGTTTGGCAGGTCTGAGTAGCCTGGGCTTAAATACTTCAAACTTTTCGGAGTTGCAAAGTCAGATGCAACGGCAACTTATGTCCAACCCAGAAATGATGGTTCAGATAATGGAAAATCCATTTGTTCAGAGCATGCTTTCAAATCCTGACCTGATGAGGCAGTTAATTATGGCCAACCCTCAAATGCAGCAACTGATACAGAGAAATCCAGAAATCAGTCACATGCTGAATAATCCAGATATAATGAGACAGGTATGTAGAAAGATCTGTTCATGACCTTTGATTATACTGTAACTATAAACAACAGAGCAGGAATTGAACATGCTTAGTAGAGTGTTTGAACGTTCTTGAAGTATTTAAGCTTATTCAAAATTCATAAAAGGTTGCCATGGACAACTAATGTTTATTTTTCTACTTTTTTATTGTTCAAAATAGACTGATAATTCAGAAAACGTGCAGCACAGTTTTAAAAGACATTGAAGACTGTGTAGTCATGTCTTCTGAGGCTAGAATTGGATGTGTCTGTCTGCACTTAAAACCTGTTGTCTAGCCTACAAATTTAACAAAAGTAATTCTCCAAAATACTACATATTTTATCTCACTTCTAAATGCTTTTAAAATTAGATGATAACGTAAGATATGTTGTGTTGCAGAATGTATCAAAACCCAAATAGATAAATAGATGCTTTTTAAACGTGTTTTTATTTTAAAGTTCATACTATAGGTTGCCTGCTGTAATGGTGCTACAAATGATAAGAATATATTGTGTGGAAAAGATGAAGGAAGAAAAGCGTAGTTCATTCATCGGTTTTCTTTTGGTTAGCCAGTCTTCCTGACCCAATCAGCTGTGGTAGAATGCTGGCTAAACACCCAATTGTGTTGAGTCACACTTAAGCTTGATTCAGCTTTGATCATTATTTCAAACTGGGTTAGACTGGGGTAACTAAGATATTGCCAAATGCTGACGTTTTCACTTTAGAATGAATTTCTTATTAATACAGATTAAACGTTCCACTTCTCTAGACACTAGAACTTGCTAGAAACCCTGCAATGATGCAGGAAATGATGCGAAACCAGGACCGGGCCTTGAGCAACCTTGAAAGTATACCAGGGGGATACAATGCCTTGCGACGCATGTACACAGATATTCAGGAGCCAATACTGAATGCAGCACAGGAACAGGTGAGAAAACATTACAAATGACAACAAAAGTGAATATTTATTTTTTTAAATAAAAGCATGGAAGTAATGGAAGTAATGTAAATTTCCAAATGTGTACTTGGCGAAACATTTCTTGAAACTTGCAAGTTGTTTGTAGCCTTCTACTCTTGAGAGGAAAGAACTTTAAAAATCCTCATATTCTCGTTAGCCTGAAGAAGTATAGGTATCACTTTGTGTGACTGAGAAGCTATTTTAAAGTTAATATATTTCTGTATTACTTAATTTTTAATTTCTTTAATTATTTGCCTTAAAATTTAGAGGTGCAGTAAAATCTTTTTAAGGGTGTGTTTAGTAACTTTGAACCGAAAATGAGAAGAATAAAAGGCTTTTAAGTTGGAAACCAGTATACAAGATACCATCTTACTGTGATAAAAATACAGTGTAGTAGCAACCCCACTTACGAAAAGGAATGTGATTTAATTTTTTTGAAGGCTCTAGTATCTCTCAATGTTAGTGTCTTTTCACAGTATTTAACTGTTGTTACTGTAGAATCCTGAGTATAACTGATTAAGAGCAGCAAACATTTATCTTCATGATTCATTTGGAAAGGTAACTTGTCAATTACATGTTTGCTTTCCTTTCTCTGTAGTTTGGAGGTAACCCATTTGCTTCTTTAGTGAGCAATGCATCAACAGGAGGGGACAGTCAGCCATCTCGTACAGAAAATAGAGATCCTCTGCCAAATCCCTGGGCTCCTCAGTCCAGCTCACAGACTTCCACAACAAATACCAACACTAGTGGTGAGAGCAGTGGCAGTAGCAATGCTGAAAATAGTACTTCTGGCACTACAGGAAGCTCAACTGGACCGAACTTGGGGCCTGGACTAGGAGGTGTGTTTGTTGCTGCAATTGTATATATTTGCACATACTTGAAAGCTTACTGAAATGATTCTTTCATTAGAAAGAGTGTTTTTGATTCAAAGTTGTTATTGCTATTTACTTTTGTAAATAGCATTTTACTAGTATAATTTACATTTTACTAGTATCAAAGTTCTCTGTAGAAAAAAATATGAAAAATAATTTAAGGCTATAACAGTGTTACTTAAACACTCTTTAAATTTAAGTTGTCTTAAAATAACAGAAGTAGGGAATCTCCAGATGAATTGTGTTCTTTTTCGATTTCAAGGCAAATGTGAAAACAGCTAATAATGTGAGTACTTAATGGGACTGCTTCTTGGATACAGCATCTGTCTTAGGTTCTAGGATAACTGTATCTGTGTAAGCATAAGCACAGTAAGATATATTTCAAGGTCTAAAACACATAAAAAACAGGTGGTTGTAGCCTGGTTTTAGATAGTCTGGTGGTAGTCAAGATGTCTACTAAAGTGGCCTTTTACTTTTTTTAAGCTGGTATGTTCAACACACCAGGAATGCAAAGCTTATTGCAACAGATAACAGAAAACCCACAACTTATGCAGAATATGTTGTCTGCACCCTACATGAGAAGCATGATGCAATCATTAAGCCAGAATCCTGATCTTGCAGTACAGGTAAATTGCATTTGGTGTAGTGATGTATTTATTGTGTGTATTGCAGTAAAAAAACCCCACAAAACACAAAACCCAAATAGCTCTACAGCTGTATGTATTGAATTACCCTGTTTTTGATGTTAATCTCTAACTCACTGAAATTATTACCTACTTGCACTTAACAATTTGTCACAGTGAATTTCTTCAATTTGTAGTTGGACATCATGTTTGACATGCTTCTAAAGTGACTTGTAACGCTATGTATGTTTTGTATAGCCCTGAACTTGTGACCCAGCATAAGAAACAGACAAAACAAATGCTTTGGTAAATTAAGATGGATCTATTGGTAAATAAATACCCCCCACTAACTTGGGAGAAGTGAAGGGAGGGGACTTGGTACCATATCTAGATGTTACTCTGTTTTTAACTTCACTTTTGTGACCTGTGCTCCCTCTAAAAATGCAGATGCTGTTTTATGAATGGTATTGTAGCGGTGCTTTCAAATTTTACTTAAAGCAGTAATATTAAAAGTCAAATCCTGAACTGAGATTGAAAAAACATTATCTCTTCTGTATTAAATACTCACTTGGAAATATCCTTGACTTCAAGTAATGTTTACAGGGAGCTATTGCTTAGATTTGTAGTTAAGGCTGAGCATAAAAGGATTTTCTTGGCAAGCCTACCTCATTTGTATCTGGAAATTCACTCACTTAAAGATAAAAAACCCCAATCAAGCAACACCAAAATAAAGCAAAACACCTCCAAAAAGTTTTGGCCAAAAGAAGAGTTGATTATTATTATTCATGAATATGAAGTTATTTTCATTGTCTATTACCATATCAGTAGTTGTTGTAAAATCTTCTATGGATTTTACTGCTCGATCTTTGAAGTTAAATATTTTTGTCTTATAGATGATGTTGAATAATCCTTTATTTGTTGGAAATCCTCAACTTCAGGAACAAATGAGACAACAACTTCCCACTTTTCTTCAGCAAGTAAGATGAGATACTAGCTGTTAATATATGTCTGCAAGTCAGTGAGCAATATTTTTAGTAAACTGGTGCCTGTCTTGGTTTTGGCTAATAGCTAAATTCTGCAATATATTCTTGCTTTAGGAAGTAAGTCATATTGTCCCTTAATAATATTCTTGCTTACTATCTCCATCCCTTTCAAAAAAGTGATTGTTGTCTGTGATTAGATGTTGATAATATTGCAACTTTTACTTCCTTGCTTATCTACTGGTGTTTATATTATGGGGTTGGGACACAGAAACCATGGAATCTGCATAATGGAAGGCATCTTTTGCAATGAAGGGCAATTGCCCAGCAGAACTAGGAAAGACTTGCTGCTACTGGAATTAATAACATTAGTAGATAAGATCCAGGTCACCTAAGTGCCCTGAGAATAGTTGTGCCACCATTTCTGTAAGACAGCTTTAAATATCAGACAGTAAACTAGTTGCAGCAGTTTTCATTGGAGAACCCAAAACCATTTCCTCTTTAAAATTTGAGTAACCTTTGCCATCTATGTATTTAGTTATTCTTTAACTTTTAGCTATCAGGAAGATAAAAATTCAGGACATGAATGGAGAGTAGTAACTTGTGTACTGAAGTCTCCTTAGTAACTTGTGTACTGAAGTCTCTTTCTTCATATCCTGTTCTCCAATTCTGCTCTTCACCAGAGGAAGCTTAAATCTGTGATTTCTACATGAATCAGAAGGGGTTTTCCAGCAAAAATTGTTTGGTCTAGTAGCCAGGGGAAGGGTTCTAAGATTATAAGCCTGCCCACAATTTGAAGTAGGTCTGGCTACCAAAACGATGTAATTTGTAATAGAAACTTATTTCTCACTCATCTGTTGCGTCTCTTAGCAGAAGTAAGCTTAAGCCACTAGTTTTGTTTTTGTATATAAATAGTCAGGTTTTTGGATGCTTCAGTTCAGAATTCAAAAGGATTTGCCTTTTAAATCATTAGTGGATGTGGGAGCAAATTTTTAATTGAAGTCATTGTAGAGTGAGAAACCTTGAATGTTATATGTTTGCTTGCATGTATGTTTTGCAGTGTATTTGTTTACATTTCAGTCTGTGAAGGCACTGCATATGAGAAGATGTGTACAAATAGTCACGAGGAAACTGCTGTGACCTGAAATTAGCTAGGAAAAAGGAGTGTATTAGTTTTTCTTAGATATCTATTGGGCAAGTTTCATCACATTGAGTGTTGTTGCTTACCAGTAGTATGATAATTGATGATAGGATGCCAATTCTAGAATAAAGTTGTACTAATACAGACCTATGGCTTTGAAAGATTGAGGTCTGTAATAAAAAATACTACTCCTTGTGTACTTCTCATCTGAAAGGCTTTGCCCACATCTAGAAAGTTCATTGATTACTTTCTATGAAAGTTTTCTCACAGAAGAAAATAACTAAAGGATTTCCTGTAAATATTCAACTACAAAATTGAAAAACAAGTTCTGAAATTGTGTCAGATTCTATAAGAGATCTAACAAAAAAATTAATTTGGAACATCTGCATATGATTAAGAGTTTCTCTCCTTTTCTTAGATGCAGAATCCTGACACATTATCAGCTATGTCAAACCCTAGAGCAATGCAGGCTCTGCTACAGATTCAGCAGGGCTTGCAGACATTAGCAACAGAAGCACCGGGCCTTATACCAGGGTAAGAATTGATTTAGATAGGAACTTCTCCCTTGTATTGTTCATTCTTTTTACATTTAGAGATTTATTAAGTTTTTATTAAACACTCCTCTTCCTGCCTCTTTTTAGTTTAACTACAATTGTTTTAGAATCTCTCACATTTTTGCCTGCTGTGTACTGCCAAACAGTGATAACTCTGGTCTTTCTCTTGGTACTTTATTTAAGTTGTCGTCCCCTCTTTGACAGAATTTGTACATAGTAATTAAAAAAAATGAGAAGAGACAAGCTAGTATTTATTATTCAAGTGGTGTATTTCTTTTTCTGTAATTTATACAGATTTAATCCTGGTTTAGGTGGATTGGGTAGCAGTGGAGCTCCTACAGAGTCCACTGTACCTAGTTCTGCTTCAACTGAAAATACAAGTCCAGCTTCAGGAACTGCTGAACCTGGTCACCAGCAGTTTGTCCACCAGATGTTGCAGGCACTTGCTGGTGCAAATGCTCAGGTAAAGTACATCACCGTGTCGTAGATGTTTTGACTTTTTACTTTGGTTTGTTTTTTGGGTTTTTTTTGTAAACCACTGGAAAGGAGGCTGATAATTGAAGGGAGGGTCCCCTGGATGCTTCTGTTCGAAGAGCAGCAGAGGAGGCTTAAAAGTGTTGTTGCAGCTATTCAAGTAAATGCTGAAAAAAAATACCAAATTTGAGTAAAAGTGTCAGTTGATTTTTATATACTCATCTTCATGCCCTGGAGTTTCAGAAATGCTTGTACAGATTGAGGCAGATAGAGGTCATAAGATTCATTGATAAGTGTAGTGTGGGTTCAGGCAAGAGTAAATCTTAAGCATATTTACCTCTGTGCTCTTTGCCTTTACTGTTGTTACTCTTTAGCTGTAACTAAATCTCTGTCCCCCTCTTTGGAATAGCCACTTTCTACCTAGTTGCAGCCTGAATTTGTACATTAATATCCTGCAGTTCCAGATTGCAGTGCATTTTGTTAACATACTGAGTGGGATTAATGATTCCAGAGAACTCGAGAAGTCAAGTAGAGGTAGCAACTTCCAGTAGTAGTAGGGTGGCAAGCATGCTGTTAACTTTCAGGAATGTTGTGTGAAACAACACCCTTACGCTGTGGTACCTACCCTGTGCAATGGCAGACTCCTGGTGGAAAGGGCAGTGCTGCTTTTCCCTCCTCTTCTACCATGGAGTGAGTTAGTTCAGCTTTGCTGATCTGGCAGATTTTTTCTTCTTTGTTATCTAACCACTTGAAAGCATTCATGGGTGTTACTGTACCAAACCATATTCTTATATGTTTTAATTTTTGCTGTCAAATCTTACCCTACTGGGTCAAACATTTTGTTTAGTTTTGTTTGAGGAAAGCAGGTTGGGGGGCAGTTCTTAAATATCAGGTTACATCTTCATTTATTGGTTTGTAACCATGTGGAGATTTTAAATACAGGTGGTAATTTCTTGATGTGTGAAACTGCTGAATTAGAACAATGGGAAAATTAGCAGTAGCTGCACAAGTTTTGTATACCAATCTAAACTGAGTCACTGATTTTAAAAAGTGACTTCCCAGCATGCTATTTTCCTATAATTGTTCTGATTAAAAGAATGCCTCTGAAGGTCTTACCACTGAAATAAGGCAGATTTTTGCCATGAGTTTATGTAAGCAGAATTTTTCTATAAAGCAGAACTGTCAGTTTGCCTTAGGCTCAAGCTTTCTAACAGTTAAGATTTTGATAATTTTAGTCAACAAATACTTGGAGTGTTACAAAAGAGGTGATTTGTATGTCAAGGAAAAGTAAGGCCTGTGATGATCAATATTGCTGACAGCAACATTATACTCTTTGCTGTTCCACATTACTATGTTGAACTCTGTTTCATTTTTAAAGAAATATGTATATGCATATCTTTAAGAAATGGGTCATGGGACATAAATTTAATTTAAAACTCTTTTATCAAACAATCAGTTTTCCCTAGAGTTTTTTGGGAATGTTACATAAGTGTAGTAACTCTTTAGATTTGAAGGTGCTGACTTGTTAAAAAAATTATTCAATTGTTAATTGAATTTGTCAGTATATATTTTTTGGAACTTGGAAAAGGTAGAGCCAAAAATTAGGGAAGACAAAGTGGTGCAGAACCAAACTACGTTTAATTTCTGTATTTTGCTGTATGCATATTACGTTTTTATCGTTTTAAATTTTGTTCTTAGCAGTTACAAAACCCAGAAGTTCGATTTCAGCAACAACTGGAACAGCTGAGTGCAATGGGCTTTCTGAACCGTGAAGCAAATTTACAAGCATTAATAGCAACAGGAGGAGACATCAATGCAGCTATCGAGAGGCTGCTTGGCTCTCAGCCTTCATAGCAGTGTTTCTTTTAACTTTAAAAAATGTAATTTATTTTTGATAACAGCTCTGAAATCTTTCAAATTGCTTTATTTCATTCTGACTCTTGGGATTGTCTTGTTATAACTGAAACTAGCCTGATGCATTTGAAGGTGGAGTGCAGTAGTTTTCTTCAAAGAGTGGGAATCAATGCATCTTCACTTTCTTGAATGCATCAGTTCTTTTGTTCTGCATTATTTGTGATTTTTTTGAAACAATATCAGCTTTCACAGTTGGATGAACAAGTTTTGTCTGACCTACAAATGGCCAATGTATTTACTACCTAAACAGTATCCTTCAGTAGTAATTTATGTAGATTACAAATTAAAAAAGGAAACAAATTAATTGAAGCTGTGGGTACCAATACTGCTTATTGTGATTTTGGCATGTTGTTTTTCTTGACTAGCAAAATGCTGGAAGATTTATACCACTTGAGTAATGTACCATCTTTTGCTTTAATTTGTATAAACACAATATATACAATGCAGACAGCTCATTTCTAGAGATTTACACATTACAATAGAATGAGATTGTAAGTAATGGGAAAAAAAAAAAAAAACCAACAAAACCCACACAAACCAAAAATGAACACAGGAAAAAAAGTCCTAAGACTTGGATTTGGTGTAGAATCTTCCAGGATCTTTGGTAACCATTTCAGAAAAAATGCTTAAGCAAGTTCAGTTAAAATGTACTAGAATTACTGTTCGGGTTGTCTCTTTACAGTTAACTGTACAGAAACTTGCGTTATAACATTATCTCAGTATTCACAAAGATTAACTGTAAATTACTTTTGTCATTGTGCAAATTAAAGGAGGCAGGGCCTTGTGCTCTGGAATTGCTTCTAAGGCTTTTTGGCTTGTTCCACTGAGATTCTAACATATTCTGATTTGTAATTGGAGACGTTATTTTCATTCATGGTCATATGATACTCTAATTACTTTTAACCACCAAGTAAAAATACTGTATAGCTTTTGAGTTTCTATTGGTAGTTACTTCTCTTGTGCACAGGTAATGAATTAAAAAAATCTTCAAGCATCTTGTCTCTGTGTGTTTGTAGTTGATCCATTCTCTAGACTTCAGGGTGACTGTCCAGCTTCAGAGCATTTGAGTGCAAGTTCTGGGAATGTTCATCAGCTCTGGGCTAAGATTAGTAAACAACTCTTGGAGTGTGAGATGGAGGCAAGAGAGTAAGAGTTGCATGATGTTTAAGACTTTTAGCATAGAAAAAGTGGGGATAGAAGAATATAAGATTAAATGAATAGCATCTGCTTTTTATTGGTTTGGGGTTTTTTTTGTGTCTGTAGTTGTGAACATGCTCACTAAATTGTATTGCTTTTAAACACTTGGTTTGAGCACTCTCTCTTTTGACAAGTACAAATTCGATTTGCTCAAAAGCAGTGCTTGCAAGTGGTTTTAGGTTACCCACTTTGAGTTAAAGCTGTTAATCAGTCTGATGAAACAGAATTATAATGCAGGATAATGGGAGAACTTGAGCACACTTCAGCGTATAGTGAAATTTTAAAAACTTTTGGCAAAGCCATGCATGCAGTTTGTCATTAAGTGCATTGTGTTATCACAGAAGAGGAGTTTTACTCACTGTCCAGTAATCCTGTCTCTTACTTTGCCATTAGGTAAATTGATCAAACAATGCTGTTGGATGGTACTTGGGAAATGTTCAAGAAAATCTCGTGGTTGGCAGCCTCTGCCTTTGGATTGAAGATTCATAATATAACAGCAACACAGAGTGTTAAACAGACAGATAATTTGATAAATACATTTTATTTTAATCTAATTTAACATAATCAAAACCTTAGGAAAAAACCTACAGTTTGGATTTGGAATTGTTATTATTTCCCAGCCAGTGTTCGGATCCATTACTGTATCTGCACAGCGACTTCTGTTGGAAGGGGAGCTTTCCATTGCCATTGCAAGGCTGTGATAGCATCGTAGAATTGCTTAGTTTGGAAGGGACCTTAAAGGTCATTAGTTACAGACCCCCTGCCATGGGCAGGGATGATGCCCAATAGACCAAGTTGCTCAGAGCCCCATTTTGCTTGGCCTTGAACGCTTCCAGGGACAGAGCACTGACAGCTTCTCTGTAGCCTGTTCCAGTGCCTCACCACCCTCACAGTAAATTTCTTCCTAACATCTAATCTAAACTTGCCCTCCTTCAGCTAAAGGCTGTTCCCTCTGTACTATCACTCTATGTCCTTGTAAAAAATCTCTCTCTAGTTTTCTTGTAGGCCCCCTATAGCACCTGGAACTGCTCTAAGCTCAGCCTGGGGCCTTCTCTTCTCGAGGATGAACAATCCCACCTCTCACAGCCTGTCTCCATAGGAGAGGTGCTCCAGCCCTCTGATCAATTTAGTGGCCCTCCTCTGGACTTGCTCCAGGAGATCGGTCTTTCTTACATTGAGTGCACCAGAGCTGGATGCAGTGCTCCAGGAGAGGTCTCAACAGAGCAGAGTAGAGGGGGAGAATCCCCTCCCTCGACCTAAGGACTGAGCCATGGTGCTCTTGATGCAGCCCTGCATACGATTGACAATAGTAAGAAAGATCCCCTGGAAAAACATTTTTGCAGGTGCTGGTCCCTTTTCAAACATCTCCTAAGGACAAAGGAACGGATAATTCCCAAATGCTGGAAGTCAAGCTGGCGAGGCAGAAGGCCAGCTTGGCTGAGCAGGGATCTTCCCTTGCAAATAAAGCAAAAAAGGAAGGTGTATGCCCAGTGGAAGCAAGGTCAAGTGCCATGGGAAGAATTCAGATGCTGCTTGCTGCTGTAGGGAGAAAATTTGTGTGGCCAAGTCTCAGCTGGAGTTGAAGCTGGCCAGAAATGTGGGGGACAATAAAAAGACTATTTTCACATATATTAATGGCAATAGGCAGAATAGAAATACCATAGAAATATAATCCCATGACAGGATGAGGATGGTCACCTCACAAACAGGGATGAAGACAAGACAGAATTGTTTAATTCTTTCTTTGCCTCTGTCTTCGACAGAGGTGACGGACCAAGTTGGTCACAGTAACCTGGGCTGAAGGACCATGACTGTGAGAATGATCAACTCCCAGTTGATCCTGAACTTGTGCGGGATCTGCTGCTCCAGCTGGATCCCTACAAATCTATGGGGCCTGATGGGATTCATCCCAGAATCCTCAGAGAGATGGCTGATGTCATCACAAAATCTCTCTTGATTTTTGAGTAGTCTTGGGAATCCAGAGAGGTCCCAGCTGACTGGAAGCTGGTGAACATTGTCCTGATTTTCAAGAGGGGCAAGAAGGAGAGCCCTAGAAACTACAGGCCTGTCAGTCTCACTTCAGTGTCTGCTAAAATTGTAGAGAAGGTTATTCTGAGAAGAATTGAAAAACATCTGAAAGACAGTGCAGTCGTTGGTCTCAGCCAGCACGGCTTCATGAGAGGAATGTCCTTCTTATCAAACCTGATTTCCTTTTATGACAAGGTCATCCACCTGGTTGATCAAGGAAAGTCAGTTGATGTCAGCATTTTGGATTTCAGTAAAGCTTTCAATACTGTCTCTCACAGGATCCTCCTGGACAAACACATTGTGTGGTGGGTGAGCAATTGGCTCATGAGTCGAGCACAGAGGGTAACAGTGAATGGGCTAACATCAAACTGGTGACTTGTCACTAGTCAGTACTCCTCACTGGTCTCCAGATGGACAATGAACCTTGAATGCAACTCTCTGAGTGCAACCATCCAGTCAATTCCTTGTCCATTGAGTGGTCCATCTGTCAAATCCATGTCTCTGCAGTTTGGAGCCGAGTCACGCGGGACAGTGTTAAATGCTCTGCATAAGTGCAGAGAGATGATATCAGTCACTTTTCTCTCATCCAACACCACTGCAACCCTGTCGTAGGCAGCCACCAAATTTGTCGGGTACAATTTGCCCTTAGTGAAGCTGTCTGTCACCAATCATCTCTGTATTTTCCATGTGCCTTAGCATAGTTCTCAGGAGGCCCTGCTCCATGATCTTGCCAGGTACTGAGATGAGACTGACGAGCCTGTAGTTCCCTGGGTCTCCCTATTTTCCTCTTAAAAATAAATGGATGTTATGTTTCACCTTTTCCAGTCTGTGGGAAATTCCATAGAGAACTGCCATGACTTCTCAGATATGATGGATACTGGCTTAGCCACTTCCTTGGCCAGTTCCCTCACGGCCCATTGTTGTATCTCCTCATGTCTCATGGACTTGTGCACCTTCAGATTCCTTAAGTGGTCTTGAACCTGATCTTCTCCTACAGTGGACAGTTTTTCCTTCTTCCAGTCTTCAATCTTCCAATCCCATCTTTCACCTTCTGCAACTCGGGAAGCGTGGCTGGAGCACTTGCTGTTCTGAGCCAACTTCCGTTTCAGTTGCTAAGCTTG
This sequence comes from Lophotriccus pileatus, assembly GCA_035583135.1. Taxonomy (NCBI): domain Eukaryota; kingdom Metazoa; phylum Chordata; class Aves; order Passeriformes; family Tyrannidae; genus Lophotriccus; species Lophotriccus pileatus. The sequence continues at coordinate 35,349,944 of JAWWES010000094.1, forward strand.
AAAACCTGCCCTGAGACTTGTGCTCTGTGCACCTGTGTTAAGGGAAGGATAGAGTCCCAGACACCTGACTCCAGGACCACCACAGGCCCCCAGCTCCTCTGACTCTTTCCTGGAGGGCTCCAAAAGGCTGACTGCACACATGCAAACAATATAGCATGAATGGTGCAAAAAACCTATTTTACATTAGAGACAAGGTAAACTATAAAAGTAAGTGGATTGGTCCTGGTTTCTCTTTCTGTTGACCCAGACCCAGACCATCCACAGCAGCAGGACCAATGCAGGACTCTCTCTTCCAATCACAACTGTCCTGTTCCAACAGTCAGAATGTTTGAGGGAAAACATGCTTACATGTCTTACGCCTTGTCCTCCACACAGATGTCAGTGGTTGAAGTCCCTCATGAGGACCAGAGTTTGTGAATGTGAGGCTGCTCCTGTCTGTCTAGACAGCCTCATCAGCTTGATCTTCCTGGTCAGGTGGCCTGTAGCGGGCTCCACTATAAAGTTACCTGTGCTTGCCCTCCCTCTAAGCCAGCTCTAAGCATTAAGTCAGCTCCTCCCCAGTCTCTCTCGAGGTGGAGCTCCGTGCACTCCAGTTGGTCATCAGAGAGGTTGACACCTCCTTGTCTCCCCTGCCTGTCCTTCCTAAAGAGACTGTATCCTTCCATTCCAGTGTGCTGCAGTCATAGGAGTTTCTACTGTGTTTCCATGATGCCAATAAGATCATTGCTGTGCAGGCATGCACACATCTCTAGTTTATTCCCCATGCTGCATGTCTTAGCATGGAGACATTTAAATTGAGCCCCCTCATGAAGCTGACTTCCTGTCTGGAGTGACTGGAATTCCCTTGTGCTATCCTTCAGGTGCTCTCCTGCTGATTTGCAGTCCCTCTGCAGGATCTGAGCATCTCTTGCTGGCTCTGGCATGTAATTGATGTAAGTGGGATGGCAAGTCATCTTATCACTGTTAAACCTGATGATATCTCTGCTCCCCTGTGATATTTATTTTAAAGCCATAACAATGAGCCCTGCTAGCCCCTGACCAAAGACCCTCTCCTTTGAGAGAGGTGATGCCTCTGATCCCATCTGATGCCAGCAAATCTGGTGCCATGTAGGCCATCCCTTTATCAAACCAAAATTTTGGAAAGGACACCAGCCACAGAACCATGTATTAATAGACGAGATCCATCTGTTTCTTTCAGTCACTACTATATGGAAGAATAGAGGAAAAAAATAACCTGCGCCCCTGATTCTCTCACTAATCATCCTGAGATCCTGAAGTTTCTTTTCATGGCTTTTGGACTACCTGTTGTGAGTTTGTCACCACCAACATAGAGGATCAGCAATGTTTGAGCACTTTACTAAGCTAGGAAGTTTCCTGGCAACATTCCTGACCCATGCCCCAGGGAAGCAGCAGACAATCCCGAGGAGAGTCTCCTTCCAGCATATTGGACCTTCCATTCCCCTTAGAAGGGAACCATATACCACTGTAATCCTTCTTTTCTTCTATGAGGGACTGGTCTTGATACAAGGTTTAGGTCTTTCTGGCCTTGATAACATCTCTGGTGGAAAGGCACCATCATTTTAATCATCCCCTGACTGACCTTCCACATCCAGAGCCCCATACCTATTGTGCAAAGGCACCTGGGAGGGTGAGGTGGGCAAGAAGAGGTCTTGTTGTCGTAAGCAAGGACTTGCCTCCATTCAGCTTTCCTTCTGACCTACTCCCTTCAGCCTGGCAGAGGGAGGTTACAGGACACTCTGATAAGAAAGGGATGGATAGCAAGTAGTTTCTGTAGAATAATCAATACCTTTTAGTTGTTTTCACAATGACCATTTATTAGGATCTTCAAAGAAGCTAATTTGAGTTGACTTTATAGTGTCCCTTACTGGGACCTTGCTTAAAGAAAGTTAGGACTCCCTCATTGTTCAGTAGGAAGGTCTTTTTGAGAATACAGTTCATGACATCAAAAAAGGCTATTGTCAGATGAAAGGGTGAGGATGAGGTGGGGAAGAGAAAAGTTTTTACCAAGACACTAGTAACTAACTTTCTTGAGACAACATTCAGCTCACCTATATAAGTATTTCCGTTGCATGTTATAAACTAAGAGATGCTAAATTTGAAATACATTTTTGTTGCAATTCATCAAGAGACGAAGTTAGACCTAAATTCTACACTGAGCCTTCAGCTAAGCTTACTTCTTGAAGTAGAATCAATATTTATCAGTAACTATTGTAAACTAATAACAGTTACTAACTTTCTGGTAAGTAGTGGTAAAACACAGCCATTTTTTGCATAGTAAAAATTTGAGTTTTGTCAGAGAACACAGCAAGCAGAACAAGGTTTATAGGTAGAGTTTTCGTGACATCTTTAATAATAAATGAAAATCCACACTTAACTGGTTTAATACCATATTACAATGTTCCTGTTTGTGCCCCCCTCCCTGTCGCCCCTTTTTCAGTCCCTCTTTAAAATTCTCTCTTCAGAGTTATCATCTACTTCTTCTTTCAGAAGCAACCTTATAATTAACTCTGAGCACTTCAATAACTTGTATCTGAACTCTGCAGCTTGCATTTTGGACCAGAAGGGCATGTGTGCCTGAAGGTTGTCTCTTTATTTTCCTACTTTCTTCTTTTCCCCTATGTTGGACCAAGTGACCTGACAAGATTATCTGCAAAACTGCCTTGCCTGATCATCAAGCTACTGCTAGAGAAAGTAACTGCTGCAAAAAGAAAAAAAATCTAAAAGTCACAGTAGTGTGCCTGGCAGATGAAATTTAAAAGATTTAAAATGCGTGCATTCAAATGAAAACACTGTTGGGAATGTGACAGCAAGATGGCTAGTTTGGTGAAGGATGTGGTCTGCCTAATTCTGGTCTTGGTTCAGAGACTGCGTAATAAACTAAATATTATTAATGAAAAATAATAAAATGACTTCTCAATTTAGGGAGACGGTGGCAGGCAGCTGGTCTGTTCCTTCTGCCTGTATAACTTGTGCAGTTTAATAAGACTCTACCCTTCCTGTGTTTAATGTATAAATGCATACTGCCACTGGTATATGTAGCATTTAATTTCCTCATTTTAGCATTGAAAAATGTCTGTGCTGTAGTAGGTACAGTCTTTAAACAGCATGTTATGAACTGTGCTTAGCACAAATTCTTGAGGACATGCAGTATGTGTACCTTCCATAGACAGAAAAGGCAATTTCTAACTCCAGGCATTTCCTCAGTTTTTGTTGCACTTGCTAAATATATTCAAAATATAGACAGAGCACTTGCATCTAGATAAGCTCTGCTAAATATAATAACCTGCCCAGCTAACCTGAATACAACATTCCTAATATAGTGTTAAGTTCATTTAAAAAACAAAACAAAACCAAGAACACCCCCCACCCCAAATAAAAAAAAAAAACAAAAAAAACCACAAAAACAAAAGAAACCAAACAAGTAAATGAAATGGTGGAGGATTGTGTTTGGGCAGGGGTTGTTCTGCTATCTTTTTCTTCTACTGTACACATGCACAGCTTCATTAATATCTGAGAGTAGTTTTATGTGGTTAATATTGGGATAACTCATCTTCTAATTTGTGATGCACAGGGTGTAAGTGAACAGAAGTAATGCTTGTCTTTCAGCATAGCAGGTAACAGACTACTTAACTGATTAAGTTCACAACAACCTTCTACGCAGTATCTTTAAGTAAAAGCAAAATGCAATTATATTAAAAGGTTAAGGAAAGGAAATATTTGTCGCATAGAAGGAAAGAGTGAGAAATACTCTGACCTAATTTGAAGAAGCATAAAAACTGCCTGTAAGTACAAACATACTAGTTTGTTTAGAAGACTTAAAAAACCCAAGATGCTTACATAAAATTCCCTAAAAAAGGTTTTTAATGGTTGAGAACAATATTCTGTTGGTGACAGCCATTTTGTGAGCATTCTATAAATGCTGATAAGTAGATCTTAAAATTAGTCTTGCCTTCTCAGAACTCACACTTGAAAATGTTGCCCATTTTTAAAAAAATTGTTTAAAGGTCTGATTGTATCTGTGCATGGCAGGATGTAGCTGCTTTCTTATTGCTGTGGAGTGTCTTGATCTGTTATTATTGAGTCTGAAAAAAGTGTGCATAAATCTGTAGTTAATAATGGGTACATTAGTAAAGCTCTTCGTTTGTAAAACGGTGTATTGGGTGAACACGAAGGCCTCATTAAAAGCAGAGGTGCCACAAGAGGGTGCCGTTTCTGTGATTTTCATTGATACTAAACTTGTACAGTTCTGACAAGTCACTTGGTTTGAAGGGGTCTGAAACTTGAGGGTGTTAAGACGTAGACAGACATTCCTGTCTTTTGCACTTAACTGTTCCTCTGTGTCTTAAAACAGACTCTGATTTGAGAGAAGTTGTGTACAACAGCAGACTAAAACTGGTAACTGCCTGGTACTCTCTCTCTCTTCAAGTCACAAACAAACAGGAAAAGACCATTTCTGGGTGGGTGCATTAATGCCTACAATCCCAATTCTGTATCTAAAAATGGCCACTTTCAGGAAGATAATGCCCACTTACTGCACTGCTTTAAGCACAGTAGTTTGTCTAGAAAACCACAAAGCCCTTATTATTTTTAGACACAGTGAGAACCAACTACTTATCCAGGTAAAAATGACACTAAAGATGCTTTGAAACACGAGTTTGCTTCTAGAGGAGTTCATCCATCCTCCTAGGAATAAAAACAATTGCATGACACGCTAAAAGTAATCCATGTCTGACAGCACATGGGGATGTCTTCATTCAGACAAAACTCAAATCTTTCTCACAGAAACTATCTGAAGATTTCATTTAGTTAAGCTAAAAAGACACCTTTTGTGTAACATGACATAAAGTACTTTTTAAAAAATATTTCAGCAATAAAAAGAATTTTAACCTTAAATTCTCTGAGCTAGGTAACTGGATATTTGGAATTTTCTGATCAGAAGAAAGGTGTGAAAAATGTATGTTAGGAATAGTTTGATCTACAGCTTTAAAGCAGATGTATGGACATGGGCTGGGGTGGAAGACTAAAGCCCACCAGAAAAGGGAAGGAGAAGGTCCAACTGTGAAAGAGTAATTTTTCTAAAAGAAAATCTATCAATCTTGCATTCAGTACCTTAGATCACTGGTTGATTCACACTCAAATTCAAAGTGTACACTTTGTATATTAAAGATGCACGTTCAGAGCCAGCATGATGCCACTTACACTTTATTTCCAAAGCTATCCATACAATTGTATTTTGTTTATTGAGTCACCACCACTGCCTTTTTTCCTCGCTTGGTATTCAGCGCACACAGTAAGAGTTCACGAAACTTCTCATGAAGTCCTCAGTGCTCTGGTGAGGTCAGCGAGGTCACAAACGCAAGAGGCTGCAACTTGTTGAAAATCTGGCAGTGAGACAGTGGTAGTGTCAGGAACTTCATCATGCATGTTCCTGCCTCTTCCAGAGGTGTAAATTACTTAGTCTCGTAATAGCAGATGTCCCCATCTCCATGTCTTGATGAGTAAATATTAAAATTAAGAAAATAAATTATTCTCTGTGACCCTTGGCAGGATTTTCAAAAGCAGGCTCTTACTAGAATGGGAGTTTTGATTTCATACAGTGAAGGGTTTAAAAAGTTGAAAGTTCTTGAAAATTGTACCTTTTATGTTTTTTACAGCGCCCTGATGAAAAAAACCCAAGAGTACTAAACCAGCTCTTAATATTGCAGTCAATTTAAGTATAATGAATAATAAGTTGATTTAATAATCAATTTAATAATTAAAATCCTCTTTCATAACCTTGATATCCTCAAGGGCATTTCTATATGTGTTATTCAGAAAATTACTCCACCAATGCCTCACCCTGAAGAATGGCGCTCTCAATCTCTAGCACTATTTCAGGGAAAGGTTTTTCTAGACTGACGGTAATGAAGTTCTCCGGTGCACTAGGAGGCTCCAGAGTATCAAACTGAGACTTGAGAAGTTCAGGTGGCATAAAATGACCTCTCCGCTTCTCCAGGCGGCCAGCAATGACGTCCATAGGCCCATCCAAATGAACAAAGAGGATTTTTAGTGGTGGCTTTTCTCCTGGTTGCTCTGGCTCAATTGCAGATGCTCC
>JAWWES010000094.1:35356129-35372035 GCA_035583135.1 Lophotriccus pileatus
ACAAAAAAAAAAAAAAAAAAAAAAAAAAAAAAAAAAAAAAAACAACAAAAATCTTTACATATTCACATGTAGTTTAACAAAATGGCTTGTTAGTTCTGCTAAACAAGGTAAACAAGCCCTGGCTCCTCAAAGAGGACAGCCATGGCAGTAATGGTATTTTGACAGTGGTATCTGAGTAATTTTGACAGGATTTTGAAACCAAATTTTCAATCTAGGTAAAGATGTGATTTGAAAATGAATTCAGGCTAGCCAGCCTCCTGGTAAAATCTCACTCTTAGGGACCTTGTTTATTAGCCACCATTCTTTCCCAAATTAAATTAAATTCTAGCAGAAGTAAGTGTCAGGATCATTTCTCAATTGCTGAGAACAGGAACTGACTATACATACAAACCCCCATCCGTTATCTATAAATGACTATACTAACCTCTCTAGAGGTAAGTGGCAGATGAACAGTACAGAGCACTGTTCTTAAATACACATGCAGGTTTATTTTCAACACCTGTTTTCACTGTCTCAGATTTAACTGTAATATTTTATTTTATGTTTCCTGTAACCATTCTCATTGGCAGCACTGCATATATACCCATTTCAGATTAAACAAGAGATTGGATGCAGGTCAATGGATGCTTTGCACATGTATGTTTTACTGTCAAGGTTTCTTAAAATAAAGCATTAAACTGTGGGTACGTCTGTCCCACTGAAAAGCAAATCCTGAATTAGTTGTCTCTATGCAGAGTGAGTAAAATGCCTGCCTAAGAAAATACATTCTGTAATCAAAATTAGGTATAAACCTATTTAAAAATCATTCTATGGTCATCAGATTTTGGTTCAAAGGGAAGTAAGAGCTTTTAATACCTACCATTATCACCTAGGTAAGCCAATGCCAGCCTCATCTAGTTACAAGTACTAACAATTAAACACTGGCATTAGGCTTTTTTAAAGTATACTTGATTTTGCAAAGTTTCTGTAGCTGGGCAGTGGCATTGGGCTAGCACGTAATATAAAGCAAATCAATCCAGACAAATTTCTCAGTGAATTAACCTGTGCTCCAGTGAGATATGCTCACCTAATGTGCACAAGCAACAGCCACTGTGTAAAGCCCAGCTAAACAGTCTCTGCTCTCCCAGCTTTTCCTCATTTGGGAGATGCTCCAGTCCCTTCATCATTTTTGGATGCTCTCCAGTATGTCCATGCCTCTCATAATGAGGAACCCAAAACACACAAGGCCAAGTGTGGCCTCACCAGTGAAAAGGAGAGGGGAAGGATCACCTCCCTTGACCTGCTATCAATACCAGCCCAGGATATCATTGCCTGCTCTGCCAGAAGACCACATTGTTGGCATATGTTTGACTTGGGTGTCCACCACAGCTCCCTCAGGCCCTTTTCTGCTGCTTTCCAGCTGAGTGCCCTTCAGTGTCTGTACCAGTGCCTGGGCTTGTTCCTCCCTGGGGGCAGGACTTGCCCTGCTTAAAATATATGAGGTTCCTGCCAGCCCATTTCGACAGCCTTTCAAGGTCCCTTTACATCACTTCTCCCATTTTGGTGTCATCTCCAAATTTGCAGAATATACTCCAGCAAACTCAAGAAGTGTCAAAAAAGCTCGACACTGTATCTTACTCAATATAGATGTATTTTATCCTACTGTTATTACCAGTGCATTTTGTGATTATGTTCTTTGTAAGTAGCTAATGTCAGGCTTATGAATGAACTGGATCCTTGAAATTATTTTTACCCAGATAGTAGAAAAACAATTATCATTGGCAACAGTTTCCCACACTATTACTCAGGGATTAGATCACCCTCAGCAATTCTTATGACAGCTTAGATTAGTCAAATAGAATATCTTTACTACCTGCAGAATGTCCTTACACTACTACATACATTTCTGCTTTGGAATGTGATGGGGAAAAACACTTCTGGTACTTTTTCTGTCTTTAGCTAAAACTTTTTAAAGCTAGATATTCTCTTACCTCCTTAGTATATCGTGCAGTGTACAAAGCCAAGGAATCCTGTCCTAGAAAGAAAATAAGTTAGTTCAAAATTCTTTATGAAATTAATTTGAAATGATTGCTTTTAACATCTCAAACATTTGACTAGAGATGAAAATTAGCATTAAACTGTACAGCAAGTTCAGTTTTGAATCTCTTTCTTCGTATGTAGATTTCCTACCACTGCCTCAAGGCTAGTAAGAAGTGCTAGGCATATTATCAATAAGATGCTTTTAGTGGAATAGAACTTTTTATGTTATAGGTATCTACAAGTATATGATGAAAGTTAATATATATTCAAGCATAGCATGCACCTTGAAAACCTCTAAAGGACAGTTAACTTCTCTCTTGCTTCTATTACACAATTCAAACGTACAGCATAAATTGTTATTTCTTTTCCCTTATATAGTGTCATAAGCCCCCTTCCCCCCCGCCATTTTGGACCAAAGTTGAGGTTTTCAGGAACAGACAGATCTAAATTTAATTATCTGCAATAACTTAGTTCTATTTATGTTGGTAGCAATCACAAATAAATGTAATCATAGCCACAATTTTTCAACACTTGCTCAGTAGTTAGGCAATCACAATGTGAGTGATTGATCAGCTGTTTCTTTCATCAGAAATTTTAAGCTTCTACAAACTTTTGTCCTGCCTAATGAGCACAAAACAACTGCTTCCATTTAATCTTTCAATGCTGTTACTGCTGGGTGAGCACAACAAATGATAACATGGACAAATAAATGCAACAATATTTTGTTGCTGACATTACAGAGTAACTTATGCCTAGCATTCAAGAAGGCCCTCACAATTTTGCACCTCTGGTTTTTCAGAAGAGATGCTTCCCTCTTGCTGAGCAGCATGCATCAGTGGTTTACTCAGTCAAGTGTTTAATGCTGCTTTAGATAACATGCAGGCTTCCAAACACCAGTGAAAGAATGAAGCTTTTAAAAAGAATCTAGAGAATTTTTGTCAGATAAATCCAGCCAATTTTTAACTCAGCAAACAGCGCACCCATCCAAGACACGGGAAGCCAGTTTCTCCTGGAGAATGCTTTGGGAAATGGTATCAGAAGCTTTATTAAAATCCAGGTAGACAATATCCGCAACTTTTCCCTCATCTACTACGTGGGTCATAGAAGGAAATCAGGTTGCTCAAGCAGGACCTGCCTTTCTGAAACCCATGCTGGCTGGATCTGAATGCCCGATTTTCCTGCATATGCCTTATGATAGCACTCAAGATAATCTGTTCCACAACCTTATCCAACACTGAGGCCAGACTTACAGGCCCGCAACTCCCTGGATCCTCCTTCTGGCCCTTCTTTTAGCTGGACATGACATTACCTAACCTTCAATAATCTGAGACCTCCCCAGTCAACCAGGAGTGGTGATAAATGGTGGAAAGTGACTTGAGAGAAGGGTAACAAATTTATGGAGTTGTCTTGTGCAGTGCCAAGAACTCTATGATTCTTGTGGTCCCTTCCAGCTAAGGATATTCTAAGATTCTATGATTCTAATCCAAAAATGCAACTCTGTGCATGGATGGGAGGAGATGTAGAGGGAGAGATTTCTGACAAATTCTGAAACAGCAGCATATCCCTTGTGATCTCCCAAGCATGCTTTGATAAACTACTTGTTTAGCCAGAATCCTTTGTAACACAAGAAGCCTCCCCTGCCTTACCAAATGCAGACCTGTGCTTGTCAGACCAGTCTACAGAGTAAAAGCACAATCTACTTTAACAGGACGTGCAGGAGGTTACAGAGGTAAACGTGTGGACGACAGTTCTTACAGGGTTTATACAAGGTACCTCATCATTTAGTGGTATCCCTCCTGCCATTTTCTTTTTATTCTCTAGAGGATGATAATCGTCTGCATCATAGAATTTCCATCCCAGCTAAGAAAAAAATAAATACATTATGGGTCGTTCAGCCATATCAGATGAGATAATAAGGATCACAGAATTCACAAAGACGACACCTAAGAAATTACAGGCTTCTTACATCACACTGTGAATCATCGTTTATGCCATGATGATTAGCAAAACAATACTAAGTCGGCTTGGTAACAACAACAGCTGTTGCATCACGGCATTGAACTGAAGTCAGTGTAGGCGAAGCCGAGCCGACGTCCGCCACCCCAGCGGGCTGCGGGGCGCGGCAGGCTGGGCGGAGGCCGGCCGGGTGCTCCCGCCGGCGCAGGGCGGTGCCCCCCGCCCAGACCCGCCCCCGCGGAGAGCGGCCCACACGCGGCGCGGTCCTACCTTCGCTGCCAGCCGGGAGCCCACCGTGGTCCTGCGGGGAAGCACAAAGGGCCGGTTACGCACCCCCGCCGTGAGCTGCGCACCCCCCGCACCCGCACCCGCACCCGCACCCGCACCCGAGCGGGCGGGCTCCAGCAGCGCCGAGCCCCGGCCGGGGCATCCGCCGCCCTGCCCCGCCGCCAGCCTGGTACCTACTTTCCCGAGCCGCTGACGCCCATCACCACCACCAGCACCATGGCGGTCCCGGCCCGCTCTGCCGCTGCTCCGCCGCCCCGGCCTGCCCTCGGCCCCGGCCCCGGCTCCGGCGGCTGGAGGCGGGTGCAGGCCCGCCCGCGGCTCCAGGGCAGGGCGGCCCCGGCGCGGCTGTCGGGGTAGTGGCCAAAGTACGTCCTCCTGCCCTGGCACGGGCGCCCCGTGTGGCTGCCCGGGACCATAATCCTGCTCCCCTTCCCTGGGAACCCGCGACACGCGTCGCGTGTCGTGTGCCCCGCTTTCATTCTCTGCAGCCGAACCTTGTGGTGAAGTTACCTGATCATCTCCCGGACCCTCTTTGTTTAAGGCTTCTCTCTGGTCGGGCGTTTCTTTCCTAGCGATCCCCAGCACGGTGTTCACCGTTTGCAGCTTCAGCAACACACGCGAATTTCCTAGAAACAGTAATTTCTACCATCTGTGTTAAAGCGTGCTAGTTAATTGCTCTTCTACCTTTTGCTCACAAAGGTCTGCATTTAAACTTCAATTAAGGCATCAGCCATGCCATGGCTAACTCTGTTTTAGTATTGCTTTAAGAATTGCTCCAGTCATACTTTTAAATCACAGAATCACAGGATGGTAAGGCTGGAAGTGACCACCAGTGGCGTCATCTACTCCATCCCCGCGGCTCAAGCACATTAGCATTCTGTCCAGGCGACTTTTGAGTGTCTCTTGTGAGGGAGACTGCACAGCTTCTCAGAGCAGCCTGCACCACTGCCCGGTCACCTTCACAGTAAGGAAGTCTTTCCTTATGTTCCTGTGTTTTGGTTTCTGCCCATTGCCTGTTGCTTGGCACCACTGAGCAGAACCTGGCTCTGTCCTCTTTACTCCTTCCCTTCAGATGCTTGTGTACGCTGATTAGGTTCCTTTCTCAGTTGTCTCTTCTCCAGGCTAAACAGACCCAGTTTCGCAGCCTTTCCTCCTAAGAGAGTTGCTCCAGTCCCTCAATCACCTTCGTAGCCCTTTACTGGGCTCTGTCCAGGAGCTCCGTGCCACTCTTGTACTGAGGAGCACAGAACTGTACACAGCACTCCAGGTGAGGCCTCCTCTGGGCTGAGGAGAGGGGCAGGATTGTGGAGATTGTGGAAATGCTCATAGATAGCAAGTGTTCTTGCTATTATCATGTGCATATTTATGATTTAGCAACATTTTTAAAGCTTTTCAAGGATCTAATGCTGCTGACCAGTGCTGAAGTTTACCCTCAAAATGGAGCAACATTTGCAGGCCTGTGAAAGCTGTTCTGTCCAGTGGCTTCAGGAGAGCACATATGCTCCCTCATGTTTTTTTATATGAATCAAACAAGAAATTCTCAGAAAGTACATTAAGTCTCCCAATCTGCATGAAATTTTCTCTTGCATGGCATTTCAAATAACATTATGAATGATGAATGCCTTGTGCTTTTTTTGCCTCCCTTTTTTTTTTTTTTTAACTGTTATCAGTCTCTAACTATGTAATTGAGATTTGAAACTGCCTGTACTTCACATACCTATTAAGAAATTCTTAACGAAGACCAGAACCTTCAAAGTTATTAGGCTATTACTGAAACAGGCCAGTCCTCAAATTACTAACAGACCACAATGATTCCTGTAAGGTGCCCTGTGACTGAATATGTATTTTGCTGTAACACCCATATGATCGCGCTAAAGTAATTGAATTTGCATGAATATTTTCCATTTTTTGGCTAATTAATTGTGAGGCAGGGAAAAATGCTTCATTCAGATAAGAGTCCTTAGGAGGTCCAAATGAACAAACCCCAAAAATACTAGTGGTCACTTTGACCCTGGAAACATTATCACTGTTGCTACTCTGGTTTCCAGAGTTAAAACTTTAACTGCTCCATCACAACAGTCCTTGAGATTTTGCTCACACAAAGAGCAATGGGCTACCTGACCTACAATGTACACCTAACCACTTTTGTAACCAGATTATCACAATTTTATCCATCTTAATTACTACAAAGAAGAGAAAACATACTTCTGTATTTGACAGGGTTTTTTCACAATGCATATCTTTGCATTTTGGAAAAAGCCATGTCAGACTGGTGTGATGTCAACTAGTAACTATTTTTTATCTGTCTATATGCAGGAGGTCTTGCCAGGAGTTCTTTTCTACTCAATCCCAGGCTAAGAAACCGGGAGGATGCACTGACAGAGCCGCACAGGCAGCAGTGCACCCTGCAGATGCTGCTGCAGGGAGAAGGAGAAGAAGAAGATCTGGAGAAAACTAATCGAATTGCAAAAACACAGGAGCCCAGAGGCAATGTGAAGAAGACAATTACATTCAAACTTCCTGCTGGTGTGATTCATGTGACTTGTGCAGATATAATTCATGTTAGTAGTCAATTGGAGAGATGACTGGATAAAACTCAGCCAAATGGTTGACTCAACGTCATGACATTGTATATGCTTCAGTATCTACTTAAAATGTGTTTAATGAAGTTGTAGATCCACTTAAATATCGTTTTGTTTGAGTTGAATGAGGATTTCCCTTCCAGTCTGTCCACAGACCCAACAAAATATTTTTTCACTTATTATTTCTTTAGTAGCATGGAGGAATTTCATATTAAGTATTCATCACTTAATGATGTATGTACATCTTGGGAAATTTATTCTGATGCTGCCGTTTCTTTGAAGACTATTTGCCGTAGGTGGCATGGGTGATTTTCCATAGCATTTAAAATTACTTTTATTTCTAATGTTGTCAGAATATATAACTTGATTCTGAAGCTCTGGTGTAGTTATATAAAAAATCCTATATGGTTTCATGAACTCCAGAATATATTCACATAGCTGAAATAGGAGACAGTGTCTTCTGATATTTATTACACTTAATAACAGGTGAAATTAAAATACAGTGGCGAAGGATGAACATTCCAGAACTAAAAGGCAAAAAACCTCAAGAATATCCTCCAGAAAACCCACTAAGTATGTCTAAGTCCTTAAAGAATTTTCCAGATACCGTATTTTTAAATACTTTTAAAAATGGAATTTAGTATATTTTATGGCTTTTTGGGAGTATTTTCAGTGTCTTTCTGAGACTCTGGTTTGACTAATTGACTGATACTGAATTTATGGAATTCAGTAAAGCTTCATCATCTACTTAATTTAGCTGCCTAATTTTAGAAAAGTGTAACATAAAATACTAATGAAAGAGTTCTGCTTTCCTGGAGTTATTTCCTTTACTGTATCTACCTCTTTCTCAAGAATACTAGGAAAGGTCTTTTGTATTCAGAATATTGCCAAATTCAAAGTAGAAAAAACACACTCCTACAGTAATTCCTAATGGAAACTTATCACAGGATAATGGTGAACTGCTATAGAAGTGCACATGACTCTTAAAGCTTGCCAGGAACATCCATCATCATGGACATCCACTTCTTGTAAAAGTAAGCGCTTAGATACGTTGGGTAATCTGAACTTTCAGAATCCTAAGGAGAGAAGGACTGTTTTGCAAGCATCTAAATTTGTGTAGACATTTAGGGGTTCAAATTCTGAGAATGTAGTGATAGTAAATACAAAGTAGAGAGTGTTAATAAGATGTGTTCACTATGAGAAGAGTAGCTGAAATAACCTGTACTGTGGTGTTCTGATGGCCACAGTTAGTCCACATTTTTAAGTGAATAATTGTCAAATTATGTCTGTGTTGATCGAAACCGTATCAAAAATTTTCAGAATTTGTTCTATGCAATGCAAAGTCAATACATTGTCTGAAGTCCTTTCCTTTGGATTCTACAGTAGATATTTGTGGTTTGAGGAGAACTTAGTTCATACTGGCTCTCAGCATTCAACAGGATTTGCCAGTACTGAGGAGAAAATCATCAGTTTGATAAATCTGTCAAGCCTTTAGACAGTTGGGATCAGTAAATCAAACTAAAGCTGTTATACATTTAAAAAATTGCATTAAGTATTTATACATAATACCTCATCCTGTTTTTTTTCATACTGAAGCGCAGACCCTTAGGGTACAATGTTCTTGAAATAAAAAATGAGCACTGTAAATAATGATTCTTATTTTTCCAGTTTGTGGTACAAAAAAAACAGGTGATAGTGAATAGGAATGACTTGACTTTGCTGCTTCTAAGTGATATATGCGTGTTATCAGCTTGATTGCGAAGCTGAAGGAATGACAGAATTATCTGAGACTAGCTAGGAGCAAAAAAGAATGCAGTACTTCATACCATACTATAATCTGAACGTGTCCTAGCTCACTAATTTCTGTACAGGGAAGTTTAAGAAAACATTTATCTAAAGGTTAAATACGCATAACTCTAAACACAGAAGTTATTAATAACTGATTTAAATTTTTCTACCACCAACAAAGGAAATTCTATAACCTGCTCATGCAATGGCTGGTTGACTCACTTTCAAAAAATAAACATAGGTAAGAAGTGGAAGATTAGTTAGTTTTTTTATTTCTTAGTTATTTTTATTCCTTATTTCCTAACTTATTAGTTAGTTTTGGTTATTCCTTGGGTTTTGAAAACATCTTTATTTTACAAACTATATTTTATAAGTGTAATCTAAAGTAAATCTTTCAATATCAACTCCAGGTTTGCACAATAGTCTTACCAAATTTAATTGTGTATAAGAAATCAAAGTATGTTTTACCATATAAAAATTTCTCCATGTGATGTGAACAAAATCAGTGCGCTAACATAAATACTTCAGAAAAGTGCTAAACAAATCAAAATCTGTCTGAAATGCTGAGTTTATAAAGTAACATTTTACTTATCTGCCACATTGAGAGTGCAAAAAATGTGAAAATTGCAGTGGTTTTAGTCCAGAATAACAACTAGAACTGCATGAGTGTGATTCAAAAGTGACAGCAAGAGGCAAGCGGTTATGTCTGATACTCAGAGCAGCCAGGAAAATATGTGGACCTTTCTGCCTGGGTGCAGGAGGCTGCTAGCATAGTAGTGCTTATGAGAAGTATGCCATTACTGCTTGCAGGCCACAGTCATGTGTAGCCTGGAGTAACTTCAGTGTTACTGCAGGGACAGACTGGAAATGACGACCACAGAATTATGGAAAGACTATTTTCTTTTTTTTTTTTTTTTTTTTTTAGTCCCTTCAAAAAGAAATCAGGCATAGCTAAAGAGGACATCCAGGACTGTTTCTATTCCAGTCTGGGTGAGAATAAAAGTTGCTTCTCTTTGTTACTTGGAAGGATTCTGGCCTCCACTGGAAGTACTGGTTTTGAAAAGATTTCTTATTTTATCGTCTTGTATTTGTCTCTTAAGACCCAGGATGTAAAAGTTATGTACCCCATATTTCAACATAACTTACAATAGCAAGAGTATGCACTGACGTAGAACCATCACTTTTGAAAGCACTCAAAGCACTGTAAGATGTAGCACCCACTGACTTTGGGAAGTGGCAGGGAGAATATGTATCTTAAAATGCTACTTCTACTAGTAAGTAAAAAGATTAGGATTTCTGAGCAGTTATTAATGAAGGCTTTTGAAGTATGCTTTCTTAGTGTCTCTGATGGCTTTTTTCCATTTATTTAGTCCACATCTCTTCCCCAGGTAGCTGAGCCTCCATTCTGCAATCACTTACAAGCATACTTAACGCTTACACCACAGAGCCTCTAATGTGCAAGGAAGTTCAACAACAAAGATAATTGCAACTTCAAATCCTGTCTGTATTAGCTTTTACATAATTAAGAGAACCAGATCAATGAAAAGGAACAGTCCTTACAGTAATTTGGAAAGGAATTAATGACAAAACCCAGAACATATAAAGAGAGCTGTATCAGAAACTGAATATTGTTGCATATTATTATTTAAAAATCATGGTGGTAATTACTTTAATAACAGACTCTGGATAGAAATTAGATGCCAGCAAGATTAACAAACTTGAAATACTTGTTGTATATGATACACGTTTTTCCTGTACTACTTAAGTTGTTCACAAAATGTACTAGGAACCTGACATAATTTGTGCAAAGCAGAAGTTTTATTTGCTGGATTTTACCTTGATTTATGCAAATTTGACATGGTGTTAAATCTGATTCCTCACGTAGACACCAGCTTTGATGATCAGTCCTGGTTGGAGAAGTGCTTTGGACATACTTGAAGTTAGACAACTACCTCTACAAGCAAAGTATGTAAAATTCAAATTGTATGATGGGAGTATTAAAAATCAGAATAATCCCAAAAGAAGAAAAAGAATTATAAAAACAGCCAAAACTGGTCTAAGCACTTAGAGCTGTTTCAAAGTGCATGTGCAGCAGCCATGGAAACAGGATGTTACTGCAGGAGAATTCTGCCCATGAGCATCCAAATTCCACCCAGTAACAAGAACAGTATAAAAGAACACACAAAAAAGGTTACTAGTGGGGACTATTTCTCTGTGCACTCACTGAGCAAGGTTTTTGGGATGCTGAGAGCTCTTTAAAGCCTAGCTCTGAATATTTTGCTAATGTAGTTCTATATTTTATGATGACTGTAATGTCTCAGTAATGATCAAATTTACTCCTCCCTGCAATAATATAGTTGTAAAAATGTGATTGAGTCTTACTAAACATTCATTTAGATAAATTCATTAAAAAGAAGAACTGTTAGAGCTACAAATAGGCAATACCTCTTTTCTATGATTATCAACACTACCTACTTAAAAAAATGAACTTTTTAGTTGGTCAGATGTGCATTGCTATATTTTTTGTTTGTGCACAAATAGTCAGGAGAACAGAGCTCCAATATTCAGCTTGTTTAGGAGATAGATAGTAACTTTTTTTGATTATTAAATTATGGTGTGGGATTTTTTTTTTCATCATAGACTGAGGAAATATGTGAATGTGGCAGCCGCTCTTCATTCAGCATGAGATGATCAAGCTCCTGTAGGTACTGAATTAACTGTAGACACCTGAAACCACTGGTTCACTGGTTGTGGCACACGCAAAACCTGTAAATCTTTCAGCAGTGGGAGCTGCAGGATTTCTCTGAGGCTGTTAAGAAGCCTGGAAAAGTATTGGATAGATTGCATGAAAGTAGCTAGAGAGAACCAGTAGTGAAAGAAGTTTTTGGGAACAGTAAGAAAAGACAGCATGGGAAACTGAGAGAGTAGTTTTTCTGGCAATGGTATTAGAACAGTGGTACTGGCAATATGTTCCCTGAAAAGAGAAGAGTGTACAAAAGAAATATTTTGATCTCTACTGACAAGAAAATTTTGGGAATTCTTAGGACTCAATGAACCATGATAATCATCTCACTGACTTTACCCTCTGAACCAAAGGCTGGGAGCTGACATTTACCTTCATGGTAATTGTCTTGTGTGAATTAAAATCAATGTAAAATTTGGTCCAGTAGGCAAATTTCAAGTGTGATGTTTTGCAATCCAGTTTAACTCAGGCAAATGATAATTGGTATTTGAGCTTCCAGATGACATCTGCAGGAAATTTGATGAGAAGTTTGTACAGTAAATTCAGCCCATCATTCTTGCTGGAAGAGTGTATTGTAATGTTCTTCACATACTTTGTTCTGAGGCTTTGTAGAGATTACTAAACTTTATTAGTGTAAGAAAATGCCTACTTCTGATTCGCTACTTCTCCCCTATGAGCCATGGATGTGGCTCACAACTACAGCCAAGGAATGGGGAGGCCACAGGACTACTAGTGCCATGCAAGCTATCACACACTCTACAAATTTAGTAGGACTTCAGGTCTTTTTTACTGGGGTAATTGTGGACAAATATATCACTGATAACGCTGCAATTTTTAGTGGATTTTGAGTGACAGCTTTTTTAGCTCTCTTTGGAGTACAAACATCCCAAATCTTTTGGTACTGCTGTCAAATAATGTAATATTTTTTGTATCTTGTTGCCTTCTCATTCATGTAATGATGGTTTAGTACTGTTTTTCTAATGTGAAATAGAGTAGAAACCCTATGTAAATTCAAATTTCAGCTTCTGACTCAACTCTGCCCTCAGTCAACAATATAACTTTTGCTATTTAAATATTTCTCTTTGTAATTTATGTATGTTTTAATACTCTTACAGTTTGCTAGATATATGCATTAATATTTTATATACAGTTTTCAAGTTAGTGGAGTAATATTTAGATGTGGGAGACCTTTTATTTCAAGGTACAACCCCCTGCCTTTTTTTTTTTACAATTTTTTTTGTATAAAGTGATTTTTTAAAATGATTACTTTAGATTGAAACAAAAAGATCCTGTAGATGTGGGATCTGTTGTTTGTTTGTTTTATATTTTGAGTTCTGCCCAGTATGCCCAGTTCTTCAATTAGCCCATTACTAATTTCAGCTTGGTGCTAGATATATTCTACAATAATACAGTGTGTGTCTCAGAGGCAATTCTATTGAAGATAACAAAAGGTAACAAAAGTTTGGGGCCTTGGTATGAACAAGTTTTTTGCCTTGTGAGCTGGATCTGTCAGAAGTCATCCAAAATTTCCGCTTTGTAACTGGATCTCTAGAATACTTAGGAAGCTAGCTTTTCTGTGGACTTTGTGACCATGACAGCAAAACTTACATTTTCCTGACTATGGGAAACTACTTTCTGAACCTTTGGTTCACTGCTAGCTCAATACCTAGCTCAACTTACCTTCCACTGTTCCAGATAAGCTCTGGAGAAGCATAATATCCAGATCATCTGTCTTCAGCTAAAATATTTTAGAGCTGGAGTTCCTAATCCTACTGTATAAGGGAACTGGGTCAATCTAAATTGTCCTAGACTTCATCAATTTTAATGAAGTCACGGTTTACTTATGGCACCATCATCTCTGAGCAACAGCTAATTGCTGTGCATGCTGTATGAGCTGGCCGTGAGACCCTTGTGAGGGGCCCGAGCCGAAGGCAATGAGTTAGGGCCTTGGGGAAGGAGGTTAGTGTGCCATACAGGGCACCCCTGTGGTGACAGTGAGTTGTGTCTCTTGCCTACCTATGCTGCCACTCCAGGTCTGACGAAAGGCAGGAAGTGTTTACAGATGCAGGAATTGTATTTCTGGATTAATCTTTGAGTATTTGGGGGAAAAAAAACCAAACTCAAAACCAAACCAAAACCAAGCCATGTGTCTATATATTTGA
The DNA here is from genome assembly GCA_035583135.1 of Lophotriccus pileatus. Classification (NCBI taxonomy): domain Eukaryota; kingdom Metazoa; phylum Chordata; class Aves; order Passeriformes; family Tyrannidae; genus Lophotriccus; species Lophotriccus pileatus. The sequence continues at coordinate 35,369,668 of JAWWES010000094.1, forward strand.
TTACATTATAAACATTAATTGAAAGAACTAAAGTAGCTGTGATTATCAGTCTTTGAAGGAAAAATCCTTGACTATTATATTCTGTAATTTAGCTCCATAAAAAATCATCCAGAAATCAAAGTACTGCTCAATCTCATGAGTGCTCCCTGTTGTCTCAAACATAGCTTTTTGTATCTGTCAGCAATTCAAAGGTAAATAGGAAGCATAAGCTACTGTCCCTTGGGCCATCCACATGAACTCATCTCAAAGCAAATTCAGTGACCAATTAGATGAACAAAGAATGGGAATGTGGCTATTGCATTGAGTGGTGACAGTTCTGACACAAATCTGTTATTTTTCTCACAGAGTTCTCAGGCAGTTCTTCAGGTCAACATGGTGTGAGCTATTAAAGAAACAAAGTTGCAAAAAGACATGAGAGGCCTGTCTTTAAGTAAGTAAAGTTCTGCTGAGCTTTGTGCTCCTGCAGCTGTGCTGCTGTCAATACACACTAGTTCACACTGGCTGTGCAAAAGTTTGAAGATGCAGGTTTTGTATTATAGTCATCACTGTTGATTTAACTCTGAGAACTCCTGGGAAACTCATTCCTCTTCATGTGGTCCTGACAGTAAAGCAAAAAAACCCAACCCTTGAATATTGATAAACTTTCACCTGCTCCCTAAATCTTCATCATTGTCTTAGTTCTCTCTTACAGTTCCCCTTTTGGATGGAGAAAGGTGTGCTGAAGGGCTGAAGGGAAAGCTAAAATATCTGGTTTAGAAAAAAGATTCCTTCTCTACCAGAAGAAGGAAAATCTGTGTCACCTGAGAGTCAATCTGCATGTGGGCTGAAATCCTGCTACTGAGTTCCCATGATGTACAACTGTAAGACAAAAAGTGTTATTTTATTATTAATGAGTGGGTATCCACAACTAACTGGTATCTCAACTGATAAGGACCTTCTTCCATACCTTGTGGGCTGACTGCAGCTGTTGAGGTGAATAATCTCTTTTAAATAGTCACTGGTTTCCTTCACTATTCACTATGCAATTGGAAGCATTTATAATTTACGAGGAGCATATGCTTATAGCTTTTCTTTTATGTTTCACATTAAAGGGTTTTGCATATTTATTAGCTGATGGTAATCTGAGCTTTATATACTTCTCATTTGTTTGTGGTTGTCTGTATTTCCTGCTGCTAGCAGGACAGCAGAAAACCAAACAAAGAATTTACAGGGTATGGCCACTTTGGCTTTTACACGGGATTTTTGAAAGAACAGTACATTCACATAGAACTATTTTCAAAATATGACCATTTACAAGTGATCGTGGACAACTGGGCAAAATAACAGAAATACACCTCCTGTGTGGCTGTCAGTACGTCTTTTCTCTTTGTAAACTTCCAGTTACATCCCATTTTGCACTGGCTGTTTTTCATTTCACACTGCAAAGGGAAGTGCTCCTTTTTTAACACAATGGTGATCCATGTTTCAAGGCTGATTAAAGTTGGTGCTTGCTTTCTGCAAGGTTTTGCACTAACGTAATAGCCTTTTGTGATGGAGGACATAATAGTGAAGGCACTGGATGCTGTATTTTCTTTCCCACTTAGACAATAAATGGGGTGAGACTGCTGTTCCCTAATGGGCCATTTTTTTCCCCTGAGGAAACAATTTTCTGAGGCTTGTACTCTTACATTAGGTTGCATTATGTTTTCTTTTTGTCGTACACTTATCTTTGGTGGGTTTTTTTTATATAACTATATATATATATATATATGTATTTCACAGGGTTCTCCTTCTGCCTCGTGCTATGTTAGGATATCCCGGAGACTCACTTTCCGGGTGGGGAAGCAGCGTGGGGACTCCCCTCTCTGCCGGCAGCCTGGGGGATGTCCCCCCTCTCCAGGGCACCGGGCATTCCCACGGGAGCACCAGTCGTTCAGGTGCACTCAAACCAGGCGCAGCACACCCGTAGCGGGGAAGGCAAACAATCGCGCTGCCCGTGTCCCTCGCGGCGGTGTCAGCCCCACGGAACGGAGCCCCGCAGAGCGCCCAGCCGGGGCCGGTGGGGAGGAGAAGCGGGAGGAGCAGGTGAGGGCGGAGAGGTGTCCCCGCGGGCCATGCCGTGCCGTGCCGTGCCATGCCGGAGGCGGGCGCAGGGGGAGGCCAGCCGAGCGCATCCTGACGCAGCGGCGGCCGAGCCGCGGCGGGCGGGCGGATGGCGGGCGGCGGCGGGGAGCTGCGGGGCTGAGGGGCGGCGCTGCCGCCGCGCCGTGCCGTGCCGTGCCGCTCCGTGCCGTGCCGTGTCGCGCCGAGCCGTGCCGTCGTCGGCCGGGCGCCGCTGCAGGCTGGCCCCCTGCGGCTGCCTGCGGGGCGGCGGCGGACGGGCTGCCGG
>JAWWES010000094.1:35372135-35397878 GCA_035583135.1 Lophotriccus pileatus
GGCGGACGGGCTGCCGGGATGATCCGGTTTCGGAGCTCAAGCATCAGGTCGCTGAGCGCGGAGATGAAATGCACCGTGCGGCTGCTGGACGACTCCGAGATCTCCTGCCACATCCAGGTGCCAGCGCGGAAAGGGGCGGCGGCGGCGGGGCGGCTCGGCGGGCGGTGGCTCCCCGGTCTCAGGGCCCGGGCGGCGGCTCTGCTGGGCTCGGCTCTGCTCGGCGCGGCTGCGGCGGGAGCTCCGCTCCCCGCACTCCCCATTCCCGGCGGAGCTCCGCGCACCTGCGGCACGGGCAGACACGGCTGCTCCGCCGCCTCCCGGCTGCTCCGCCGGAGCTTGCACGGCACGGCGGGGAGCCCTCCCGGCCGCGGCTGGTGCCGCGGGATCCGCCGGGCTCCGGCAGCCCCGGCACGGCGTCCCCGCGGGCGGGAGGAGCCCTCTGGGTTGCGATGGCCCGGCGAAGAGGGAGATGCCGGCGCTGCCTTCCCTGTTCCGCGGGACGGTAGCGGAACGCCCCGGTGGGCACCGCTTGCTGAGGAGACAGTGTGAGGCAGGACCAGCTTTCCAATGCCGGGAAAGCCCTGGCTTGGGAGCAAGGCCCGCGGCGGGCGGTGTCAAGAATAGCAGCTACCGAGATACTGTGCAGAGTTCAAAATGAAGCGCTGTCCCCTCTTCCTCTTCATTTAAGGCAAAAGATAACTTACGGAAGGATTTTCAGGGATAGTAGTTGTGCGCTTGGTAAAAAAGCTACTTCGCTGTAGTCCCTCTTTCTAATAACTTAGTCCCTTTTTTATTCCTTCAAGTAAGGATAAGGGTGTGAGGAGAAGTCTTTGAATTTCTGGTGGAGCAGCAATGTTTGTAGTATGGGAAAGCAGGGGTTTTTCAGGTGTCCTCACGACAACCATAACTCTGGCCCACTGTGGAAGACATACAGATTCTTAAATTGCAAGTGTTAAAATTAAGTTATGCTCTGAAATTTCCATGGCATTCATAGAATCACAGAGATTAACTTAGTGTCCAAATCGGATAGTGAGTAGCCTTTTAGGAAGTAGTTTATCATTCACAGTTGGTCTTTCTGTCTCTCTGGTAGTACAAATAGGCACAAATTTAAGTCAAGTTAATGATCTTGTACAAAGACCATTATGGCTTTAAAAAATCAAATGCCATGACATGCAAGCTACATTTTAACTTGGACCAAATTGTGGGCTTTGTTATTTTCAATGGAGCTATTTAATAATTGAATAGAGTAGGAGAGCTCCAGTTAAAAGAGACCTACAACAATCACCTTAGTCCAACTGCCTGAGTGCTCCAGGGCTGACCAAAAGTTAAAGCCTGTTATTAAGGGCATTATCCAAATGTCCTGGCAGCCATTTGTGCCAAAAGGCACTGGCAGGTTTGCGGCATTGACTCCATGAGGTCCAGTGTTTGACCATGCTCTTGGTAAAGAAATGTTCCCTAATGTCCAGTTTGAACCTCCCTGATGCAGTTTTGAACCATTCCCACATCTCCAGTCACTGTATCCCAGGAAAAGGAGATCAGCACATACCTCTCCATACCCCTCCTTAGAAAGCTGTAGAGAACAATGAGTTAACCCCTCAGCCCCTTCTCTCCAAACTAGACAAACCCAGGGTCCTCAGCTACTCCTCACAGGACATGCCTTCCAGGTCTTCCACCAGTGTTATTACCCTCCTGTGGACCCTTCAAGGACCTTCACGTCCTTCTCAAACTGTGGTGCCCAGCACTGCACACAGGACTCCGGGCGAGGCCGCACCACGGCTGAGTACAGCGGCATGATCCGCTTTTGGCAGCTGGTGATGCTGTGTCTGATGCAGCCCCAGGTGGGGTTTGCCCTCCTGGCTGCCCGGGCACACTGCTGGCTCACACGGAGCTGCTGCCCACCAGCACCCCCACATCCCTCTGTAGGGCTGCCCTCCAACCAATCCTCTCCCAGTCTGTAGTTGCATACCAGTTACTATCAAACAGCATGTAGCCTGGAAGTAACAGCAAGTTACTGAAAACGTCTTGTACCTGTATCATTCCAGTGCTCTTCTAAATGGTTAGAGATTATAGCTTTAATGGGTAGGAAGAATCATGGCCTTCAGAGTCTTTTGGGGAGCTTAATGCAAGCTTTGCGTAACTTATTTGGCATCTTTAAAAATTTGTCTCTTTAAACAAGTGTGAATTTAAAGTCAGGATCTGAGATGGTGTCTTTACAGCTCTTTGGGTTTGTAGCATTTGGCAGATTTACACGTGCTAAGAGTATGCCCTTCAGTGCCCACAGGGTAGAAAAAAAGAGTTATTACTTCAGGTGTTATGTTGTGCAAGGTGAGGTAATGAGCTCAGAACCAGTTGTATCGTATTGCATTGTTGTGCCTCATTCTGCATGTAATGCAGTCACAGTTGAACATGTTTTAATTACTGCAGTTCTTAGGGTAATTCTGAAGATTGAATTCTGTTACAATCTCATTTAGAACTTTTTTTTGTAAGTTTTTGCACTGGCAAAAATATTTAAAAGGTGGGAATGGCTCTGCTTGTTTTCTCCCTCTACACTCCTGTAGGATTTTAGGTATTGAATTTCTAAATATGTAAATGCAGAACCTAGTATGAAGAATTACTTCGCTCTTGGTCACTTCATCAGAAAGGTGCAATTATGATTATTTCAGAATTCTGATTTACCTGTCACTCTTTCGCATGCCACACACTTCAAACTGCTTAATCCTATTTGTAAGGTATCTACCCCTTACCTATCACTATATAGATAGAAGAGATATAATCTAGCTGTATAATTTATTTATCCTCCTGTATCTACATGGCTTTTAAGATACATAAACTTTTAAGATACTAGACAAATCCCAAACCCCTCAACTTTTTGTCTATAGCCTCCCTACTGGACCTGTATTTGAACTTCCTAACTTGGGCAAAACTTACTAGTAGCTTTAGCAATTTTCTTTTTTTTTAAGTGAAAAAAATCCCAACCCAGTTGCAAGTTACTTCTATATATGCATATCAGTGCATATTTAGTTGGACAAAATAGCCTAGATGATGTGCTGCTGGGCTAACAGCAGAGATGCCAGGGTTGTTCCAGCTGGAACATATTGGACAGCTGTGTTTTGGTCATTAAAAGGATAAGAAAGCCTAATTCTACAACACTGAGAAATGCCAGCAGAGTCTCTTAGGGACACAGTAAGGAACTGTGATGGCTGAAATTCTTGCTGTGCATTTTCAGGGATAAGGGAGGGGAGATATATGGCTGGTCTGGATGGTGAGGTGTGTAGATGATTTGCTGCAGTTTAGCATACTTAGTTTTACCTTTTTAAAGTTTATCTTTCAAGCAGTTGGCTTGCTACGACTGATGGGCAACCATAAGAGGACCTGGATACCACTTCAGTGCAGAGATGTATGTTAATTTTCACATGCACTGTAGATCTTTGACCCTACAAAATATGCAACCAGCATGGTGTGTTACTCAGCTAAAACATTTAGGAAAAGTAAGCAAAAGCAGATATATTTAGATGCTGAATATATATGTGTGAGTGTGTGTATATTTTTTTCCTTCTTTCATAAATTTCACAGTGTTTAGGTAGGAAAAGAAAATATATTTTTCCTTTTACTATTAAAGTTCTTTCAAAGGAGTGTTTCATTAAGCCAACATGGTAATAAAACCTGCTTTCGGAAATTATGTTTTTTAGCAAACAGTCTAGTGACAGACTACGAAGTGGTGTGGGGAGAATCAGAAATGAATCATGCATTTGCAGATTCCAGCCAACTAGTTATCGAGTTGTGCAGCTGCCATGTAGGTCATCAAGTTGCTCAAGGCTAGGTTTGCAGCTCAAAGGTCAAGATTCAGTGTGTTGTCCTCCCCATCTGAGAGACTCTGTGACTACAAATTAGCTGAAGTGGTGACAGACATAAGAAAGGCCCGGGACTGAAGGAACACTTAACTAATTCTTGTGATGATGTTTATTTTCCCATGTTTTTTGCTTGCAAAGTCTCTCTGGGACTTGTATGTCAGGCACTCTTAAAGCAGCAGTAGGGTGAAGCTGCAGTGGAACAGCTAAACTGAGAGGTTATGAAAAACAGCCTGAAGGGCCAGTGGCCACTGTCTCTTTCCATTTGCAAGAGAAAGAGGTGACCTGTTTGTGCAGCCTGCCTGATAAAGCACAGAACTAAGCTTTGAATGAGGGCAGCGGGGGAAATACGTTTTCAAAACTACTGGAAATGTATCTGGAGTAGCAAGAAGACCTCCTTTCTGGAGGTATTGACATGGTGCTTTTGACTAATTGACATAGTGGGCACCTTCTGTTTTTGAAGGCTTCAAGCAATAAATTAATGCACCCATTTAACCTTTTAGTAACAATAGCCTAAATCAAGTCTCGGTTTAAGCCCAGCCACTTGCTCACTCCTTGGTAAAAGGTTTACTTTACTCCTTGAGCTGTACAGGTCCAGCTGTGCAAAACTGGAGAAAAGGTTGGCGTGAATGTGGCTTTTCTCTTAGTTGGAGCTTGTTATTCATGGTGGTAGTAAATTTTCCTGTCTGTGTGTTTACTTCCAGAAATACTGCATGAGTGGATCTTCTTGTGGCTCAGCCAACATGCAAAATTGAGTAGTAATGGGGACTTTTTAATGACACAGGTTTTGCTTTTTATAAGCTTTCCCAAACAAAGTTCTTTATTGATATTCCCAAAAATATTGATTTGCTACAGTACTACTCTTTAAAAAATAGGTATCTAGATAGTTATTTGATTGTTGTTTAAAACATCAAACTTGAATTTCTACGTGTCCAGCTTTCGAGCAAGGAAAAGACATAATTTTTAAAAACTGGTGTAGAAATCAGGAAGAAAATAAGCAGAGCAAAACTTTGATTTACTCATGATCTGTTCTTAGACCTTTTACTGCTTTTTGCATAAGTTAAAATGAAGGTGACAAAATCTGAGAAAGCTCACATTTCTTTCTGCCACTGATAGCTCAACAGTTGTGGCCTTGTGCTTTTCTAATCTTAATTTGAGATCAGCTTCTGTGCAGTTTGGATTTTATTGTCTGTATTTTGACCAATAATTTGCATGCTTGATTTTTAAAAAATTTTTCTAATTTTCTATTAAATGTGACATACACTGCTATGTCTTGTTCTTTTTGTAGCACATCTTTTTGATGATGGAAAGTTGACTTCTTGCTTAATTTTTTCTGCTTGGTCTGTGTCTTGCAGACAGATGCTAAATTTAATAGAAGTCTGATTACCAGAGAACTTTTTAAAATTTCCATCACTCAATAAATTGTAAAAAACAAAGTAACATGCTGAAGCAGGCTGTGAAGTAAAAGAGTAGTGACCACGAATCTCACTGTGAAGGTATGCTGGATGTTGATGATTTGAAAAAAGTAAGTGGGAAAGGCAAGGCAGCATGAGAATGAAAAGAGCAGAGAGGCCAGAGATGAGAAGAAGGTGGAGGACGATAGCTGCAGAAACAGAGAGGTTAAAGGATTATGTAGACAGCAGGCAGGAGATTTAGTGAATTTATATTTATCCTGTAAGCAATGTCAGAACCGTAACCAGCAAGTGCCTTGAGCTGCTCGACTGATACTATAACAGTTAAAAATAGTAAGACAAGATAAGAAAGGGGATGCAAGTTAGGATGAATTCCTTGCCGTGTTCTGTTGACATGTTTTAGAAACTACGTGCTAATGCTTGTATTCCTGACTTGGTGTTTGAGCCTCTAATTGTACAGTTACAACAGTTAGTCTTGGCAAGAGTTGTAGATGAGAGGACTCTCTAATTAAGCTAAGCCTGTGGTTTAAAGCTACCTTTGTTGTAATTGGGGGTGTTTGATTAAAGTTGCTGTAATGTGTGTTTTTATGTTTGTTTGGGGTTTTTTGTTCGTTGGTTTGTTTTTTTAAAAATTAATAATGTATGGATGTGCTCTTAGCTCCTTCCAGGTCTGAAAAAGAAACAAGGAATAGACAGTGCTACTAGAAACTTACTAGGGTGTTAGGACTTCTTATTATGAATTAAGAAATTAATTGCCTTGATAGCTTTTGATAACTGTTTCTGAATCTTGATATCTTCTTAACATCAATTTCTCTGTCTCTTGTAAAGGAAAGGCACATTACCTACATGTAATACTGCCATATTGCTACCAAATCACGAACTCTGCAGTTGTATTGTTCTGTTCTTAAATGAAAACACTCACGAAGTTTTTTATGCAGGATTTTATCCAATGTATATTAAAGTGCAGCCGAACTGCTTTAGTGCTTGGCTAAATCTTATTAATACTTCGATTTCTGGTTTTGTTTTCCACACTGTCATGTTGTCTGATTAAGGAATAAAACCTGAAAATTCTCTATCCTGAAGATGTGATCTTGTCTTTCATTTTTACTGTCTATGTACTGTATATTGCGATTGTAAGTAATTTTTTGATTGCTAGTAAATGAAGGTGGGTGAACTGAGATGTGTGCTTAAGGACTTGCCCAAGCCATGGTTGAAGATGAACATGTATTTCAGTCAATAGAAACAATGTAGGTGATAATTTAATATATTGGTGACGCCTGGTACAGAAGTGTGAAGGAAAAAAATTACAAAAAATGCAGGTATCCTTAGAAAAAGTTATATATTTTAAAGGAACAAGCTAAAAGAATAGTTACTGGTTTAAAACATAAGTATATTCTTTTCATTTTTATTCTTCTTTCATTTTTTTTCCACTTTGCATAAAAATTTTTACATTCTTTGTTGTCATGTATGTTTGGACACTGGCTGAACGGTAGGGGTAGAGCTGTAGTAATTATAGAAAATCAATAGCACAATGCACCACAGCTTATATCTCCAAACTGCAAATCGTCATTTTGATCCTGTGAGGTGAAGAAGTGGCTCCCATGAGATGCAGAGTGCTTCGTGCGAATTTCATGCATTCTTTCATCTTAAAAGGGCTTTTGGCACCTCATAAGACTTAATCTTCTTGCACCTTGAGATTCCCTCATCTGTCTAAGCATCTTCAGTACAATGATACTAATACAGGAGGCAGTCAAGAAGTGATCATGTGGTGAAATTAACTGGCCAAAATGAATCATTGGTGAGGAACTACTGTGTTTTTACTTTTCGGTTGTATTTGCCTAGATTGAATTTTCTGTAAAGGTCAGGAATTATTTAATAGTGTGTATCAGTGCTCCTGAAGTTATCTTAAACAAAAGGCAAGATTAGTGCCTTTTCTATAGGAAAGTGAAATAGGGAGTCTGTATGGTTGTTTCTGGTCCCCTGGAACAGAAATTATATTAAAAATTAAAGCTTTAAACACTTAGGTTAAAGAACGGAAGAAGTGGCAGATGATTTTTCTCTTGCTCCTCAAAAAACCCGATGTGCATTGGGAGGATTGGAGAGTAATTCTCTCTGTGATAAAATGCTTGTTTTCTGTAGCACAGGTCTCTGTTCTTCTGGGTATTTTAGCTTATTAAACCAAACATACTGAATTGGTTCTCTTCATCTTCTTGTTGTTCTCTCTCACTTTTTGAACTCTCCCTCCATTCCCCGGTGTGGATAATATCAACCTGTTGGCAAGGTTTGTAATGTCCAGATAATCCTTCTCTCCCTTTCCTGTTAAAATCAAGCTGTCAGCAGATGACTTTGATTGTGTCTTTCCCTGCTGCATATTGAATGTCTCTCGTCATAGTTCTTCCTTCAGCTGGGGCTTCTTGTCTGTTCCTTTATTTTTAATTCCTTAAATACGCCTCATTTTTCTCCCTTCTTTTCTCAGAGACCCATTCTACACCTTACAAATTACATTTTTGTTCCTGTTGGATTTCCTTCTTCTCACTTTGTTTTAATTCCTTTTCTGATAATGAAAACACACTTGTAATAATTCAGCAGTAAATGAATTAATGCTATCTCTTTTTCTTGCTGGCGTGAAATAGTAGTGATAATGATCATCAATAATAATAACAGCAACAACATGCTTTTGGTGGAGGTGTATGGATAATCAGCTCTCGCCATTTCACTGTGCTGTCAAGATAGATGCTGTTCTATGGCAGTAGTAGGCCAAGTGTCTACAGCAATCGTTGTACTCATGTTCATCAGAGTTACTGAAGAATGAGCATTGTTGATCTAGTACTGTTACATTTAGAGAAAAAATTTGCCCTGACTGAAAGTTTCTCCTGACTGGAAACTTGAGAAAAAAATGTATCATACCAATCTGTACAAGTTTAAGTAAATATATAAAATTTTTCTATTTCAATTCAAGGTTGCTCACAACCAGAAATGAGAAAGTATGGACAATATACCTTTACTGGGTTGATGCTGGCTAGGTGCCAGGTACTCACTTTCTCCCTCCCCCTGCAACTGAACAGAGGAGAGAAAATTTAATGAAGGATTCATGAATTGAGATAAGGACCGGGAGAGATCACTCACCAATCACTGTCACAAGCAAAACAGACTCAGAATGGGGATGTTAATTAAATTTATTGCTAACAGAATCAGAAAAGGAGAATGAGAAGCAAAAGAAATATTAGAAACGCCTTCCCCCCACCCCTCTTCCCTTCCAAGTTCTACCTCCTTCCCTCCAGTGGTGTGGGGAGATGTGGAATGGTGATTACAGTCACTTGTTCATGAACTTCTCCAGTGTGAGTCCATCCCACAGGCAAGAGTTCTTCACAAACTGCTGCTGTGTGGGTCACATTTTCACAGGGTGCAGTCTTCGTGAACAGGCTGCTCCTGGCTGCTCCACACAGGGCTGCAAGTCCTGCCAGGAAAACTTGCTCCAGCGCGGGCTGCTCTCTCCGTGGATCAGCAGGCCCCTGCCAGGACCTTGCTCTATCATGGGCCTCCCATGGTGTCACAGCCTTCTCTGGACATCCACCAACTCTACTGTGGTTCTCCTCCATGGGTTGTGGGTGGGTCTGTGCACCCTCATGGACCTCCGTGGGCTGCAATGGCACAACTGCTCAACCATGGTCTGCACCAGGGCTGCAAGGGAACCTCAGATCTGGTGCCTGGAGCACTCCTCCCCCTCCTTCTCCACTGACCTTGGTGTCAATATTGTTGTTCATGTGTTCTCACTCTTGCTGCAATTTTCTTCTGCCCAATAACTTTTTTTTTTCCCATCCTTCTTAAATATGTCATCACAGAGGTGTTACTGTCATCCCTAATTCGCTCAGCCTTGGCCAGTTGTTGGTCTGTCCTGGAGTCATCTGGCATTGGCTCTGCTGGACATGGGGGAAGTTTCTGGTAGCTTCTCACAGAAGCCATGCCTGTAACCTCCCCCGCTACCCAAACCTGGCTACAGAAACCCAGTACTTACCTTCAGTTCTTTTCCAGCAGAAGTGTTTGCAAATGGAAATAACTGCTGCAATAGCTGGAACTCTGACCATTCAAAATAATTGCAGTGAAAAACATAAGTATGAAGTGGCTGCAAAATGATCGCTCTTTAAGTGTTTCCTTTGAAAAATATGTCAAATGAGTCTACATCTTCATTAAAAATACTTGGTATTTTCCCCTTGTTTACTTAAGCCCCAGGAAGAAGTAAACAATCTGAATTGAGGACATGTTTTGCTCCTTGCAAACGTGTTATCTCACAATGATATTTTTCCCCATAGCAACTCTATTTGTAACAGAATTGTACTTAAAAAGACCCCAAACCCAAATGATTTGCATCTGGCTGTTTTTTGTCCTGATACGGTAATATGTAAGCTTGCTATAAAAGGGCACGTGTTACAAAGATGACTGTGTATTCCTGACAACACTGTGTAAAACCTTTCTCATGCTCTCCGTATATATGCCCACTTTTTCTGGTCTTTCACTTAACTGTAACAGAAGTAGAAAAGAAATGAGATTATAAAATGAAAACAAAACCACAATCCCCTCATCCTCGAAACCCAAACAGTATCAGGAGAATTTAGAACAGGAATTAATAATTTATTAAATATAAATGAGGTCACTGTCCTTTTGAGTGGAGAACCTGAAGTATTGTGAGAAGGATCTTAACCAGTCAGTGCTAGTTAAATCAGCAGTAACACTGGTTTTAGTAGGTGCTTAAAAAACAGCTGTGTTTTGAGTCTGTGGCTATAATTCTTGGATTTGTATCTGTAATCTGTTCTGGGATGACAGATTCTCGATTTTTCTTCCTTCCTTTGTTTGTTTGTTTGAGTGCTCTTAGTAACAGAGTCTAATACAAAAGTACTTTGCACCAGTTAGTGGCGCTCTTTCTGGTTTTGTTTTATGGACACAACCTTCAAGCCCTATAGTAAAGTGAGAAATGAACCGTAGTTATTTCTTTATTTCTTTGAACAGTAATTGCAAAAATGTAGATGAGATTCTCTATGGAGTGCTATGTATGTCACAGAATAATCTTGTTTCTTTAGGCTTTTCAGAATAAAATACAGATGATTCTTCCCATTCACTCTATTAATTTAAAATTGAGTAACAAAGATAAGTACTGCACAATCAGAGAGTGATGGTTGCTCTTCTGTTAGGTGGGACAGTTAGTTGGGGTGCAAGTTAAACTCTGAAGCTGTGCTGGGCCAGCCTGAACTTAAGTGACTTCAAGGTTTTATCTCGAGACATTCAGTGTACCAGTTGGTGGAGTGCACCACACATTGACCCTGCTTACTCCTGCTCTGTGAGTTTCCTTTAGCTCCATCCTGGCAAAGGGAAGGAAATGGCAGAGGCTTTTACAGACGGTGCCATGAGTGATTCAGTCTGCAGATTCAGCCATTCATATAAAATCACTCCACCAGCTTGCTGTGTCCCTGCCAGTTGCTAGGTGCAGATCCAGGGAGGCTTTCTGTTTTGACTGGAGAATCCACTCACATTGCCAGGATTTCCTGATCAGTTTTCTCGTATAGTCTGGTAGCTGGTACTTAATGGCCACCAGAATGGAGGAGACTTGAGCAGGAGTTGTCAGTCCCCAAACCAAACCACACTGCTGGATTGTAGGCATTAAAGCAAGAGGAGTGGCATATCTAAGTGGAAAATGAATAGTCTACACAGTTTTAGGACAGTGTGTTCAGAACAGTTCTGGTTATGTTTTGTGCATGAATTATATGCACCAAATAAGAAGCAATTTTTTCCCTCTAGTTTCTTGAGAATCAGAGTCTGGTTTTTGTCTTGCCCAGAAGAGTTTACGGTGTAATTTCAGTGAAAACACAATCAGAAAATGCCTAATTCATATTGTGATGACGAGACCTCACAAAGTAATTCATGCAGTTGGTCTGAGTTTTAACTTAGAGGGGGGAAAATAATGCTGTAGAAAAGAAATTCCAGGAGTGGGATGCTGATATATGTGGGGGAGAGAACAAGACTCCAGTTGTGTAGAGAGTTTTTGCAATTCAATTTGCAATGCAAAGATAGCAGTATTGACTTCAACTTTCCAGTGTTTGCACCTGTTTTTTTGGTTTAATCTGTTATGTAGAAGCTCTTTCCAGTGAAAGAACACGTAGTTCTTAAATCTACAATTACAATGACTGAAGTAATTATTACTACTCCAATATGTTCCCCTCCTTATTCCATATTTCACATTTGCTTCAAGGTATCAAGGGATGAGCTGTTTCATTTAGGTTGTGAATGTAGCAAGAACTACAGGGATTGGGTTTGATGGGGGCAGAAGGGATAGTAGGAATTATAGTTCTCTGCAGCCCCAGAGGTTTTGATTGCTACTTCTGCCTTTCAGCAGCTCTCAGCTTACTGCCCTCTCCATCATACTGTGCTAAGCCCAGACTCCCTTTGGAGGCCATGATCTAACTCACCAGTTGCATCTTTTTTCCGTTTCCCTTTTCTTCAGTCCAACAAACAGTTTTCAGTCTCTTTACAGAGATTCTATTTGTGGCTCTTCTAAGTTATGATTTTTACTTTCTCTTTAGAATGGGGCAATATACTGTCTTGGAAACAGAAACCTAGGTTGGTTTATAAGCATAATTTCCTGGTTTGTTTCTTCCTGTAGTTATTTCACAGAGACTGATCCAGAATTGTTATAGGTTCTGCAAATCATTGCTAGTTTTTGTCCCATTGATGCTTTTCACCACCAAGGTGTTTTTTTGATCATCATTTGATGATCTTTGGACAGTGATTACCAGAAGTTTTATGCTATATTCTGTAAGGGTTTTTTTTTGGTTTTTTCTTGTTGTTTTTTTTTTTTTTTTTTTTTTTGGTTGATTGGTTTGGTTTGTTAGTTTTGGTAATCTTTTGTGCTTTACTGGTTCAGCGTGTATATATGTGTGTTTGTATACATCCTTCAACTTACCTGTAATGATCCGTATAGTTGTAAGGCTTTTACAATATCCTAATTGTTTGTATGTCTTTTTATACAATTTATAAGAATCATGTTTTGTAACAACCAGGCTGTCCTTAAAACCTTCAATTTATACACCTTCTTGGTCTTTAGCTAGGCTATTCTTACCAGTTTAATTTATTTTAATTGGTTTTAAAAATGAGAAAAATCTTTATTTTTGTGGTCTGCTAGATTGATCCCTCTAAATTCAAAGTACATTTTTTCCTGTCTTTTAAAAAGCCTTAATGATATTTACCTATTTTTAAATTGAGATCGAGCACTTTCAGTTTTTAGTACAGATTTGTGACAGATTTAGTACAGATTTTTGACATGAAAAAATCCTGAATGATAATGGGGTGGTTCAGGTATAGTGGAAATGTTTCTGTGTCCAGCAGGTGCTTTCATACAGCACGAGGAAAAGAATAATTTTTAAAAACTAAACCTCCCTTTCTCTCTAGATGAATTGTCTGTTAAAACTGAGAACTATTAATATATTATTCTGTATGAATATTCACATATTTTAATTTTGTGTGTGTGCGCATTAGAATTTGTTTACATATCCAATCTAAGAAAAATGTTTAAACTATGTACAGGAAATAGTACATAGTTTTCTCTCTTGAGGTGGTGAGTAGTTAAGTGGGTATCATGCGTCCTGAAAAAATAGACACCAACTGAGTGTTTTCATAACTCCAACATCTGTCTTTTCACAGTTCTTTTTTACTCTGTGAATGCACTTCTTGCTGTGTGGTCAGAACTATATTGTAATCCAAAAAATCCAAAATCCAAGAAAGTTGCATTTCCTTTTCAGCTTTTCCATGCGTAGTCTGAATTCTGCAGATAGAAGACCTTTCACTGCATGTGATATGTTTCCATTAACTTGCTTTTAAAAGCTTTATCTTTTCTTGGTTAGAAAATTAAAGGGAAAGTGCAGATGTTGATTTAATTGCCTTCCCCTTCTTCTTCCCTCCACCATTCACAGGAGGAGCTTTTAGTCATTTTGAGGGCACTGATTTCTAATAGTGATTTTGATGCCCTCCTTCTGCTTAGACAAACAGTATTTTGGTGGTACTCCAAGAAGGATGAAAGTCTACCAGGCGTTGACAGGTACGGCCCAAGAAGTACTATGTTCTTGATGTCCAAACAGGTTGACAGTTATGCTGGTGATGTCCTTTCTCCTTCCCTGCCTCGAAAAGAACTCTGAGGTTCTCTTGCTGCCTATCTCAGTACTACTATTATCATTTTTACTATCCTTTTTGTCTATCAAGTAAATGTCTTTGCTTTCACACTTGGCCACATAGGTAGTCTGCTGAGGAAGAAAATTTTCTTTTCTGTTCACTGCATCAAAGTGGTTTTTTTCCCACCCACTCCCTAGTTTCTGCTTTTTAAAGAACAAGCAGGTAGGCACAGTGACATGTAAATTCTTTTTGACATTCCCAATTTGATGACTTTGCAGTACTCACAGAAGAGCTATGCTCGTAGTGAACCTGCAGAGCTGGTTTGTGCCCTACATAATGTTTGGCGCTTCTCTGAGAGATGCAGAAGGAATTGCATTTTCTAACCTTCCTCTGCCTTCTCTGTCTCCAGAGGATTCAGTGCTTATGCAGTAACCAAAACATTTGCTGGAGGAGAATTCTGAGTGTTTTATCCTGCAGTCTGAATGATGAAGAAAGATTATGAGTCCATGGGGAAGCCAGTTTAATGAATTCTGTTTTCCTATTGTGTTCATACAAATTTGATATTGCTTTGTAATTAAAATTGAATCTGCTTCTACAGAATATTGTTTTTCTCATTTTGAACTGTTTAGCCTTTCCCATGCATTTCTGAAATAGATCAGCTAAAGGTATTCTTAAGAAAGGAGGGAAATAAAAGGGAAAGTACTGTTCTCCCAAAGGTGCAGTGGGATTTCTGTACCAGTATTTCTTTGCAGAAATACCATGAGTTGAGTTGTCCTGCTGAGAGAGATGTTTCTGCTTTATGAATGAGATAATTGTATATTTCTGTTCAAAGTAAACATCATTTTGACATAATCTGTGAACACACGATATTTTATGAACTCACTGGAATAAAAAAAAACACAGTGCTGTCTTGGGCACTTTGTCCATGGTTAGTGTTGTGCCTGTTTTTGCACATCCTTGAGCTAAATCAGAGATCAAAATGAACTCCAGGACTTGGGGGCATGTAAGGAGGATTTTATACACTCTGGAGAAAAATGAGTCTGTAAAGCCTTAATGATTGCTCCTTCATCTACGCAGATATGCTGTAACTGGTGCCAGATCTGCTGTAATATTGATGACATCCTTCATCTTGTTAGTGGCCCAAATGTAACAGAGCATATGCTCATAGTCAAATTTTTTTCTTTATGTAGGGAGAATACAAATGGTGAAGACTGAAGGCATGAACTATGGCTACGGATTTAGCATGTAACATGCTTTCTGTTAACTGAATGAAAAATATTTAAAGCTCTGATTTGATGCACTGGGCACTTCCAATGGCTTAGCTGGCATGACAAATTTTAAAAAGCAAATTCTGCAACAGTTCTCTGACAGTGAGACAATTAATAAAATGTTGGAAGATATAATGTTGAGTGAATGCCTTTATCCCCAAACAAGAATGAGAGTGCGTGGAGGTACAAGTCATCTGTTGCTTTCCATCTATCTTGATCTTTGTCGTTTGGAGATTTGATGAAGAATTTGGTGTTTAGAACATAGCAGAGCAGTGAGTGAAAAATTAAATGTGGGAAATATGAAGGTTCAGCCAGACTGGGCAGTACTGGAGGTTAGTTTTAGTAATTTACAATATGAGATTGCAAATGCCTCTAGTGGGGCTGCAGTGACCCACAGTCGTAGTCAGGACTTCTCCTAGGAAATGAGCTGACTGATGTGGTCCAGTCCCTCAGGGAAATGAGATGCTTTGCATGAATTTTGTGGCTGTAGTGGGACCAGTCATCCCCTAATGTCTATTTATAATGCTCCTATGGGGCATGCTGAGAAGTGTAGATTTTTAAGGATAAAAAGAGATTTTAAAGATAAAAGCTGCTGTTGGGAGAGAGGCTGTAATGGCTGTTTAATTTGGAGCACTTCCTGAGTTCTGCAAGAATGACTAAAATTCCGAAATCTGAATAGAAACACTAATGCTCTCCCCTCTGTACATGTAGATACATTCATGTGGGAAGATATTCCCTGAGATTCATATTCCCTAAGAGGCATTTAATTCCTCAGGTGACTGTGTGGGATAGTGTCTTGCACTCCACTGGAACTTGTCTTCTATAGAGCTCATGAATGAGAATGCGCTTTGCTACATCCCATGTAGAAAACTAAGATACCATTCATATTTATTGTCTGCCTTCTGAGATTCTCCTGTTTTACACAGAGTGGAGACAGAGCTTGCATTAATCACAGTGTAGCTGTGATACTCATCCCAGGTTCACAGGGTCATTGTGTCCCTCCAAAGTGCTCAGCAGAGAAGTAGACATCCAGGGTATCTCTACATTGCCACTGCTCCTGAGTGGTGGGGTTTAATTGATAAACTTGTTTTTCTGCTGGGTGGGGTAGATATTGTGTCCCAGGGGGATATTAAGGATTAAGCTTTTCTGTGTCTTTGTGATTCACACCAGCTAAGCTATGACCTTATGCACAGCAGTGTTACTGCTGGAATTCAGGCACACCAGGTCATCTGAAGCACCATGTTTTTCAGTATTGTTTACAAGACAACCATTTGGGAGTACAAATAGAGAGCGCAACACAGGAAGCATTTGGAATTTCCAGAAATTACACCATATGCCTGTCAGAGGCTTATAATTTGGTGAAGACAGAATCATGTTCTTTCAGAGCCCATTGTTCCTCAGTGTTAGAATTGTCACAGATTTTCAGTGTACCCTTTTCTGCTTTCTTGCAAAAGGGCCTGATAATAATTTCCCTCCATGCTAGTAAATTGTTTTTCTCTACCATATTACCCTTTTATTTTTGCAGGGTTTGCCATTTTTAAATTTTTAAAAATGTGTGTAGTGCAAGTTTCGTTAAGAATGTCTGTTATTTAATTTCTGTAATTTAAAAAAGCCAAACCAGACAACTAACTCAGATACTTCATTTGTCTTAGTATACCTAATGAATGAAAGGAGCTTGGAACCAACATGCAAATGACAGCTTGACACAGAGTGAAACATGAGGAGTGCATTTCAAAGGATGGTGATAGCAATGTTTACTGCATTATCACGTTATCACAATAGTGCCACAGAGCCTAAGGCATGGATAAGGATGCCATTTTGCTATGCAAAACATAAAATAAGATACACTTCCTAGTCATGTCTAAGGACATAGACATGCAGTGGAATAGTAGACTATATATATAAATAAAACAGCTTGCTGCCATTTAGATGAGAAGTCATGCTTGACTTGTATATGCTCTTAGTTCATGGCAAACAGCAGTGAAAATACTGCAGTCTGAAACCTTTTTGTCAATACATTTTAGTATGTTGCAATTGGGCAGTGCTCACCAAGGCAGGCAGTACTTACTGAATCATCAAATGAAACTGAGTTCTTTTCTGAGCCCAAGTTCTTAAATTAAACCTGTTGCCAAGATGGGTACTTGCAGGCAAAGAAATGACACTGGGCAGTGTGATGTAGTGGTCTCTGACATATTGACCAGAAAATTTCTTTGCCAAGGAAAAGGCGGATTGGAACATTATAATGGAATGTATTTTGGTGTTCTATTTTTCCTGAGAAAAGTCTGGCCTGTAAGGAAATGTCGTGGGTTTGTCTAGGTGACAATTTTTTTACCACACCCCCCAACGCAATTGCTCTAAATTACTCTACGTTGAGAGAAGGTTTATGCAGACAAAACCAAATCCAATCAGGAAGAAATAATATTAGGATTTATTACTACACAATAAAAACTAAACAACTATATCTACAACAATTCTAATTAACTAAAAGCACTACGTATTTACAAAAGTACCCCTCCCCCCTTTGTATCCATCCAGGAGGAGAAGCAGATTCCTCCAAGCCACTCTGTAGCACTTGTAAATTTCTTCTCTGTTATCTCTGAGACAACAACTCCGACTCGTTGCTGCTGGAACAGTTTCCCTCTGACTCTTTCTCTTCTCTGTGTCAGCCACAGGGCTGGGCCTACCTCCCTTCTGGGCTAAGGCTGAAGGCTGGGGTTACCCAGGGTCCTGTAAGGTCTCCATGGAACTGCAAGGGGACACTTGCTTCTCCATGGTCTGCACTACAGGGTCACAGGGAATAATGGCTTTTGAGTCCAACCCTGTTTCCTGTGGAGCCCCTTCCCATGGGAATAGTCCTTGATAGACCTCTCCAACGTGGGTCTACCCCTTGGACAACAGCTCTTCCATTCTCTGCTGTCTCTCAGGGTCGGCAGCTGCACCAGCATCTATTCCCCACTGGAATCACTCCAAGCCTTACCCGAGCTGACTTGCTCCAGTGTAGGTCTCGGACGTGGGTAGCTGCACTAGCACAGATCCCCTTGTGGGATCCCAAGTCTTACACGGGCCTCCTTGCTCTGGCATAAGACTCTTCTGTGTGGGCCACAGTCCAGCAAAAACTTCCACAGAGTTACATCTTTTGTATCTATTCCAATATCGGCTCCTTCATGAGCTGCAGGCTAGGTTGTCTCTGCTCCCAAACAATCTTCCATAGGTGGCAGGGATTTTAATTTCAGTCTTTTTTTTCCCTGCTGGAGGGAGAGAGAGGGAGGGGGAAGAAGGAGCCATCTCTCTCCCCCCCTTTCGAGGCTTCTCTCTCTGGCTGCTGCCAGCACTGACCTTGAAGGCTCTGTTATCTCTCCGACTGCAGTTCCTTTTGCAAAGTTCTTTAAGTTTCTTTTCTTCACTCCGTTACATGTCTCAGTCAGGGGGATTTCCAGTGGTTGCTTCTGCCCCCGGCCAAGGCTGGGGGAGGAGAGAGGCCTGACCCCCCTTAGGGTCTGCTGCGTCCTCCCTACATGGCTCCTCAATTCCTTCTGCGCACCTACCCTTCTTTTCCGATTTCTTAAAGATGTAATTGGCAAAAGATGTTACCAAAACTTCTGATTGGTTTTGTCCTGGAAATTAACCTGGACAAACCACCTACAGTCCCCCAGGGAGGGGGGGACCTTTGCAAACCCACAACAGGAAATATAGACTATGTTTCTAGTTTTGGAAGTTTAAGAAGTTTACTGTGGGAGTTGAGAAGGATAAGTGATTGTTATTCTCTCTCACTCATGAGGAATGAGACAAGGAGGCATAAAGTGAGAGGGTCCTGATAGGCACCTCGTATGCTGAGTTACAACTGGGAACAGGTGGATGAAGATTAGCTGGTGGAAATTATGAAAACACTGGAGAGAGCAAAAAATGCTCTGGGTTGGATAGGACCACTGCAACCTCTCTGCTCAAGCAGGATTCGCTAGAGCACTGTCCTACTCAGGATTGTGTCCAGACAGCTTTTGAGTATCTCCAGTGAGGGAGACGCCATAAATTCCCTGGACAGCCTGTTCCAGTGCACAATCACTCATATAGTAAAGAAGTTCTTCCTCATGTTTAAGTGGAACTTCGTGTGCATCAATTTCTGCTTGTTGCCTTTTCATCCTTTTGCCTGGCACTAGAAGAAGAGCCTGGATCCATCCTCTTGACACACCGTCCCTTAGACACATTTTTGCCCTGACAAAGATCCCGTCTCAGTCTTCTCTTCTCCAGGCTAAAAAGGCACAGCTCCTTCAGTCTTTCCTCATACCTGAGGAGCTCCAGTCCTTTAAACATCTTCATAGCCCTCTACTAGACCCGCTCCAGGAGCTCTGTGTCTCTCTTGTACTGATGAGCCCAGAACTGGACACAGCACTTCAGGTGTGGCCTCACCAGGGCTGAGTACAGGGGAAGGATCACCTCCCTTGACCTTCTGGCAGTGCTTTTCCTAATGCACCCTAGGGTACTCTTGGCCACAAGGACACACTGCTGGCTCATGGACAGCTTGTTGTCCACCATGACCCCAGGTTCTTCCCCAAAGAACTGCTTTCCAGCAGGTCAATCCCTAGCCTGTGCTGGTGCTTGGGATTATTACCCTTCAGGTCAGGACCCTGCACTTGCCTTTGCTGAATTTCAGAATGTTCCTCCCTGCTCATCTCTCCAACCTGTTGAGGTCCCTCTGAAGGGCTACACAGCCCCCTGGGGTATTGACCACTCCTCCCAGCTTTGTGTCATCAATGACTTGCTGAGGAGGCATCTGTCCTTTTCATCCAAGTCACTGATGAATAAGTTGCACAACAGTGGGCCCAGTATTGAACCTTTGGGGACACCACCAGTGACAGACCTCCAACTAGACCCTGTGACACTGAGTACAACCCTCTGGGATCTGCTATTCATCCACCTCAGCATCCACTCATCAAGACCATACTTCATGGGTTTGACTTTGAAGATTTTACACTGTCTAAAACCTTACTAGATTCCAGATAGACAACATCCATCACTCTCCCATCATCCACCCAGCCAGTTGTCCCATCATAGAAGACAATCAGGTTGATCTAGCATGATTTCCCTGTGGTGAACCCATGCTAATTACTCCTGATTGCCTTGTCTTTCACGTGCTCAGAAATGGCATCCAGGATAAGCCATTCCATTATCTTTCCAGGGACTGAGATGAGGCTGACTGGCCAGTACTTCCCTGTGTCCTCCCTCTTGTCCTTTTTGAAGACCGGGTTGACATTTGCTTTCTTCCAGTCCTCAGGCACCTCCCCTGATTGCCTTGACTTTTCAAAGATGATTGTGAGTAACCTGGTTATGGTATCTGCCAGCTCTCTCAGGACATATGGATGCATCACATCAAGGCCCATGGACTTGTGGATGTCAGGCTCATTTAAGTGGTCTCTAACCCAGTCTTCCTTGACCAAGGAAAAGCCTGCCTTCTTCCAGACCTTGTCCCTAGTCTCCAGGGTTATGGATTCCCTAGGGCTGGAGAAACAAAGAAAGCATTCAATATTCCTTTTTTCTGTGCTGGCTCTTTTGCAATGGTCCCTGTTCCATATGGAAACGGGGTCACATTTTCCTTTTTGTTGTTGATGTATTTGAAAAAGCCCTTGTTCTTGCCCTTGACATCCTTGTCCAGATTACTTCCAAATGGGCTTTGGCCTTTCTTGTTGCATTTCTGCATACTCTGACAACATCTCTATAGTCATCCCAGGTGGCTTGTCCCTTTTTTCACCTTCTGCTTAAGTCTGAGTTTTGGCAAGAGTTCCTTGCTCATCTATGTAGTTCTCCTGCTCTTTTGTTTTATTTCTTGCTCACCAGGATGCACTGGTCTTGAGCCTGGGTGAAGTAATCCTAGAATATTGGCTCTCTAGGACACCTCTTCCTTCAGGACATGAGATTCTTCCCAGAAGGTCCCTGAAGACTCTGAAGTTAACTGTTATGGTCACTGTAACCAAGGCTGCCCCCAACCTTCGCATCTGCAACCAGACCTTCCATTTTAGCTAGTATAAGGTCCAGCAGCCCACTGTCTCTTGTTGGCTACTCCATCTTGTTGGATCCATGTAGCAGAAAGTTGTCATCAACAGCTTTCCAAGAATCTCTTGTTTGGTTTGTGCTTTGCTGTGTTGTTCTTCCAACAGACGTTGGGGTGGCTGAATTCCCCCAGGAGAACCAGGGACTGTGACTGCACAAAGGGATGTGCGGAAGCAGTAGATCAGGGAAAAGATCTTTTCATCATTATTTGGAAAGATACCAGTGGAGCACAATGGCATTTGGCAGGCTAGAGGATAGGATACTGCGATAATGTAGTCACAAAATGATGGTAGCAAAATAATATCTTGTTTTATTGTAGCCTTGTCTGCTTAGGGATTAGGATGAATAATGATTATTTGTAATGAGAATATGATTTTATGAAACAAAGTAGGTATGTGTTATGAGAGCATGAGTTTTGTAATACTTCAAAATTAACAGAGCAAGTAAGAGGTTTTTAAAAGCCTTCTCTGACAGGCCAAGGATACATTGTCTGTGAAGCTGGTTGTGTATTAGGTGTGCTTCCAAGAAGGTAATAAATGTCTGTGTGCTTAGCAGTGGAACCCCATTTCAATTCATAAATTACATTTTAATACTTCTTTGTTTTGAATTTGGCATGGAGAATCCAGAATGATTGCTAGTGCTCAGTTGTGTGCTGGCACGATCACAGTCTTCTGGATGATATAACCTAGATTTACACTTGCCCTCTTTTGGCATTGTCCGTAATGTTATCTACAGATTTGAAAGGTGAATCCCAACTCTACTGAGCACTTCAATTTCTACCAAATTGCTGTACTTTTATACAACAAATTATGTGTACTCTAACCTTGAGAGGTATGATTTTCAATATTATAAGCAGCTTTTAGTACTTAAAAAAAATTACACTTTTTAACAATAAAAAATATCTGGAATCTCTAAGTTTTAATGTGAAAAACTCAGAGGTTTTAACAAAGTGTTACGGTACATTGCATAAGGTGAAATTGCTGGTGAGCTGCTTATTGACTTCCAGTGTAGTTTGCTGCTTTGGAGACAAAAGCTGAGGTACTGGGGAAAATGAAAATCCATTTAGGAAAAAAAAGAGTAAATATTTCTGCTGGTTTATGTCAGGTATTTGACTAGCTTAAGTTGAATTAGACTAGATTAGTTTACTAAACTGGAATAGTCAAAATTAGACTTAATAACAGGCTTTCGGCATGAGGAAATCAGCTTACACGTTAGTGTTGAAAGAGAGTAATATAGGGAATGTCTGTCAGAAAATTACTAAGGTAAAGAAATACTTTTAAATGAACAATTCACAGTTAGCTTTTAAAAGATTGTTTAATGTGATTGAAGACTGTATGGTGAAGAATGCCAATTCACTATGACCCTTCTCAATTCCTGACCGAAAATGTGAAGGAAAACCGGTTGGATGCTTACTCCATTATTCATGAGCTATTCAGAGATATTATGTGTAAGGTTTAATACGGCCCACCTGAATTATGGAGTTGGTTTTCTTACTTGCGACAGATTTGTCATTTACTTCATTGGCTAATCAGAAGTGAATGCAAGTATACATAGTGCTCTCCTTACTGCTGATACCCAAGATGTAGGAGTGGGATAATCGAATACATATACCTTTCATTGCATCTATATATTAGTATACTTGAAACATTGGTTTTTAATCATTTATAACTGGGCTGTATGACAGATTACCTGTTTTTTAACGGCAAAAAATGCATTGAGCCAATGCCTTTGAATATGAAGGCACAGAATTTCAGGTGCCTTAAAGTGCACTGACGCCAGTTAAGTTAACATGTAGCTAATTTGATGGATCCATGCTTGTCCAACTCCTGTCAGAGCAGATTTGAAGGAAAGTTAGAAGTTACATGTACTGCTTTACAGCTAATGTGTGCTACTGTGGGAATAGGGTTATAATTTACATCACCTTTAGGCAAAACTGTACCATGAATAATACACAAAGCTTACACGTTTTTTAAATTTTAGATTAAGGTGTGTACAACTTCTATTTGCTTAACCAGTTAGCAACACCACTTAGAAGTAAATCTTCAATGCAAAACATCATGAAGGAAATGGATCAGTTTCAGGTGTAAAGCACTTCAAAAGCTCACGATGGGAAACACAGACAGAAGTTTATATCTTACAGTTCTAGTACGGAGAAATGGTTAGCTCTTTTTCAAAAAGTCTTCTGATGTGCATTAAGGTGAGTGAAAATAAGTAAGTGGTCCCAGTGCAGTCAAGTAGAAACATAGTTGAGGATATATGGAAAGTACATGGGTTAGACACCAGTCACCTTAAAAAAGTTAATTTTGCTCAACAATTCTGAAGTCCTGTCAGGCCAAATAAATAATTTGTGTAAGGCTATGTAGTTCTCACAAAGAGAGTCTTTGTCAAGTACTTAAAATGCTGAGGTCCTTGCTTTATGTACTGTATTTTATGCCTGATGCAAAAAAGTAATGAACTGGAGTTTCCTGTGGTGATGTTGTTAGGCCAGTCTGTTATTCTGAATGGCAACCAAGGAAAAAGCAAAAATTACAAACTTCTAACAAATGTTTTGCTTTATTTTCCCTGCACAGTATTACGGAGTAAATAATTAAACACCTAGTGGAATCTGAAATTTGAATTTTTTAATGGTATCAAATTAAAAAAATCCCCAACCCCTTCCAAAATTACAAACCTTGTAAAAGTTGGCTCCTTTGTAGTAGTATTTCCTTATCCAATATTTACAGCAATAGCTTTTCCTTGAACAATTACACAGATTTCTTACCTCAATGTCCTGCACAAATTTCAGAAACTGATGAGGAGAACTGAGGAAAGAAGTCTTTTTTTTTCCTCTTTAGCACATGAAATGTGCTAAATGAAATGAAATGAAATTCATGAAATGAAATGAATGAAATTATAAGAAAAAATATATAAGCCCAGAAACTGTATACAGTCCCTATCTCCAACTCCCTTCCAAGCCATAGTTTAGTATTCATTAGCAGACATTTATTTTGTCTCCTTTTCATTTGAATTCTAGTGTCCATCCCATTAGAATGGAAAAAAAATGGAAATGTGAGTATTGAACTCAGGCTTGATAATACTTAGTTGCTTAAATAATTAAGTATGTATATTCAATACAATGACATCGGTAAGTTGGCAAACATTTTCAAGAATTATCAACTACAGGCAACTAATTTAAAGGAAATAAATGCAAATATTAAAATGGAATTGTTTATTTTATGTGTCAATAGTTTTCTTGTTGCTACTTTAAATCCAGTATACTTGTACAAGGGTTTTCAATGTGCATAATGGCTGCAGTGCTAATTTGGCTTCAGTTTTTACTGACAAAAATGAGCAAGGAAAACTCCTGACTAGTTTGGAGCTCAAGGTCCTTCCCTGCTATTTTATTTGTATCTGATGAGGGATTTTTGTAAAGGTTTCAACCTTTGAAGTGTATCCTGTGGGCTGAATTCTGCCTTTCAATACAAATGTCTGCTTGTTACTGATTGTATGGTGTAGGCTAAGTCAGGGCTGAGAGCTGCTAGGTTTGTGTACTGACTGTGCTGCTGTACTGCTTTCTGTCCCTGGGCACTCCTGCCCATGGCTTGTGAAACAGAGTGAATTATCAATTGAAAGAACATCTGCAAGGCTTTGTGTTGTGTGTGTGTGTGGGGTTATTATTTCTAAAATTGTTGTACTTAGGAGGAGGCAAATATAAAGGTCCCAAGTATTCTCATTTACTGAAATACATTTTTCAGTGGAGGTAATTTTCTTTACAGAAGGGTCACAAACCTGTGTCAGTCCCACTTTTGTATTTTTTTTTTTTAATCATAACAAAGTGATGTTTGAAAGGACTTTGAGCGAAAGAGGCAGTGTCAGATTGGAAATTCCTTTTAACAATGAATAATATTCTGAGAATAGAACATCAGTGTGAAGATATAAGTCTTGCTCTGCTTATGAACTAGAAAGAATCAAACCCATTAAGAATATGGGGGTTTGTAATTCTTTTAAGAGCAGGTACTTAGCTTCTTCCATTTTCACTCACATAAGCCTAATTTAGACTGTATGAAACAGCTACTAAAGTATGTTTAAGTGGGAGTCTCTAAATACACATATTTCAGTTAAAGGAAGGGAAATATTGAGGCATGCAATCTCTCATGAAATATAATTTATGGAAAGGATTATTATGAAGGTTTTTCTGATTCCTGCTGAGTGCTTCAATGCTATATAATAATACTAAAGATTGAATTACTGATCACAAAAGATGTCCTTGTATCAGCAAAAGTTTTTTGAAAATGGGAATCAGTGCATTTTATTACCTGGCTGTAAAACATTTATCTATTTATTTATTCATGTCAATATATTGATTTGTTTGTTTACTTAAAAGAAGCCATATGTGTCTGATAGGAGAAAAGGAGAAGCACTGTATGCATCACTCATGTAGAATTTTTTATTCTTAGTGGAACTCAACATAATTTAGGGAAAACCTCCTTCATCAAGCAGTGTTACACGGTATTACCCACAGAATGGAGTTATACAATATTACCCACAGTGCATGGAGTTCTGCACTGTGTGTATATGGAAAGGACCTGTGTTTTCACAGAAACAGTTAGATTGGAAAAGACCTCTGAGATCATCAAGTCCAGGCTATGACCAAGCGCCACCTTGTCAACTAGACCATGGCACTAAGTGCCATGTCCAGTCTTTTCTTAAACACCTTCAGGGATGATGGCTCCACCACCTCCCTGGGCAGCCCATTCCAATGGCCAATCACCCTTTCCAAGAAGAAATTCTTCCTCATGTCCAACTTAAACCTCCCCTGATGCAGCTTAAGACTGTGTCCGCTTGTTCTATTGCGAGTTTCCTGGGAGAAGAGACCAACCCCACCTGGCTACAACTTCCTTTCAGGGAGTTGTAGAGAGTGATGAGGTCTTCCCTGAGCCTTCTCTTCTCCAGGCTAAGCACACCCAGCTCCCTCAGCCTCTCCTCACAGGACTTGTGTTCAAGTCCCTTCACCAGCCTCGTTGCTCTTCTCTGGACCTG
>JAWWES010000094.1:35400734-35418274 GCA_035583135.1 Lophotriccus pileatus
GTTTTTATTGTGTAGTAATAAATCCTAATATTATTTTTCCCCAATCGGATTTGGTTTTGTCTGCATAAACCTTCTCTTAACTTAGAGTACTTTAGAGCAATTTGGTTGGGGGGTGTGGTAAAAAAAAACTGTCACCTAGACAAACCCACGACAGGGCTACAAGAAGTCTATACATCAGCTGATATCCTCAATTTATTTTCCAAATTCTGGTAAAGTAAAATATTTTCTTGTGAAAATACCCACAAAAAAGACTCACAAACAGCCAGCAGTGTAAAATATTCAGACCATTAAACATCTAAACAGTCAGGAAGACCTCAGTTGCAACTTAGATCTTCATTACTTCATCTGAGGGAAGTTTCTTTTACTGCCTAGAAAATGGCTACAGACCTCTAGAAAGTTACCTTTGTGCAACATTATGGGCATGTAAACAAATATTTCACATAAGAGGTGAGAACTACATATTACTAAGTGGACTTGTTTGCCTAACCTAGCCCTAAAAGAATTTTCTCTTAGGTATCCATGTAGTTGTTCTCTAGTCAGTTTGTCTCTACATCAGGCTTTTTAGGCCTGTGATAAGCACTGTAGCAATGACAATACTGTTGTATAGAATACAATGAAACTGACATCATGGCTTACTGTGCTCTGGATAGGTTCTCAAAAATTTGTAGTCACTATGTAAATGAAGTGAAAGCCTAAAGCAACAGAAAATGAAAGGGTGAAAAATTCTCAGTGCCTGCTCCCTCAGGGAAGTAAGATAAACAAGAGAGGGGGAAAAAAGAAAAAAATAAAAGTGAATTAAACTGCCTTACGGTTCATCAGAGAAACTTAAAAGTTGTCCATGGGAGTGTATTTCTCCCTCATCGTGTTCCCTCATCTTCTCTACTTCTACATTCACCATTCTAAGCTTTTCTGTGCAGAGAAGTTGTTTAGCATCTCCTGCAACAAAACCAAAACCAAAACCAAACCAAACCAAACCAAACCAAAGCAAACCGAAAAAACAAACCACCAAAAGTG
The DNA here is from genome assembly GCA_035583135.1 of Lophotriccus pileatus. Lineage (NCBI taxonomy): Eukaryota > Metazoa > Chordata > Aves > Passeriformes > Tyrannidae > Lophotriccus > Lophotriccus pileatus. Next base: position 35,401,749 of record JAWWES010000094.1, read on the forward strand.
GTTTGTAATTTTTCAACTTATGCCTAGTGCGTTATATTCCTATCAATCTGTCCTACAGTTCACAGATTTACAAATAGGGAGGTGAAGTCATTGCTACTGATAGAAAGTGTCTTAGTAAAAACATAAACACAAATAAAATACTGTAGAAAAGAAGTTTGCCCCTTTTTTTAAAAATTATTGCTTAATACATTGTGATTTAAAATGAAATCGACAACTTCTAAAAAATTGAACATGTGAAGACTAAACAGTCAAAAGACTCTTTGTATACACCACTGAATGTTTATCACTTAAACCTCTATAAAAGTAGTTTCCTAAAAGATGAAGAGTTCAGCTTCAGATGTGCCTTCAGCTTCAGCAAGCCCTGAACCATGAAATTCCTAGGTAAAGGCAATTTCTACAATAGCGCACATTCGCCAGATCTGTATGCATCTTGATGAAGAAGTCAGGTAAACCAGGGGCTCCACACTTTAACAAACTGGCCATACAAAACAACATTGCAGAAATGTATGATAAAGTTCTTCATTTTAGAGCCTAACGCAAGGCCCCATCATTGTCGCATCACATTTTAGTGTTGAATATTAGTAGATACATTTCTTTTGTAGCATCTTTGTGATGGAAATTAGTACAACACTTCCTATTTCAGCCAGGAAATCAAGATACTTTGAGACAGTTTAAGAAACTGAGTGTGGGAACCTGAGATTGACAATTTCACTGGCTCCTGGTAAAAGCAAATTCAGTACTTTGCCCGAGCACAACTCACCCACAGAAATATACATATATCCTGAGAATCTGTGAGTCTCCAGCTTTGAAAAACACAGCCACAGTACTTTGGAGTGTAGGGTTTTTTCCCCTCTGAGGGGCTTTCCTAAACTTAATGAAAGTGAATTTTGAGATTCTCTCTGTACACATAAATCCCTCCCTCACCTCTTCCGTCTCCACTACAGACCAGTTGCAAGGGAACTACACAAACATTTTAACAGGATGCCAGCAGAGACAAATACCTCTTCCTGGGCAGTGTAGATTTGTATTTGTTGCTCATTTCCTGTCTCACCGTTCTCCATACCAGTTTTGGACCTGACCAGCTCAGGGCCTAAGGGCTGTTAATAATATTTAAAACAGGCCCCAATAGACTAACATTTTGCAAAAGTGATTGTTTGTGTCCTCAGCTGACAATCCTGTCTGTTTCTACACCAAGCTCCTAGGAGCAATATGATTAGCGTCAGCCCACAACTTTTATTCATCTTCATCTCATTTTTTTCAGAAACATGCATGAACAAGGAGTCTACTGCCTGTTAAAAATACCACAGAGGTTGCATTAAACAGGAATACAACAGAAGCCCATTGTTCTTTAACAAGGATTATAGAGGCATGTGTCCCACTGCTCTCATAGAAGCTCTGCCAAACCATTTTGGGCAGAAAGGAGAAAAGCCTCCCACCACTCATTCAGCTTCCCACTTGCATACCAATTTTCCAGTGTAAGCATGAGAAGTTAACCCTTGTGACCCTGTATACAATGATGCCATGTACACAAGTACATGGAGATAAACAATTCCATTTCAGATAATTGCAAACTTTACAACTGCTTCAGGTTTTACAGGTTCTTTTAAAATAAAGCATTACTCCCTGTAACTAAATATTTTCATACTGTAAATATTTATATACTGTAAAATAGGACCTTAGAACAAAGAAAACTTGTACAAAAGTTCCTATAAAGAGGCAAACTAATTGCATTTCTAAAACTTACTGAAATAAACTGTTAGTAAACAAATATTGGTGCCCAACAAGAGTGAGTTCCCGGATATAATTACGACATCAGTATATCAGAATTCAGAGAATACTCTACATGTTTTAAAATATTTAGTGTCTTTCACTCCACACAAATAGTCTTTTTCGAAGAACACTAGTATGGAATTTAAAGGCTACTTTCAAAGTAGGATTGCTGTAAATTTTTCAAAAGTGCACACTTGTAAACTACCCCTGTGAGAGTCATCATAAAGCATGGGGTAGAATCAGAGTGTGTAGTCCCACATCAGGAAGCATAAATTTCTAAAGGGAAATAAATGTTTTTAAATCTGTAAGATGGTTACTACAGAGGAGCAGCCACATCAAGTTTTGTGAGAGGTGTAAAATGGAAGGAAAGACAAAGTGACACAACCACAATTTGACTTTTGCTACTTATGTGTTTTTCTTTTAGTCAACTGCTGAAGAAAATGCACACCATTTATGCTTTCATGCAAAATCACCTACACATAACTAAATTCTAAGCAAGGCATTTAAAATCAGGCAACTGCTTAAAAGCTTATTAGAAGTGTCTGTCATGTAGTTTTTTTAGCTGTAGACCTAATGCTCTCAACCTCTTCATGCTTATCTTTCTGCCTCCAACAGCAGTTGAAAGTACATTTATTTGTAATGCACATAGTTTCCCTTCCCTGTTTGAAAACACAACACAATATTTTTGCCAGGTAAACTATGTTTAAGGGACAAAGAAGCTGGGAAGTACAAGTTTTACATTTTGATGATTCCTTGCAATTAGATAACCTCTTGGTGTTGACTGAGGTTCTTTTTCTAAATAAGAAGAAAAAGGCTGCAATATTTGTTATCTTAAATCTGCAAGGAAAGCAAAACTCCCCATCCCAGACATCAGAGGTTGAGAGAATGGTGTGCACTAGTTCCAACACAGTTCATATTTCAGATGTTATGTAGGTAACATAGCTTACAGAAAAGCAGAAGAAAGCACAGGGAACAACAGTGAAATGGTAGACAATTAATTACTTAATCAGTTAGTAAATTGCAGGTGTATAATTATTACCATACATAGTACCATGTACATAGCAGATTCTCTATCAGTTATAAAGGAAACATGGAAATAGAATCAGCTCTTGAACAGGACAGATACTACTATGAAGTGCCATAATTTTAAAAATTACTAAATATGTACTTTCTGCAGCAACCAAAATAACTATAGCATCTAGCTTTATCACACAGGTGAAAGCTACATAACTACAGAAATATTCCGATGTATTAGGTCATTTACTTCTTGCTTTGAATTCTTTTGTATTTTACAGATTTTGTTCACAATGGCATACTGCTTATGTCCTCAAATCTTCCATCTCTTCAAAATCAAAGTGAGTTCACTCCTTTGTTGTGATGAACCATCGATCCATGTCAAAACTGCACAACTATCTGGACAGCCTTTAATTGGAAAGTCCTGTGGTAACTCACTGTCTCAGTACTCAAGAAATGAGTAAAAGAAATCATACTCAAGAAATGAGTAAATAAGTCTGACAGTGAGGCCGCAGTTCAAAGGTAAAAATAACATTTTAATGAAAATTTTAATTATTTCCTTAAAAACCAAATATACTAAACTGTTAATTTAAATAAAAAATGTTCACCCTTTGAAGAATGCAATTAAAATCTTGCTGCCAGAAAATCCTGCATGTTAAGTTAACATCCCTGTTAACTAGCCTGAAGCTGACTACCACTAAAGCAGTAAGATCCCAGATGCTGACTTCCATTTCATTTCTAGTTTCTACTGTATTCTTTCAGCAGCTCTTTGGCTTAAAATCTAATCCAGACTCTACAGAAACAAGTTTATAGCTCATTTTCAAACTACTATATTTGGTAAATAAAAATTCTTAAACAAGTTACTAAATCCTGAGTTTCACCTTAAGACACAATTGTGCAGTGTCTTATATTTAGGTCCTTACTTTTGTCTTTATTGGTTAGTACACCTTATTCTAACTCAATAAGTTTAACATTCCTGAGCCTATTCCTCTGCACCAGCAGCAGCTCACTGCAAACAGCAGCTCAACTTCTAAGTCAACCTGTGAAATATCTTTGAAGACACATACTGCATCAAAAACACTAATATACATCAACCAATAACAGGATTAAAAATACATCAAAACAGAAACCCTAAGTATAATCAGGCTGAAGAGGCATGTCATCCCCCCTCCCCCCTCCATGTTTCAGGTGCTATCATAAATGACTATATGCAAAAGAGCTCTTTGTAAGTATGGATGCAGGAAATATTTATCCCTTGCAAACACGTGGTGAAACCCACATGTATACAAACCCCAAGGCATAAACAGATCATCTGAGAAGTATGGTCACATCAGAGGTCCCCTGACTTGCACATGTAAGAACTGACAGAGGCAAGAGGATGAATGATTGTAGAACACTCCTCCTATGAACACTAACAATAGTTTTCAAAATACTACATAAGTCTAGACAAGAAAAGGGGGAAATGAGTATCTATTTTAAGACAGAAGAACTTTGTTTCTGTCAGTGGTGATTTCCGGAACAAAATTAACATGAAACAGAACAGCTTCTTAAATTTTGAGGCACTGTTACTGGTAATACAAGAAACATTCAAAGCACATGCTAATTCTGCTTACAGGAGAAATGTTATCCACCAAATTAAAAGAGTTTCATATGCAGCATCTTCATCAACCTTTAGTAAATATTATCACCATATGATTATAGGGGAAAAAAAGAATATGCAGTACACTAAATATTCCTCTTGTACTGCAGTTCCAAGGGCATGCAATACATGCTGCTACCATTACAATAACTTTCATAATCAACCTGATTTACGCTTGTTTTTCCTCTTCTCCCCCATCTTTTGCTTTCTAGTGGAAACAAAGAAGTTAAATATTTCACATGCTTTCCTAAGAACTGCAGTTAGAGGATACACAGCAAAGCTAAAATAAAAGTCTCACCAGCTCCACTCATATTCACCATTGTATCAGTATTAACAGATATCACAGTATCCTCAAATCATTCATTATTGTTTTAATAAAATAGTAACATGGAAAGAGTTTTGCTTTTAGTGCCCTATAGGCCTCCTAGTGGCTTAAAACAGTTGGTCTTTGCTGCAGAGTTTTATTGAGGGAACATTTTATTTGTTTAGCATGTAGCATGACTAGAAAATCTCAAAAGAGGGTTGATTTTTTCTTTCCTAATAATGGAGACCCACTATATTGCTTCTGCAAAGACTATTTGGTAGGATATTGTTTTCAACAAACTGCTTAGAAGACTTGTAGACAAGTAACAAGCAGAGAACGCTGAAATGAATTATGAGATAGTAATGATGATGTCTGAACATACAAAATAGATGATATTTCCTTTTCATTCACAAAGTTGCACTTACCCATAAATGTCTTTATTGTCTCTAAAAAGATACTACTCAGCAATTGAAGACTCTTTTTGATGCTAATACTCCAATCATCTGCAAAGCTTAAAAGCTACTCCAGACTCTATAGAAACAAGTTTATAGCTCATTTTCAAACTGTTATATTTGGCAAATATGAATTCTTAAACAAGATACTAAACCCTGAGTTTCACTTTCAGGCACAATTTTACAGACATTGTCTTACGTTTAGTTCCTTAATTTTGTCTTTAATAATTAGTACACCTTATTCTAGCTCAGAAGTTTAACATTCCTGAACTTATTCCTGTGCACCAGCAGCAGCTCACTTCAGAACCTCAGCTCCATACCTTCTGAACCTTCAACCAGATCGAAGCCAAGAGGTTGGATGGATCTATGCGTCTCTCTTTTTTGACCTTTCAGGATTAAAAACAATGTAGATGCCACAGTTGCTCAAAGCAGGTCTCACAGACATCCACAAAAGGTGCCTGCACATTTGCATTTAAGTTTCCGTAAGTCATCGTAAGAGATATTTCTCTAAGGTTATTTGGTGTAAAGGCTGGTACTTCAAAGCTCAACAGTTCACTGGAGTTCCAGCAGGACAAGGAAAACAAATGCAGACACATGTCCATATTTCCATATGCAGACATATTTCCATATTATATTGTGAGCTTCTGAATTTTACAGATCTGATCCTAACAGCTAATACTTATTATTTGAAATTTAATATCCTGCATAGTCTTGGATTAGAAGTCCACCTTTCAAGTTGCTTTAGTATCTATAATTAGGTCTAGGAACATGCTGATATCATAAAATATTATCATTTGAGCTGGATTGTCATTATTCCTCCCTTCTCTTTTTACCCCAGCCTAGCATTTTCTACTACAAAAAAACTTCTTACAAGATTTTAAAATAAGATGCCAATTTTTGCTACAGAGAGTTTTTTTATAATAGGCCAAGAATAGGCAAAATCTTGTTCCCAGTTGGACCCCCTGGCAGACGACCTGCATGGGATCTCTCAAGCTGTGATGGGCTACTACAGCTGTAAGAACACTGCATATTCATGCAGAATTTCCAGCTTGTGTATGATCTGCATGTCAGCTTGTCATCTGGCTGCCCTAAGAAATGGAGACTGTGCCTGCTTGCAGGACAGTTCCTCAGCAGGCATGCTTTCACTGCACCACCAATGCTGCCAGTGCACATACTGAATGCTCTTGAACAGGATTCCTGGGAGGGCTTCAAACGAGCTGATCTGACTCTTCTTGCCTTAGGACAGCTTCTCATAGAGCTGAACCATCAGAATCTCAAAAAAAATCAGACAGACCAGGAGCTCAGTCCAGATGCTGTGGTATAAATTTTACTTCAGTAGAGAATAAGCCTTCTCACAAAGTTCAGTTCTTAGCATTTCTTCCTCAAATAGCTTTCTTTGATGTCAACAGAGGTGCCTTTGTCTGGAAATAATTTCCTGCTTTAAAACTCTATCTGCTCGTTCTCCCTGCACATACACTCACATAAACACACACACATGCACTTTCTCTCTCTCAGTCTACCCTTCATCTTGAGTCCTCTTCAACATGTTACTAAATACAACAAAGCAATCAAAAAATGGAAAATAATCTAAAATACGACTAACGCTATCATACAAATTTGCGTATAGTAGCATTACAAAGAAGTAAAACTCTCTAGAAGTAGCAATATTTCAGAGTATAACAATCTTTTAGAGAAAATTAACACTTCATAAAATAGTTTGGGGACAATCACCGCACTCAGCAGCCAAATTCAACTTTGATCATGTTTCTTCCACAGAAAAGCAGCAAACTGACCAGCTTTGGGATAACCCACAAGCACTGATTGATACAGGGCATTCAGAAACCTTATTTTTCCTCCTGCAATTCCTGCTGTCATGGATCAAATGTGATCACGTGGAAAAGCAAATCTCTCTTTGGCTCTTATTTTGTCACAAATACCTAGTCATCATTACAGCTGATACTACCTTGCATCCACACTCTCCTCAGTACCTCTCAGATAATCTCTAAAGAATGCTCAGATGGCTGTAGCCCTGGTGCAGTGCAGTGACCGCTTCTAAGGAAAGGGTTAGAGGTAAAGCTCTAGCTGGAGTTACTCAGAGTGTGGTCTGTAAACTCACTAAACAAATCCAAATTAAGAATGTAAGGCTCCATACCCAAAACTGGACTGTTTGGTGTCAACATTTTATCTTTAGCTTGGACTTTAGTATTCTAAGTACAGAAACCAATTTGGAATGTCTATAATTTCTAAAAATTTTAATATATTCCTGGAATTTTAGGTTGACAAATAGTCTTAGCAGTATGGAATAGGCAATGAACTTTACAACATAAGATTTCTTATTTTCAGCTCTATTCTCTCTTCCTCCTACCTTCACATTATTTCATATGTCTCTTCTTGAGAATTAATGGAACTAAAGCAAATGTGCGTTCCAGCTCTAAATTTACAATCATAGCTTTCAAATTACATACTGTGTTAATCTGCACTCAGTCTAGATGCAGATGCTAATATCAGCTAGAATTATGTTAAAATTATAAAGGTGAAAATAGGAAGTAATCGTCCTACTGACCAATTTTGAAATAAGATCATTTTCCAGTGCATTTATAAGTGACTTTCTGATGTTTTGGTTATTGAACTCTTCTCACAGACCTTCTCAGGAACACTGGAATTGAACACACGCAATGCCATTTCTCAGAAAATATGCAATAGCCACTTGAGACCACAATACTTCAGCAGAAGCATTTCCTGATTCTCCAGTCAAGAGAAGCTGCACCTCCTCCTTCCCTTAGAAGCAAATGCTATATTAGAAGTAACAGCAAGGGATTCATCATTTGGCATACACTAAAGTAGCACAATGTAGTGCCAAGTAAAGATTCTCTGAACAGGACTCTTCTGGCAGAAATCAAAGGATTGCTTGGACAAAATCCAAGTTTCTATACTGGCTTAAAATTGGCTATAGTGCACATCTATCTAAGAAAATTCAAGTACCAGCAAATACTGAACTAAACAGGGTGCCATTTCAGCAGTATACAGACTTAAAGTGTGAGGTGGTCTGCAACTGGAAAAGCTAAACACACCTTATCTTTTATAACTTATCATTTTATCACTTTTCATCACTCTGTTCTTCTAGTTTTCTATTAGTTTTTATCAAATTTCTGTATCTTTATAACACTGTCTTAACTGACTGTCATGGTTTAAGCCCAGCTGGCAACTAAGCACCACGCAGACTCCCACTCACTACCCCAGTGCACCCCCACTGCAGTGGAATGGGAAAGAAAACCAAAAGGAAAACTTGTAGGTTAAGATAAGAACAGTTTAGTAATTGAAACAAAGCGAAAGATAACAAGAACAGTTTAATTTTTGGGGTTTTTAAGGATAAAACCCAAGCTAAAACATGAGGTGCACAATACAACTGCTCAACATGCGCTCACCAATGCCAGACCCCACCCCTGATGAATTCATACCAACCCCCTCTTCCAGGTAATTTCCTAAGTTCTTATACTGGGCATGACATTCCACGGTGTTTGGCCAGTTTGTGTCACCTGTCCTGGCTATGCTCCCTCCCAGCTTTTTTGTGTATCTCCTCACCGACAAAGCAGGATAGACTGAAAAAGTCCTTCACTTAGGATATGCACTAAAGAACAATCAAAAGTCACCGTATTATCATAGAATCATAGAATATCCTGAGTTGGAAGGGGCACACAATTATCATCAAAGTTCAACTTCTGGCGCTGCACAGGACCTTCCCCAAGAGTCACACCACGTGCCTGAGTGCATTGTCCAAATGCTTATTGAACTCCGGCAGGCTTGATGCTGTGACCATTTCCCTGGGAGCCTGTTCCAGTTACCAGCCACCCTCTGGGTAAAGAACCTTTTCCTAATATCCAACCTAAACCTCCCCTGACACAACTTCAGGCCATTCCTTCAGGTTCTGTCACTGCTCACTGCAGGGATCAGTGCCTGCCCCTCCTTTTCCCCTCATAAGGAAGTTGTGACTGCAATGAGGTCTCCTCTCAGTCTCCTCAAGGCTGAACAGACCAAGTGACCTCAGCCATTCCTTGTAAAGCTTACCCTCAAGGCCCTTCACCACGGGGGTTTGTGGCCCAGATGCGCACGACTGCCTTGGATTTGCAAGCAGCTGATACCATGCTGGATCTTGGGTGCTGACTGTATGTGTCTTTCTCTCTCCTTTTACTTTTCTTCTCTCTCTCTCTTTCTTCTCCTGACTTGCTCGTCTTGAAATCTGAATAACTTAAAGTTGGATGGGTTAGAGTTTGCTAAGTCAATGCTTTGTGAAGTGCCTTAGTTTGACTGGATGTTGCTTTAAGATTTGCCAAGTGCCTTATTCTACCTTAATATTCTAAAGTTTACAAGTACAAGTTAGTCAACCTCCTGAGACCTTTGTTTTCTCTCCTGTGCACCGCCAGAGCTAATCTAAGTACCTTTTCCCTTGAAACTAGCTGAGTGAGCCTGGGGTTTCACACAGGACATTTCAGTTAATCTTAGTAGTATATGTCTTGCCTAGCAAACAGTATTTTAACCACACCTATTGAGCTAAGGAAAATGAGAAAACTAGCTCATGTGAAATACAGATTCAGTGAGATTAGTATTGTTTTTTGACAAGAATTACACAGCAGATGCTGTCTTCTGCTAACAGGCAACTTGGCCACAGTTCAGCTGGTCATGTCTATTGTTTCCCCTATGCTGTATTTTATGATTCTGTTAAGGAGAGAATACAGATCTGATTAATACAGAGACTTAACCTGCACAGCAGTACATCTGACCATTTCAATGGTTCTTTCCTTCATCCCTCTGCAACAGAGAGGTCCCATTCACAAAAGAGGGAGGACTCAAGTTGACTCTAGGAAAATGGGCTTCTGAAAACTGCCCTGAGGGTAGTAGTTGAATTTTAGCCAGGCATTTTCACAGCTTGCCCCACTTGCAGGTGCAGCTTTTATTCCTATACTACTCTAGTAGATTGGATCACCAAAAGAGCAATAGGTATGCATGAAGCTAAGAAAATTAAATCTTAAAAAAAAAAAAAAAGCTGAGAACTAACGTATCACAAAAACTTTGACCTTCCCACTCATGTTAATAACATATAATAAACTCAAGGGACCACAGCAAGAAGACAGTGCAATAAACTGCAACAATTGTGTCTCAGTGTTCCATGAAACCACTTACAAAAAACAAGTGATAACACACCATTTTGTAAGAGCACATGCTAAAATATGGTGGCAATTGTATGTACCAAGTACATCAGGGTGAGCTGGTAGCCTTAATCATAAGCTCCTCCTTGCTCAGATGGATGACTTGTCTGTAAGGCCAGAGCCCATTCAAAAAATTAACAATTATAAGAGTTTCTAGATCTACCCAGGAAGCAGCAAGATAATAGCATTTTCCCATCTGTGTATCATCTCAGGCATGTACAGACTTTAATGAAATTTGCATAGATCCCAAAGCCTTTGAAGAACATTAACAAAATACTTTAGAGCCAACTAGCCACACTGTTTGTAGTACATCTTTTCACCTATGCTAACAGCTAATTGAAACTGAACAGGTGAAGCAAGAAAAATCCATCCCAAGGAGAATGCAGCTCTTGCAAATGAGCATCTCTGTGTCCCTCTAGAATCCCACACTCAGCGGTCTGAGGTGGACAATTAATTTAAAAGAGTAGTAGGAAATTATGCCAAAAATATTTTTTTTCTTTTTGAGAAAGGAAACAAGAAATTTTTTACAAATCATCTAATCAAAACTAAAACATTAGTTTAGATTGGATATTAGGAAAAAATTCTTCATGATGAAACAGACTGCCCAAGGATGTCATTGAGAACACCACCCTTTGCGGTATTTAAAAGACACATAAACATGGCATTTAGAAACATGGTTTATGGGTGGACTTGGCAGCATTAGGTTTATGGTTGGACCGGATGATCTAGAGGCCATTTCCAACCTAAATGATTCTATGATTAAGTGCAGAAAATGCCACTAATGCATTTATCTCATAACTGTCCATATGATAAAATTCTTAAGTGTACAAAGTACTTACTGTCCAACAGGGGAACAGAAAACCTCAACTCAAGAGTCCAACTACTCTCTTGAAAAGATCCTGAATAAATTGACCAAAGTTAAACAGGAAAACAACAAAAAGTTGCAACCTACCTTCTCTGAGCTGCTTTAAAAGCATGTGCTTTTCTTTTTAAGTCAAATCTCTGACCACAGCATTATATTCTACATTCTACTTTATTTCTTACTTTTCCTGCTCTATCTCAGTCATCATCTTCTTTCCTTCTTTCCATTTTCTCCAAATAAGATTTATCAGTAAGAATCATCACAAATTACTAAAAGGGGATATTATAAAGAAAGCAGAAACAATATATTAAAAAAAGAAAGGAAAAGTGAAGGTGACTGGCAATAGGAGTGGACTGTTGTTTATTTTTTAACTAAAATGCTGTAGGGTGTTTTAAAATGACAGCAATATCTGCCAAGCAGTGCAAACACAAATCTAAACCTGCTACATGCACAAAATCCCACATATATTTTGAGATGTTTTTCAAATTAATTCTTCCATGTTGTGAAAGCAGTGGCTGATGTTGAACAATTTTATTTGCTTCCTAGTTGCTACTGCTTATCCATTTCCAACATGTTAAACCAGGCATAAAATTATTTTAAATGGCAGATTCTGGTCCACAGCCAGCTTGTGCTTTGTCAAGGTTCCACCAATGGCCCAGATATGCAATGCCTCTTACATTCTGGCGGGAAATTCCTCCCTCATTCACCCAGGGCTTTGGGAAGTAGATGCTGCTCTAGCTCACAATTGCTTAGAAAACATGCAGCGCCTTTTGGCATTGTGGACCCGGAGTCAGCACACAGCAATTACTCTCTGATGCCTGTCCTTGTCAACAGTGAATTAATCAAGGTCTACTTTCAGTAGACTCAAATTAATTACACAGTTCTTTGTTAACGATGATATTCACAGAGCAAATATCTCAATGACCAGGGCAGTGTAATTCATAAAATAATTACAGATCTTTAGGACAAAAAATTTTCACCCAAAATCTGTGAATGCAGCTTGTTTGGGAAATTGGTCCTTGCAAGCAATTCTGGTGCTGCATCCAGTCCTCAAGAAAGAAACCTTCATAATTTCTCTACAAATTGCTTTTTATGAGAGCTTGCATCAAAATAAATAATCTGTCTTCGGTTTTTTAGGGAAGTCATCTCAGTTTCAAAACGAGTTTGCATGCAGGTAGGAGGAAGATGGGTTCGAGGAAGAGCAAGAAAGTGACAGGTTAAAAAAAGGTCAAATAATGAAGACTGTGCAATAGTGGCTTCAAGTTGAAAAGTCACAAAAATAATGTGCTGAATGACGCAGCAGCGACGTAAAGACATATTTGCAGTTGCAAAAAGCAAGGTTCAAACAAGTTGAGGTTCTGAAACTAAGCCATACAAGTGATTCGTTTCTGCTACTGAAGCAGGTATTATGTCACCCTGTGCAACTCCGTATGGTTGGTGACTGTTCAGCCCTGTTATTTGTCAATATGTCTCTTCAGGGTCTCTCTAGCTTTGAGGAAGCCAACAGCTCCTCCCAATATTGCATCATCAGCAAACTTATTTAGTATACCTTTGAGTCCTGTGTCCAAGTTGTTTAAGAAGATGTCAAAGAGCACAGGGCCTACAGCGCAGTCCTGTGGAACCAGAAGTGACAGGTCACCGGTCTGATGTTCCCCCACTTACTATAGCCCTTTTTGCCTGCTTGACTTTGGACATTTTGGAATTGCCTGCTCCTGTGCTTTTCAGAGGTGGTGCTTAAAAAGTATCCTGCACTGACGGATCCCAGCACCTCCAAAAGCATTCTCCCAGGGGACCTCACTAACTAGTTCCCTGAGCAGCCTGAAATTGGCTTTCCTCATGTCCAGGGTTGAAGTTTTGCTGGCACTTTTTCTCCTGTCAACAGATATTTTAAACTCAATTGCCTCATGGTCACTGCGGCCAAGGTGTCACCAATCACCACTTCACTCATGAGACCCTCTCAGTTAACAAACAATAAACAGATCAAACCCCGAACAGACATAAAACAAAGCATTCCAGGAAGGCATCTGGTAGATTTGATGGAAAATATAGAACTTGAAATATTACCTATGAATGTGAATATTTTGCCTTTTGTGAGGAGGTAGTCAGCATGTAATTAAAAAAAAAAAAAAAAAAGGCAGCCAACAACTGAGAGTATCCAGAAAATAGAAAAGTCTAGAAGCAAATGCCTCTGGATTACTATAAATTAGGAATAAATTGAAGAACTGAGGTTAATATAACAAGATTCCATAAGATCTGGTGCAAGAATTATCCATAAAGCGGAGAGGTAATGGCCCTGTTCAGATTTGTTGAATTTTACCAGTACCGTGTTGCTCGACTTTCAAGTACTCAGTATCACTTAAACCAATAGGTCTGTGCCACTCCTAAAGACCCACTTGTATTCTACATATATCACCAGACACAGTACAGATACTACAATGGAAAAACTTCCAAGATATACTGAAATAAGAAGAATAATATGAATCTCACACTGAAAAAGAAATGTTCCACGGATAAATATTTTTTTGGTGGAACTTGCTCACTACTTTACAATAAGAATGTAAGCCCATCTTAATTTTCAAGCTACACCTTGAGACACCTTCATTGACTAGAATGGAAATACATCAAATTTTTACTTTGCAACTGCTGCTGACTTGAGATGTCAGAAATGGTATAGATACAACTAAAACCTTTTTCCAAAACATTCTGTAATCCCAAAGAAATAATATCCATCCAATGAAACTGATAAGGAAACACATAAAGAGAATGAAATCAGAGAAACTCAGATGTTTCTACCCAAATACCATCTTGTCCTGCTTGCATCAGCAACAAAGCAAGTCCTTGGGGTCCAGCTACCCAGCCCATGGATGTATATCCAGAAAGACACAGGAGCCACACACAAACATGGACACTCCTACTGTCTATTACAGGTGTACAAAATCATCCTTGTCCCATGTAGCCCCTTAGCATCATTCCTAATCAATTCCATACTTCTCCAAGCTACTGATGAAGCACTCAAGGCAAGGAAGCAGCAATAGTAGAGGCCACAAAGGTGTAGCCTGTACTCCTGGTGGCACAGCCACAGGCCACAGCTGTCACCCTTCCAGCAGATCTCAGGGCACAAAAGGTCGTGTGAAGCACTTGTAGCAGTGCCATGGTTCTTATTCTTAACACTACACTGCTAAAAACTTCAGCAGGGATAGAACCTGGGTCCTGCCTCCCATTCCAAGAGAAAAAGTGTCATTATAAACAGTGGGTATGTGGGTGTGTATGAAGAAACAAAAATACTGTCTGCTCAAAAACGTCACAAATAGATAGAATTGGTTCAAGACAAGAGATTTTTTAAATGTTTGAGACTTTAGTCATACATCAAAAGATAATGGACAGAGAAGTTTTCTCTTTTACACTGTCAGCTGATTCTGGAGCCAAATAACTGAGCTCAAAATTTCAGATCATGATGACAGCAGCTTCTAGCCTTCAGGGATATTTGGAACAATCAGAATACAATGCCCTAAATTAAATAAAACAAAAAAAAATAAAAACAAAACCAAACAAACAAACAAAAAACTAAAAGAAAAGTCTTAAGAAAAAAATCCTTAGAGATAAAAAAAATAAGTACATTTACATCACTTCTTCAGAAGAGAAAGGCAAGGTAGGAGAGGTGGAGGGATGGCTCTGTATATTAGGGAGTTTCTTGACTCTAGAACTTGAGGTTAGTGACAGTAAGGTTGAGTGCCTATGGATAAGAATCAGGAGGAAGGCCAATAAGGACGACGTCCTGGTGGGAGTCTGTTATATTCCACCCAACCAGGATGAAGAGGTGGATAAATTATTATGTCAGCAACTGGTGGATGTTTCAAGATCGCCAACCCCTGTTCTAATGGGAGACTTTAACCTGCAAGATGTCTGCTGGGAACTCTTCACAGCAGAGGAGAGGCAGTCTGGGAGGTCCTTGGAGAGCATGGAGGAGAGATTCTTGTCACAGCTCACGAGTGAGCTTTCCAGGGGTGGGGGCCCACTGGACCTGCTGTTTACAAACAGAGAAGGGCTGGTGAGAGATGTGGTAGTCAGAGGCCGTCTGGGCTTCAGTGACAATGGAATGATGGAGGTTTTTCAGTACTTGGTGAAACAAGGATGGCCATCAACAAAACCTCTCCCCTGGACTTCCAGAGGGCAGACTTCATCCTATTCAGGATGCTGATTCAGAGAGTACCTTGGGAAACAGCACTTAAAAACAAAGGGGGGTCCAGGATGGAAGGATATACTTCTGGAAAGAAATCTTGAAGGCACAGAGCAGGCTCCCCTCCTGAAACGATAAGCTGGTGGGGAAGATGACTGGCCAGGCTGGGCAGGAAGCTTTTGCAGGAACTCAGGGAAATAAAGAGGGTATATCACATTTGAAAAAAGGAGCAGGCAACTCAGGAAGTGTTTAAGGATGCTGTTAGGTCATGCAGAAAGAAAAGCAGAAAGGCGAAATTAGAACTTATGCTGTCCACTTCTGTAAAGGATAATAAAAAATGTTTTTCTAAATACATTAGTAGCAAAAGGAGGTGCTAGGAAAACCTCCATTCTTTATTGGACTAGGGGGGAACATAGTTACCAAAGTTGAAGAAAAGGTTGAGGTACTTAATGCCTTCTTTGCCTGTTTTCAACAATCAGACAGGTCATCCTTAGTACAACTGGCCTCCTGAGGTGGTACACAGGGACAGGGAGCAGAATAGCGTCCTCATAATCCAGGAGGAAGCAGTGCCACTTAGATGCTCACAAGTCTATGGGATCAGATGGGATCCATCCTCAGATGATGAGGGATCTGGCAGAAGAGCTTGCCAAGACTCTCTCCATCATTTACCAACAGTCTGGGCTCACCAGGGAGGTCCCCGATGATTGGAAGTTGGCCAGTGTCATGTCCATCCATACGAAGGGATGGAAGGAGCACCCAGGAGGCTACAGGCCTGTCAGCCTGACCTCGGTGCCTGGCAAGGTTATGGAACAGAAATGAATGAGATCACACAGCACTTACAGGACAGCCAGAGGATCAGAGCCAGCCAGAATTGATTTAGGAGGGCCAGGTCCTGTCTGACCAACCTGATCTCCTTTTATGACCAGGTGATCCACCTGTTGGATGAGGGGAAGGCTGTGGATGTGTCTGTCTGGACTTCAGCAAAGCCTTTGACACTATCTCCCACAGCATTCTCCTGGAAAAGCTGGCAGCCCATGGCTTGGAGAGGGGCACTCTGTGCTGGGTTAGGAACTGGCTGGAGGGCTGGGCCCAGAGAGTGCTGGT
>JAWWES010000094.1:35418374-35437393 GCA_035583135.1 Lophotriccus pileatus
GCAGGCTCGAAGGCCTTATCTGCATATGCGGGTAAGGACCTTCCCCGGCTCTTCGTTCGCGAAGACGGGCCATTAATCTAGCTTTTAGCTCTAATCTGTTTCTTATTGAAATACTTCCCAATTGACCTCAAATGCAGTTGAACACTTTGAGAAACCATTCCAAACCTTCCATATGCTCCTAGTGTATTATGTAGGAAAGGTCAGATTTTTGATTTGAAACTGATGGTCAGTTATTGACTGTGGGATTCCCAAGGAGATTTTTCAGGAATTGATATTTATATTTTGTAGAATCCTATTGAAACCAGTAACATCTCTATTTGCTTCAGCATTACTCCTCAAGGTAAGTTTGAAAATTCTGGACCTAGTGGTGCGTACTGGATTGAATGCTAGGTTTACTTTAATTCTTCTCTGGATTGGTAAGGAAAAGATAAGTGTTCAATCAAGAAGGAAATATTTCTTGTTGTTCTAAAGAAAATTGTTCATTTCTTCAAAAAAGGACATTGGTATTTCTTGGAGAAGGTAAGCAACAGTCGTGCACTGAGAAGGGAGATAACTGTGATGACTGAATAGTTTAAAGGAAGGGTCATGAGGAACTTCCTTTCTAGAAGTCCCAGTAAGGCATTTTGGTTTTTTAATCTTCACTTGCAGTATGTATTCAGTATAAGGTCTTAAGGATTTGAAAAATATTTATGATTGATTTTGCTTGTATATTTTAAAATCATATTCTTCAAAACTGATTTACAAAATTTGCATTGCTAGATTCTCCTGAGGACTGACGTGTTCCATAAAAATGGTTGGAACTGTCAGTTTCTGTGAAAGAAACAAGTATTTCTAATCTACTCTTGTAAATACATATTGTAATTAGATTTTCCTGTGTTTTTGTAAGTATAAGTGCTGTCAAGTCATCACCGGTCAGTGCCAGTGCTCAGTAATAACAGAGCATGAAAACGTGGAAAGAGGCCATGCTGGCAGCAGGGCTGTCCATTACAAATTCTACCTAAAACAGCAGAGAAGAGCATCTCACTCTTGCAGTTCAGTGAAAACAGGAAGAATGTGCTTGATGTTAGTAGCAGGCTCAATTCTTTTGCCTGCCCATAATGGTCACTTCTGCTATAAAAAGAGATATTTAAAGTGTATCATGATCATAGCATGATAGAATCATAGAATGGTTTGGTTTCAAAGGGACCACTAAAGCCATATAATAATCCAACCCCCCTGCAATGAGCAGGGACAAGTGTGATCCAGGTAGAATTCTAGTATCCACAATACACTTGTGTGGCTCTTTGATTGATGGTTTGTTCTAGATTTCAGTTTCCTGGCACCTTTTTTATGTCAAATCCAATTTTAGCTGGGTTTTGTTGTTGAAGGGTGTTTTTGGGTGTTGTTAGTGTTGTCTTTGTTTGGTGGTTTTTTTTTTTTTTGGTCCTGTTTCTTAAAGGTATTTACAAGCGCTAAGTCTCCAGTGAAAGAAAAGGATATCTGCTCTTGAGAGCAGAGCAAGGCATTTAGCTCCCATGATCCATGGAGCATACGTTATTCCAAGTTAGCTCTTTTATGCAATGTCTTGCAGAGCAGAACTGAGGAAGAAACAGTAGTAAGTAGATCACTGAACTGTGTGAAGCCATAGGGAAATCCCTGTTAGCAGCAGTGCACCGGAGGCACAGCTGCTGTAGTGGCCAGAACGTTACTTTGAACTGGGAAAGCACTTCATTTACTATTTTTACTGCATAAATCATACATGCAAAACGCATCATGCTTGTTTACCAGAGGAGAAGATGATTCTGAATGCTGGATTTTCATTTAGATGGTTCAAAATGGTGGATCTCCCGTTTCTTTATTTTATTTAAATTACTTTATTTGCGGGTTTAAACAATGATTGTTCAATAAATAGTGATGTATTAGCTAAATTTCTTAAACTGCTAAATAAAAATATCTTTCTTGCTTTTTTATAATAAAGAAAATCAATATCAAGTTCTTGTAGACTGAGTTTTTTAGAATGTGCACTTTCTCATTTGAAATATCTTTGGTAGCATTAAGTATGCTAAAACATAAAGAGGAAAGACTGACATTTTCTAGAGAGAAACATCAAAGAGAGTAAGGATTGTGCAAAATAGAGATAGATTATGTTGCTCAGTTTCCTCGAGAATTCCAAAGAAAATTTCTAGCTCTGATATTTTTAAAATATTTAAGATTTGTGCAACTTATTGGTCAGCTTAATTTTGAACTAATGAACATGAATGCAGCAGTAATTAATTAGCTTTTTTATATTTAGAAAACTTTAAAATTAAACTGTATAATAATGACATTAATATACAGATGTTTTTGGTATACATGAAAGGAGAATAGACAACTGAGGCTGAAACATTCTGTTTCTTTGTGTAATTTACTCAGTCCTTTTGCCTTAAAGATATAGTTCCTCTTGTTGTACTAGTTCAATTTCCTACTTTCACTGAATAATGCTGTGATGTAATTTCCCATGATTGCACCCACTGATACTAAAAAAACCCTTACTTTTTCTGGATTTCCTTTGGGAATATAGTAAACTTTTCAGAGGTTCCTGCTACAGGCCGGTTCAAGGGATCCAAGAATCCAGAGTCAGTAGCTGCTTCATCCTTGGCAGTTCCATGTGTGTCTTGGGCTGCTATGAGTTCTGAACCTTCACTCTTAGCTGTTGGAGAGGTGCTGATAAAAAGATATATGCATTTGACTTGCCTCTTTCAAGCGTACACTTCTGTGCTACTACTGAGTTTTGTGATTGCTGATAGTTTTTCTGGTTTGTTTTGGTTTGGTTTGGTTTTTTTTTCTTCCTGCGCAGAGGGCATGCAAGTGCACAAGGTTATCTGGGCACACACCTTCCCCTCTGCAAACCTGGCCCCCTTTATAACTTTTCCTTAGATCACGTGATGTATGTGTGTGATATTACCATAATACATAAACACATTTCAGATCTTCAGAAGTCTGCTTGATGGGCAGTGCTGCCATTTTGCAATGTTAACACATTGAAACCAGAAAAAAATTTAAATAGGCGTTAAAAAACTGCATAAGCATGTTAATTCAAAAAAAAAATGCACAAGAAAAGATGACCCTGGCTTGCACATGTTACATATACATTGAATTCTATTGAGACCAAGACAAAAGAACTTATGAACTGAAGTCTTTATTTGACCTTAGGAGTTGTGTACAAATTTGAGCTCCACAGATTAGCAGGAAGAGCCTTTTTGTGATGTGTGAATAGCAGCTTGCATTGTAGGCTGAGATGCTAGCCTGAGACTGCAAAATGCTGTGTGGTACCTGCCTCTTTTGCTTTTCTTCTCCTCTGAGCTGTTAATTTATTCATCCCCCATCAAATATGAAGTTACTACAGCATTTGACCCCTGCAGAATTAAGCTCTGATTTTTAAAATAATATCTAGTGAAATGTTCAGCCTGGGATCCAAGATTTCTAATAAATAACTTTAAAGTAAGATATTTTGCAGGTGGGATCCTCTAAAAAATGTTTCCAACTAATATTTTAAAAATGCAATCTGAAAGCATATTGAGCTATATTATTTACTCAGTTAGAAGAGATTAGTGACCTTGTCAACATTCTTCTCACACACGCATTTTTAAAAACAATGAAAAATTTGTCATGGTAGCCTTAACATGTGTGTTGCTAGCCCAGAAGCTGGTGTTGCTGAGGTGGTAGAAGTATCTTGTTTTATGCTGATTCAGTTGTCACTCTCACTGTTATATGCCTTAGTCATGGAATGACCTGAAGTGAGTTAGTATTGAATGTTTGCAGGTCATCTTTGCATTCAATTATCTTGTTGGTAAAGCTGGTGTAGAGCCAGCCTCAATAAATTCTACCAATTCATAGCTGAGTCTGTTGCTGTGTATGTCCTATAATGCCCCTGTAACCTTTCCCTCCTCTGTTATATGGGATGATTCTGCTTTCCTCTGCTCTCCATACTAGTGCCTCAGCAATGGAGTCATCTGTCTGTCCTGGGCTGTAACGCAAATGATTGGCAAGGGATGAAAGTGTTTGTATTTCCTTAACATGACCTTTAGGGTATGTTTCACTGTGATTGTGGTCTGAATGAGATCTTGAATTTTCTGTGAACTTCTCTGAGAAGCCAGTGTAGGCAAGAATGTTCCCAGTTTGCCTTTTTGTTTGCCCTGTGGTGCCTTGGATGGGTGTGGGATTAGCGTTTTTATTAACTTAGGAAATGTGTAGGAAACAGTTACTGTATTTCCATAGTCATGTTTCTGAGGGCAGATATGCTCTGGCATTCACTGATGCTGCACTTTGCCTTTTTATTCTGAATAAATAAACTTGCTCTTAAAGGGAAAAAAAATATCTAACTTTATTACTTAGATTTTTTCCATGAATGTACTCGAACATGACATGTTGCTGTTATCAGACAAATTTCCTACTACATCCTTAATGCAGGTCCTTTCCAGAAAAGTTAAATTATATAATACTTATGGTTTTTTACATTGCCAGGATACAATCATTGGTCCCTTACTAAGATGAGGAGTTAATAAGAATTTGCCCTCTGCAGAGGGGCTAATTCATTGTTTAGGGTTGTCTGAAGCAAGACTGTCCTGACTGAAAGACTGGTGTTAAGTGGATGGAACGGACGATTAGATTATCAAGCTTACTAATACAGATGTTTTTCTTGCTGCATTTTTGGGTGTTTAGTGCTAGAAGAGTACAACAGAATATGGTTTGGAAGCACACTGTTCCTTGTTGTAGCAAAATAGGCATCAAAATGCGAGGAAGCGGAGTACATCTATTTTTGCACACGAGGAGAGTAATTATTGGAAAAACAAGTGTTAAGGTAGAAAACTGTCAAAACATATTTCATTAAATCTAGGCAATTTGTGATTAAACTTTATTACCAAGTGCTGAAATTTATTAAATAGAAAGGATTATCAGACACTTGTGATAGGTTATCAGAATAAAGACTGTTTATACACTTGGTGTAGCATTCAGACAGGAGATAGTTTTCTGTGTTGTCTTGCAGTTGCAGTTGAAAGCAATGTTGATGTTCATTGCAAAACAATTTGTGTGTTTTGCAAAACAGTTTTGTTTTATATTTTATTCTTTGGACTCATTAAGCCATCCCTAGATCAGATATAATGCTGTAATAAATGCATTCACTTACTTTTCATTTAAAATTTAAATCTGTGATGCAATGACCTTTAGGTGTTTGCTTTTTCATGGTGTAGGCAGAAGAGTATTGCACTAGGAAAGCTGAAACTTTGTCCTTGACATAGATTAGTATCTGTGTTCAAGAGAAAAGCTGAGTTGAATCTAATTTATGTAGTCCTGGCAGGATGCTGTTGAAGGCTAATAGTTTATTGATACTGTTTTGGTTGCACGAATTCACTTGCTGCATGTCACACAACATTTTTGCTATTCTTTTCTAGTACTGCCAATAACAAGCACATACAAAATCACTCCCAAAATGGGAAGATTGGCTTTTAAGAAAAGCAAACTGTATTTACACATTCTTTGTCTCTTTTTTTTCACTTTCTGGTGTTTTGAGAGGATGTGTGGATTTCCCTCAGCTTGAGGCTCATGTTTTCCATGTTAATTTTTTTTTTTAAAGTTCACCAAGAGATTTATGCCCAGTTTTATGGCAACTCTTTCAGGAGTAGATCAAATATCACACCAATTTTAATGCCATAATGGGAACTGTAATTGTCAGTCCCCTGGTATTATCCCTAACCAGGGGTGATGTGAAACAAGAGAATGGTATGATGGCTGCTACCTGATAGTGCAGTTGAGAGGCTGAGACCTTCTCCTCTTTTACCACTTGTTTTGGAATATTGTAATTTTAATTTCAATGATTTGACAAAGAAGATGAAAAAAGAATGAAAATTTCTAAGTTAATCTGTCAGAGGTTTGTTTGTTTGTTTGTTTATTAGCTTTATTTTCTTTTTTTTTCATTTGCACAGTGTAGTTATCCAATAATATTTTTGCAGCAGAAGAATCTAGAAAGTTGTGCCACAGTGAGACAGGAACCATGATAGTCACAGAGCCAGAGCTCTGTGGTTTCATGTGTTTTTAGGAGAGGGAGTGCATAATTCCATCCCAGGGCAAGCTGCCTGCCTGCCTTCTGTTTTACTAATCTGTCATGAATTTACTGAAAATAGGTGTATCCAATGCCAGTATAAAAAGGATATCCCTACCCCTTACTCTTTCCTTGGTGCTAGCTTGACATCAGCTATTGCAGGGCAGGGCAGTAGGCAGCAGGGCAGGAAAACCAGTGGGCTTGAGGTCGCAGTCATGTGTTCAGTCTGCACAAGTCTGTGCAGAGGTGCTTTTGGGGACAGGGAGCGTGCCCAAAATGCATGGGGACAAGATCTATACTTGAGCAAAGGGCTGAAAACTCACTGGACTTGGGAAAGCTGCTCTCGTGTCAAATAATGGCTTTGCCTCGCTATTATAAGAAACCGCAAGCCTGTAACTGTCACCTAAAATTACATTACAGCAAGCTAACTGCTTTTAGTATAAGTTAGGCAGCTGAACTGATTACTGTGTGAGGTGTTCCTAATTGTCCAATGCTTTTTTTCCCTTTCATATTTTTTTAATTGAAAGCATACCTATAAAATTCAGAGCTGCTCAGTATATCAGGAGCTGCTGGGATGGTGAAGTTTTTCATAATGTTGAAGGGTGATGTTGAAGAACTAGGTAGATGTTTGACATAGGTTGTGTGTATGTATATTTTAAGACTGTTCTGTAAAAAAATTTAGCTTATATATATATTATGTATATAGACCCAATATGGTGCTTCAAATTGCCTGCCCGCAGTAGTTTTAGGGACACG
Organism: Lophotriccus pileatus; assembly: GCA_035583135.1. Taxonomy (NCBI): domain Eukaryota; kingdom Metazoa; phylum Chordata; class Aves; order Passeriformes; family Tyrannidae; genus Lophotriccus; species Lophotriccus pileatus. The sequence goes on from JAWWES010000094.1 coordinate 35,425,189, forward strand.
ATAAAATAAGGATGAAACTATATTTTAAAATTTTTTTGAGAAAAGCTATGCTTAAGATTTTGGAATGTGTTCGAGTTTTGTGATAAAGAGAATATTATTAAATATGACAGCACATGTACCTTTTAAAATAATAGTTTTTGAATGCTGTCAGATAGATCACAGTCCTTCATTAAATCCATTTGATCAAAAGAGATCGTTCTAGATAGGTAGGGTTTTTTTAGTATCTTTATTTAAGTAAAAATATTTGTGGGAAATCATGGTACTCTGTGGTGCTATGCTACCAGTTCAGTTGAAGAATGGGGTTTTTCCAAGTTTGTTCTGTAAAGCTCATAATACAGTAGAATAAACCAGCAGCAGAATCTGAATATTTTCAACTTCTTTTTCTCGAAGCTTTAAATCAAGATTGACTGCCTCAGCTGAAGACATGCTGTAGAAAAAAAAATGCAATTATTGAGTATGACAAAAGATAAGGCTGATTAGTATGAGATGTTAATGGGACAAAATTGTATGTTCCAAATTATGCAGATAGCCACATGTTCTAATGGCATTCTCGAATTTTAGAATACTCTAGTCCTTTTTCTTGACATCTTTCTTACATATTTTTATGTAGAGTGTGTACATGTACGCGTGTATAGATATACAGCTATAAAAAATATGCATGTATGTGTGAGATGTAGCAAGGATGCAGTATAAGCTATAAAAGGAAGTGTCTTTAATAAGCTAAATATATAATGATTGTTAACATTTTTTATCTATCAGCCATTGCCATGAGAGATTCTTAATTAAATAATTCAAGACTAATTGCTGCTGTGTCTCCAGGACAGCTATGTATGACCATGTGTACTGTGGGGGTTTACTGGAGTCACTGTTTGAATTGATAATTATGTATAGAATTATTGAAATACCTTTCAGCACACTGTCAAGTTGCGTCCTTCAGTAATTTGGGGCTTTCTAACATCTGTGCACTACTGACAACTTGTGCATGCTCTCCTGCCATGCCTATAACTCAGACTTACAGTTAAATGCTCAGAGCATGAAAGCTGATGTTCATTTACTTTGGGGTTTCTATTTTCTGTTGGGGGAGGGTGATGAAGACAGAACTTCAAAGCAGTGGCTGCCACATATCTTAATGTGCACTACCTATCTGGGTGGACTGAGGCTGGACACCCACTGTTGCATGGTGAAGAGGAAGATGAGAAGGACTGGGAAGGGATAGAGGTGTGACTCTTGCACTAAGGTTTAAATGCCTTCAAAGAAAGGGCATCTTCCATCTTATCTAGAAGCATATATCCTGGTTCACTGGGTCTCATGTGTCTTTTCTATGGTTATGCTTAACTCTAGTATTACTTTCTCGTCAATTTGTGAGTCCAATTGTTTCTTTAAGGCTCTTGAGAGAACATGTGAAGATGAATGGGTTTGTGTTAATGGCAGCAGTGCGCTTGGAAGTAAAGTCTTCCCTGCTCTTTGCTTTCCTTCTGCTTACTGCTCTTCTTGTACTTAGGGCACATGGTTAATGATGGTTGCTGCATCCCACAAGGAGGGTTCAAGGGCACTGAAATGTCTCCTTGCTCTCTCGCCAATTCCCATGCTGGTTTGTTTCTTGTTTTATTTCCCAAAAGTCCTTTTTTGCATCACTGTCAGGCAGAAAGAGAAATCCAAGAAGTCACCTTATGCTCTAAGACAAGGTATCTTTTCTTCTTTGGTGTCATCTGCTTATTTATGTAACTTCTCCAGTTTTGTAAAAGAGGTTTATTGTAAAACAACTGTATCCTGAGGTTTTGCAGTCAGTTTTGGCAGAGCAGGTATGAAGCTGTCAGAGCTTTGCTTGTTAGAATCCGCATGCAAGTCTTGCTCTTTCTTAAAAGATTTTTAGAGAGATTTTTTTCATGTAAGCCTGTAGTACCCATGGAAGACCTGGGTGAGAAGAATGCAGTTTTATTCCAAATTACAAGATGTTAAGGACAGATTTTTCAACTGTCAGAGGAGCAAAAAAACTTAATTTTTTTATTTTGAAATAACATTCAAGCTGTTCACTTCTTTGTCAAGTTGGTTAGTTTTCATTCTGGCATTTTCTACAGCTCTGCTTCTGTTCTAAATGTGACAGGAATATAAAAAGAGACCCTTTTGATGCAATTGATGACCTAGGAACCAGCTGTACTATATATTTATGAAAGTTACTATATATTATAATTTTTTGTCAGGTCTCCCCTTATTCCCTTAACCACCCGTTTGAGAACAGGCCTTTATTTCCAAAAATTTGTTTTGATGCTTAAATATCTGTTAACAAGGCACATTTATTTCCTGTTTTTTGTTTTGTTTTGTTTTTTAATTTCGGTGTTAGAATTTGACTTTTCTGAAGAAAGTTGCTTACGAGAAGTATGCTAAGTTGCATGGGAGTGGGGATCTTAAAAAGGATACAAGAATAATTATTGCTAAGAAGAAAAAAGTTTGGTGAGTTCCCAACTTAGTCAAAAAGGATGCCTTTTAGTAGTCTGTCAACATGTTCTAAGACTGAAAGACATGAAAAACGGACCAATTATTGAAATAGTAAAAGGCAAGGTCAGCTTGCCTTTGACTTCTCCTGAGTTCATGAGAACAGGAAGTCTGGGCACAGGACAGAAAGATGAAGATGAATATGACACAGTAAGGGAGAAAAAATGGAGTTTAGTAATGGTGAAACAATTATGGAGTCTGCAAAATGTGTTGCTTTATTATCTTCTTCATTTATAGCTGTGGTTAATGGAACGAGTCTGTAGAGCCATCCATTTGGATTTTTTTTTGAAATGTGTAGTGTATGTTGTGGTGATATTTAAAAAAATTAGAAAAGATTGTAGTTTTAGTTTAGGATTCTTATAAATTATTCTTAAAAGAGTGGAAAAAAAAAGACATTGTGGTTGTAATTTTGTGAGGTGATGATTACAAATGCAAGATTTGCTCTGGCTATGCTATCAAATGGAGGTCTTATTTTAGGTAGTGCTAATGAGGCAGTTCATGTGTCCTTCAAGGACTGAACAATTTCCAGAAGGAGAGAAGGAAAGAAAAAAAAAAATTAATCCAGCTTTCCCTACTACTACAAAAAAGTTGTGAACTGGGAACTTTTTCTCTCGCAAAGAGGCAGAGGCTTGTATGAGACAGAGAATGAGTTCCTTCTCTGATGCCAATAGCTGGCTTTTATTAAATATCACTGGGGTACGTTGATGTAGGCGCTATGTCCAAGGAATGCTTCTGGATGACTTCTTTCTCCAGTGTTTTCAATCTACCGTAAACTTGCTTTTCTGAATATTGGATGTCTAATCTCAAAAATGTAATGATGATTGTTTTCCTTCAAAACAAGCATTTAACAAATGGGATTATTAAAAGGGAGGGGAAAAGTATTGATGAAAGTATCTTTTCTGTGTAATTATTTCTGGCAGGAAAATATATTTAACCATGTGTGTCTATAAAGCACTAGTTGAACAATTTGGAAATTTTATCTCATGACAAAATTATTCTTTATTTTGCTGGAAGAGAGTAAAAGAATAAAACACTTTGCTGAATGGGAAATGACCCAATATGATCCTTGAAGTTACGAAATTCTTCAGTCAAGGCACGTGGGAAAAGTGAGTGACTGTACTCCAATATTGGTAAAGACCAAATAATTTACTTAGAAAGGAGTTACTAATCTGGTGCAAGTGAGCAAGGTGAGTAATGGAAAGAAATGTATAATGAATTCTAAATTAGTAAAAGGTGGAAGACCTTTTTGTGCATCATCACCCTCTTGCAATCCATAATAATGTTTTTGAAGACCTGCAGTAGGTTTTATGAAAAACGTCCTCTGAGGCACTAATGATACAATTATATGGTACGTCTAGCCGAGAGTTCAAGTGCCTAGCACAGTGAAGATTCCTCAGTTAGCCAACAGTTTTCATCTAGGCCCTTATCACATCAGATTAGCATATGAGTTACACTTCCAGCTGGTTCACTGTGAGCTGTTGACTTCATCACCATGACTGAAGGTCTTGTCTACCAGGAGACATCTGTGATTTGCAGCACTTGTTGAGATTTGGTGTGCTTCAGAGATGATATTGCCAGACCACTGCCTACACAACTGGTTTGTGATTCTGGGATAATCTACATACTGATGGATCAAATTTCTGTAATATCTAGTTATATATTCTGTTCATTATGTAAGAACTTAACCTTGCACATCACTCTAATAGCCTTTCAAATGGGTATTAATTCAGCAGCTAGGAAATCTCTCCCTCTAAGTATTATGTTCCATGATGTTCCTTTTCTTCCTCCTTTCCTCTCATCCAGTGCATGTACATCCCATGTTATGCTTGCAGGCATTCATGCCTTATTTCCTCATGCAAGGAGAGGAACACAGCGGAATAACTCCAGGTTGGCAGGCACAGTGGTGAGGAAGGCCAGCTGAGGTGCCAGTATCAGTGCTTACAGGTGATCTCCTACCCTACTCATCGCTTCTTTCAACTGGCCCCTCTCTGCTGTGGCCATACTTTCCCACTTCATGTGGAAACAAGGACCTGGCTGTTCCTCCCTGATCCTTACCCTGGCTGGGGTTCAACACTTTCAGCTGAGCCCTGAAATGTACTCCTGAAGGGGCATTTTTGCAGTACCACTGTTGGTTGTTTTTCTGTGAGCAGCTTAACTGAACCGTTTCACACCATGCTGATTCTCTCTTCTGCCTGTGCTCAGGGAGGTGTCTTATTTGCCTACAAATATTTTGGTTGCTCTTCTTTTTTAAAGTATTCTTTTTGTAAAATAAGGCCACATTGTTAGAAAAGGCATAGCTAAATATTTGTACTGGAATGTATAGTAATTTTTCTGGTTTTGCTGAACCCACTGAGAAGACTCAGTATTGTTTGGGGCCAAGTATTGCATGGAGAGGATTGTTGACCATCATCTGTACTGAGGGATGTTAAGTAATTTTGTCAAAATCCTGATTTGGCTTTTAAGTTGCTTTGTAGCTGGGGGCTGAGAAGTCATCCTTGAAATCTCTCATCCACTTTCCTAGATGTGGTATGATGTCAGTGATGAAGGAGAGAGTGTAGAGTTAGCTTTGCAGAGCAATGATGGGTATTGAATAAAGCGATAGATTTGTTGACAGAAGGGCTCAAATCCTTTTAAAAAATCAATAGTGCCTCAGATGGCATCACAAATGCTGTGCTAATGGAAGCTGTTACCAGAAGAGAGCAGTTAATGCCACAAGCCTTCTGTGAGGCCTCCACTTCAGGGACCCAGAACCTAAGTGGCTAAGTATTGCCCATGTGCAGAGGGACAGAAAATGATGATGAGCCCTGTAAATGAATGTCACACTTGTGGTTTCTTCAGTGCTTGCCTGCCAGACTGGTGGAGACTTTTGAGAACTGCAGTATGTGATCTATAAATACTTATTTTTATCATTTATAGTTTACTCACAGATCAGAGTACTTGCAGAACAGCACTGAGGTCAAGAGCTGATTGTGTGAGAGCTGTTACCTGTCTTCATTCCTGCTGCCAGGGTTTTGCTGCATACTAGAATAAAATTTTCATTTTCCATAGTATTTTGCCTTTAGGATAGTATCCACTGCATGAGACTGGCATTGTATTATTTTTTTCTGTGGTGTACTTATCTCTTTTACCCCTTCCTCTTTTATTATTGGATCACTATCCTCATACAACAACCTCTAATTCAAGAGAGGGCAAAAATATGCTCTTTTATGGACAAATCTGCCCATCTGTTGCAAGACAATAGTGCAAAAGTAATGAAAAAGAAGTTACCTCAAATGATCATTTCCCAACTGAGTTAGCACATAAGAGGAATTTGACAAGCATGTTTCTGACATCACTGGATAAGTTATTTCTGGATAAATTTTCAATGCTGTGTACATTTAGCCATACAGTTTCATTTAAGATTGATAGAGCTTCCACAGCTGCATTCACACATACAGCCTTGAAATTACTCACCCCTTATTTTCTTCCCAGCATGGATATTCTTAATTTCTCTTTCCTTTCTCTTTTATATTTGAGATGCACTTCTATATTTGTTGCCTAGATGAAAGAGTAGACAGAGGCTCATTTGTGGCTTCTTTTTCCCTGAAGTTTAATTCCTTTTATTAATATATGGCAAAAATATATAGCAAATCCATCCTTCCTTACAATGTTGATATAAATCATGACAAGTAATACAGATCTATTAACTAGTTTATAACATGAAATATATGCGTTGCAAGAGGTAATTAATACAAAATTATGTGTGGATGAGAACTATTACAATTAAGTAAATGTCAGCTACCTTATTGCAATGTCATGTTTTGTGCTTTTCATTAAATGTCATCATCACTATTTTTTCCTCTTTAATTCAGGTTTGTATAAATAAAATTGATTCCTCACTGTAAACAAAAGAAAAAGACCTGGGATAAACACTTTGTTTCTAAAATAAAATCTGCCAGTTCAAATTTGTGAGTTCTCTTTTTCAACAAAAGTTTGTTACCATTTTTATTTCGTAACTTTAAAAACAAACAAAAACCTAAAGTAAACCCAGCTCTTCTTACAATTAAGAAAGCTTTTGAGGTAAATGTTGTATAACAGACTCATAGTATATTTTCAAATACTTTAAAATAGGTTGCTGATTATGAGAGGAGTCCCTTTTAAAAAGTTATAACATTTTAGCTGAAGAATGAAACAGACGTTCTGTTCTTTATATTTTGAAGGCATTATGCAATGTCTAGTTCTTGTAAAACTTCTTCAGGTATTCCTGTTGCTGGTTTCAAAGATGGAACAAAAATGGCAAAGAAATTGTCTGTGTATCTGTTTTGTGAGTATTTGCTGTAATTTGTAGTTTCACTGAATGCATAAATCCACGGAGCCGTAAGAAATTTACACAGCATGTTGAAGGTTGTCAGGATTAGGGATGGCCCAGTGTAGCCAGCTTGGAGCTAAGCCTGTCCCACCTGGCTGCTTTTGGTTGTTGCAGAATGAGGATTCTGTTCTTGATGTTGCTATTCAAGCAGAACTTAAAAATTCATCCAGAAGATACTGTGAAATTCAGGCATTGTTTTCCTCTCTGTGCCCTCAGCCCTCCTCCCTATTCAGCTCCAAAGGGTTGATATTAAATGAGTCCCACTTCCATGGTACATCCCCACTCCAAAAGTGGAGTGATGCTTAGTGAACTTTTTTGCTGTGCCACTGGAAATAAATGCAAATGTGATGACAGCTGTCTCAAAACTGACATGAGCAGAGAGTTGCTCCCACATGTCCTTTTATAGCCATACTTCTGTGCATGAGAGCTGACCCCCATACTGAACTATAGAATAATTGTCGATGAAATTGAAGATGTGTTCCTGTTGGGATTCAAGTTATTTCTCTAATATAAAAGCCTAGAAGAAATATGATCTCATCATTGGAAGAGGATATCCAAAGAGAATTCAGAAGTTTGAGATGTGGCAGTCCAAGACACGGTTTAGCTCTGTTGTTTTTTATCATTTTTGTTAAGTATTGTCAACAGAATTATTTATTTCAGTTTTCAGTGGGTAAAGATGCTTTTTGAACTACTTTTATTAGCCCTAGGTGCACTTGTCCATTTTTCTGCAAGTGTTAGTTTTCATTCTATGGTGTTATTATGATTGTTCTTGAATACATGTATTTAATTCTTTTACATCCATAGGACTTCAAAATATGTTACTCACTAAAGAAAACAGCTAAAAAAAAATCAGACACTATGCTTGCCTTGCCTCAGAGTCCGACTTTCCATTTATTTAAACAGAGATGCTGGATTAATTGTGGTTTTAAATTTTTTTATTTATGTGTGGTATTATTTTTTATTTTTTAAGATTTCTCTTGAGTGGCTTTACACTCAAGTAAGTACTTAAATATGTGACCAGCTTTACGCAGAGAGTCACTGTTGGGAACTGTTCTCACAAGTAAAGACACTTACGGGATGAGGATTGAAATCCCCAGTACAAATAAATACTGTGTTTATGACTCTGCTCTGCTTCTTAGTAATGTCAGTGGCTTCCTGACAGAGATAAGCACAGCTGGCAGGACTTCAGTGGTTAGATAACAGAGCAGAAGCGTTGTGTTTAATCTGCTTGTGACTCTTGCTCTTCCTTGTGACGACATTCAGATAAATAGACACAGAACTCCACAGTGAAGCAAATGCAAGTAAGAAAGACATTTCACTGAATGTAAGATCTGAAACTGCTATAAATGATTTTCCTCTCACTTTCAGGTTTATGAAGCAGTCACAAATGTTTTGTGGTCTCATTTTACATCACTGGAGAATGGTTAAATTGGCAGAACGTGATACACTCTCCCTTGTTTTTAAGTTGTATAAAAAAATTAAGAATAAAAATAAGAAATCCCCACAGCAAGCATGAGATGGGGATAATTGTTAAACTGCTCAACAGTGACAAAGGTAGCTTGGATTAGTTTCTCTATAGCAGAGAAATTGCCAAGGAATTGGGTTACTCAGTCATAAATTTGCAGACTTGAAGAAATGGAAGCTGTAATAAGAGTGTCTGGTAGGTAAAATGAAGCATTTATGCAGTGTCTTACTCAGTTTCCAGAGCTAAGGAAGAAACTCAGGTTGTCCTGTGAGTCCATCAATAGAAGGCTCTGTATGAGCACGTTTTCATGTCTTATTGGAGTGAAGAATGTCCACTTTTTCTTCTTAATTATTTTGCAACATCTGCTAGTTTAGTTTGATCTGTATATGATTGAATAGAAAACTTTTGATCCAGCTTAAAAAGAAGAGTTTAACAGTTATTTGCAAGCTGACCTTCTGTGTTCAGGGATTTTGTCATTTACATGGCATTATATCCCTTGCATGTGTGTTGGGGTTTGTTGTGGGATTTTAGTGGTATTAAGGTCAGATATTCAAATGCAGCCTTAGGAAAAGCATACTCATCTTGTCTGTGCCAATTTATCTAAACAAATCAAGGAGTAATTCCTCAAATTATTTATAGGAGTCTCAAAAAGCCTATTTTTGTGTTGAGTGTGTGAAATGTCTACATTATAGGACTTTGTTTAAAGCTGTTGTATAGATTACAAAAATCAGAAGGAAAATATATCTCAATTGAGATAGATATATTTGGATTAATGGACTTAGAAAAAAATGGCTTATTTAACATGGTATTCTTTCATTGAAAACACTGCACTGATTACAATCCAGGACATTTCTTGTCCCTTACTCACATACTTTTGTGATTCTTGTTTCTGCCTGCATACATCTTCTGTACTGGAGAGTAGTTGTGACTTCTGGGTGAACTGTGGTAAAATTATCAAAGGTTTGAGCTGTGAAAATTTCAGAAGTATGACTTCTTTTTTGCTCTTAGATTCCTGTTGTTTGTGGCTGACATGTTTCAGTAGTGTCTGAAAATAATGGCTTTTTTTTTAATGGTATAATTTTTCCATGTTCTGACAAACATCCTAAAATGTGGTATTATAAGTATTTTTCTGAATTGCTGAAACGTATTTTTTTAATATAGAAGGATTTGGGGGATTGTTTTGGTTTGTTTGTGGTTTTTTAAAGGATTGCTTAATTAGAAAACTACATGGCAACCATCTGAAATTTCAGGCAATGTTTTATATTCATTATTCTATGACCTAAATCCATTCCTCTGCTCTCTTGTGGATGACTGGCGGTTTCTAATTTAATTTATCCATATTCTTTCACAAATGAGAATAAACTTTGAATTTAATATATTCTTTTGTAGTATGATAATATGTAGTAATATGTTATAAGAACACAGGAGATGAGGAAGATCATCAGATTCTAAGGCTCAGGAGAATTCAGAGCATTGTTAGAGAAATGTTGAAAATGTTTATGTATGCTGTTTGCAGAAAACAAAATTAGCCGCTATTGCCCATCCTTCTTGTCAAACAGTGTATTATGAATTTGACTTGACATGCTGTGTTCCAAGTATTTTCCTCTGTGGATCAATTAAGATCTGAGTTTTTTCAAATTTCAGGTATTTAGAAAGCATTAGGATTGGAATGTTTGCAACAGCATGTCTTATGAAAACACTCATTACATTATGTATGTGCCAATTTAGCAGCTTTTATACATCTTGAATATTTTTTACTATCTGGTAGTGAAATTATGTGTATGCTAACCAAGGGTGAGATTATTAACTGGTCTCTCTTATTTATCTATGGCAGGCTTAAAGATTCCTAGAGCATGAATTTAGCTTGGAGGCTTTTGTTCGTTTGCTCTTTTTTGTTTGGTTTATTTCCATCGTCTATCTTCCAAGCAAGAAAACTAGGGCATCAATTCCTTTTAGAAAGGGAACATTGTTACTGAATTGAAAAACACTATACTTGTTGTAGTCTTCTATCAGTTTCTTCAGAACTCAAAGAACTTGTGATTATTTAGTGAAGCAAAGGCTTTTAAAATTAACAGATTAGAGTGCAAACCTGTAAAAATTAGAAGATTGTATTGCTGACTGTTCTTCCACTAACACCCTCTAATGTTGTCACATGAAAATATGACTAATCTGGTTTCCTCATTTACAATGTTATAAAAACTGGATTTCTTTCATGTGCTGTTGTCAGTAAAATCTGTTTTCATGTTTGATTGTACCTTAGTCAATATCTCTTATTTCCCAGTTCTATTTAGTTTGCTGTATATTAATCTTAAAAGTATGTGCAACTTTAATGTCATATGTGTGTTCGTAATTTTTTCTTCTCCCTCTGTAATGAAATATCACTGTACAATTCTGTCTTAATATTTTGATGGTCTCTCATAGTCACAAAACTTTGCAGACATTTATAAGCTTTTCAGTTAGAAAACAGTTCATTGAGATGTGACTGTGCAAATGTTTTTTGTCAGCTGCAAAGAGTGACAGTTTTCTTTTTGCACTTTTCCGTCTTTGGTAGGACTTTACCCTTTGAGGAAAGTTTTCTCTATGTTGTCACTAGGCTGCCCAATATTTGTAAGTGGGTACATTACCAAATAAATGTCAGTGCATCTGTTAACCACTCTTAATGGCAAACAAGTTAAAATTTAAATTTCTTAAGGCTGAAAGGAGACAATTACAGAAGGAGACTTTTGCAGCTATGTAACATGGAAAAAGGTAGCAGTGCACGGTGCCAAGCATGAGGTTGCATGAGCATGTACAGAATAGACAGATGGGGTTAACATCCTTTGACAATGTCTGTTTAAAAATAGGCAAACAAATTATAGAAATACTGTGGTGCAGACAAAGCAAGAGATATCCTCCAGGCAAGAAGCAGTGTATGGAAGAGTACAGGACCTAGTGAGGGGTAAATATATAGGAGATAGAAGGTGGAAAAAGATAGGATTAGTGGAATTAGATGGTTTACCCAATAGGAATTGAAGCTGAGGCGTCCACATGTAGGAAAAAGAAATCTGTAGAGAAACTAGTAATTCCGTTGTGGCTGGAAGTGGATTCAAGAGGAGAGAAGGTCCATATGGCAGGGAATGGGATGACCACAGAAGCCGTGGCACACTGGAAGGGCAATGCAGCTCTCTGTCAGTGGCTTAATTGAGGGTGCTTCTTATTAATTATCTCTTTGTTTAGTGATGGAAATGAAAAGACAAGCAATGGTATCCATGTCAGAATTGCTTATTAATTGTGAAGATAAGAAAACAAAGCAGTAGTTCATATATTGTGTTATTTTCTAACTCTCCAGTCTTGAAGCATGTCCCATTTTTCCTGTGGCAAGCAGCAAGTCTCTCCAGAGAGTGGTGGACCCGAGGCCATTGCTTTCTCTGGCCTTTAGAGTGCGACCTCAGACAGGTCATGGTGCTGGTTTTGTCTCAACTGCTTCTACGTGAAATGAAGATGATAACAACGTCCAGTTTTGTAAAGTACCTTGAGAAATACAAAAACTATCTCTTCTGTTTTGCTTGCCATCCTGTTTATGGCTTAAATGGCCTGTTTTTAAAGAAAGGCTAATTAAGTAATATTTTTTATATAACATGATTAAATGTGCTGTGTAGTTTCTATCCACCAGACATTACAGACCTAAGTTCAAGTAGTTTCATGTCAACTAAGGATAGAACTCATTGCCTGGTCCACAGCAAAGGTGTGGGACCAGGGTAGACAGATAGTGAAAAAAAAAAAGTGCAGAGACCTCACACTACTGCATGGTAAAGTGTAGCAGTGGGCCTGCGGTATTTAGGGTGGAAGAAGTCCTGTCAGAAATGGACTTGTGAAGAAAGTGAAGAAACCAGCCTAAATGTCTTATATGCTTCAAGATG
>JAWWES010000094.1:35439639-35483223 GCA_035583135.1 Lophotriccus pileatus
GGAGTTCCCATCCCAATCAGCTGGTGCAGTAAAGCACCTTTGTCTGCTTGGAATGGGCTGTTTTAGGCAAAAAGGTTTAGCCCTGTGTTAATATTGACACAAATCACAACTCAGAAAAAAAGCCAACATCAGCTCACATCAGCTGATAAGAAGAAATTTGAAAATTACTGTAGGATCTCCATATTAGCCAGTAGATAAAGGAGAAATGAAACACAGTATTGTCATTGAAGCAAGCAGAAATAAAGAATGAGATTACTTGCCCAGAATGAGTGCAAAAATGAAAGCATCTCTCTCAGTCATTTGGGCATTTTTCCCTTGTACTAACTGAGAATTAAGGATCAGGTCTGTCTTGCTGTGGGCACCGTATAAAGGTCCAGTAAGGTACTCACTGCCCAAACTGCTTACAAAACTGGGGCATACAAAAACCCCACATACTGTTTTGAAATTCTGTATGGAAATGAGTATCTGTCATAGCATCAGCTGGAAATATGATTCCTAATAATATATTAAGTATTATAAATTTGTGGCTAATAGAGCAGCATGGGTTTTTCCTGAGGTAGGAGTAGTAATGATATTTTCTCAACCAATCAATTTGTGAATAGGCAGAGAGTGTACTGATCATTAATCTCCTGCATCTTTTATAGAAGATAAATGCTTAAATCCTTGTCCTCATCTGAATAACAACAAATTTCTTGTGCCATTTGCCTTGACACTTAAAGAATTTGAAGACAGCAAGTTCAAAATGCTCCACATAATGTATCAATTATTTCTCTTTTTACAGAGGGAAACCAAAGGTCAGTTTCTTATAGATCACATCTGCAACTATTACAGCTTGCTGGAAAAAGACTATTTTGGCATTCGGTATGTTGACCCTGAGAAGCAGAGGGTATGTATATGATCTCTGACTACATTTACTTTTAAGTAATGCTAAATTGATTTTTCTTTTCCAATAAACATGTAAATTCTAATGCAAAGTTATATAACTATTTATACTTTGGTCATAATCTGTAGGTATTCCTAAAGTGTCATTATTAATTTAATTTTCCCCTCAGTTCATGTATTTAGTTTCAGGGAAATTGATACATTCTGATTTGTGTAGTTCTCTTGGGCACTTGAGCTCGAAATGGTCTATAAGCATGAGTCAGAGTTTGCACAGAGTAGCCCTAGGCTCTGGCAGTGCAGTGGAATTTGGATTTTTTAGTTTTCTATAGAGTATGCTTGCAAATTCTATAGATACGTAGGCAAAAATCCTGTTAAGTTTAACAGCTAAAAGCAGAAATTCTGTTCCACTCATCAAAGGCTGTATGGACCTAAAATCTATAATACACAAAACAGACGTTATCTGTCAAGTTGCGTGGGATTCATGAGTTTGGTTCTCCCTGTGAGCATCTTTGCACTTGTGAAATAAAATTTATAGGCCTGTGCTCTAGGTGTTTGTGTGGGCAGTGATTAGTCATCTTTCCTAGGTGTAAGTTGGTCCTGCAGGTGGTAGTTTATAAGGGATTTGCTACTGCTATCCCCTGGTTGGCTTCAGATGATTTTTACTTTTTAAGAGTAGGAAAGAATGGTCAAGACAGGAAGCAGAAATCTTCAAACAGTGATATTCAGAACTGCTTCTTTACTGTGTCATCCTGCTGGTCCCAAGATTAAGACTTAGATATGAGTTTAAATATCTTGGGACATATACTGGCATTTAATATCTGGAAACAATCACCAGTTTCAAACTCCTGTAAGAGGAAAAAAACATTTTGCTGGATATCTCTTGCTACTTAGTTTTATCAAAAATCACCAGAATTTGGGAATCACCATCAGCTCAACCTTATAGAATTGCAACAGCTTTGCAAAGCTGTAGCAAATAATTTCCATTGCAACCCCCTTTTAAAATGAAAATAATTAGCAGGTATTCTGACCAGTGTTCTTAATTCTTCACACTCATAACAATTATATAGGTGTTTGCTTGGTTGGAATTGATGGAAAAATTGGGTGGAGTGCTAGATTAGACTATAATTAGGTAGAACTTAATGAATACTTCTGTTGGGCCTTTCTCTGACATCACTCAGAAGTAGCTACAGAAAAGTTATTTTACTTAACAGTAGTCAAAGGAGTTGTTTTAGTAAAACCTCGATAATTTTTTTTTCAGTCAGAATACTTTAAAAAAGTTATGCTTCAGAAAAAGACTCTAAGAACTCAACCCCATTGTGATTCTTATTGTAGCCTACCTTATGTGGTTCCCATGTTTCAAATTCTCTACAGTGTTTTATCCATGTTGACTATATACTTAGTTTTTATCTTGTAGTATATCCAATTTGGTGTTAAGTTTATGAAAGACTATAGGTTATAATGAAGCTAAAATTTTCTCTTGGTTAGCAGCAAAAGACAATTTGAGAAACAAATTATGTTCTTAACTAAAAAATCTTTACTCTTCATTTCCCTTTATATCAAACTACTGAGAATACTCTAGCCACTCTGTGTACTAGTATGGCTTGTATCAAGTTATTATAAATATAAATCAACTTATCAAACTTACATTTTCCATACATGCATTTTTAAATGCTCTCATGCCATTAAGCAGATGGATAACTTCTCTTGGGTATTATTTCTTTATTTTAAAATCTCTTGTGAATTAGGACGGGCTTTATAAGGGACACTTCTTTATACAGACTCAAAAATTCTGATGATGAGTTGAAAGAAACATATATTTTTCTCTCATGTTACAATTCCCCAAAACAAACTATTTTTACATGCACTGTTTTCTACTATTGTCCCTTTGTCTTTTTTTATTTGTTTTTTTTTTTTTTCCCTTTTTTTTTTTTTACTTTTTAAGATTGCCCTTCTAAATATTTAATGTAAAATGCTTTCTCTCAGAGTAGATATTTCCTCTGCCACAAACTCCATCCTAAGGGCTAAAACTTCAACTAAATGTTATAATAAAGTAATATTATTTTTATGTCACCTGGCTCTTCTGAATCTCTGATCCTGTAGAGGTTCATCTATATGCATCTTGCTTCTGTATCAAATACAGATACCTAAATACCTCTTAGTCAGATGCAGAAGAATTTTGAAACTTCTTCAGCAGAACACTATTCTGATCTTTTTCTGATCACAAAGTAACATACTAACCAACAATTTCCTAGTAGTATAACAAGCATGAGACTTCATGAATAATTATGTCATTACTTAGGCACTGCAGCTAGATAAAAGTTCATCAGTAAATGGCTCATGTCATGGTTTAGGAACAACACTCCCCAGTTTCCCACTGAAAAGAAAGTAATAATTCATCCTGTACCAGTTAACTATGTGTGTGACATTGTACTTCAGGGCCCCACAGACAAATAAAGAGATGTGGGATAATGAATAAAATGCATATTGATTGGTCTGGTTTTAGTGCATGATGTGGCTATGATAAATAATGATAAATTTATTTGCCTCTTCTTAGGAGTACATTTGCAGGAAAGTATTAATGTTGTTATACCTTAATGAGACCTCAACCATTCTGATCTAGAAATCTCCATTTAAGGAAGATCAATTTAACTGAGGAGGGAAAGAAGAGAGAAGGAGAAGCAGTATTAGAAATATAAAGAGAGTGGAGAGCTTGTTTATGAGATGATATTAAGAAGGACATAACCCATTTAGTGCATAAAAACAAAGGCTGAGAAGATACAGACATACACGCATCAGAGTGTAAAGTAGAAAGAAAAAGAAAGTTTATGCAAGGGAGGTGGTTTCTTAAACTGGTGAGAGCTGCACTGTCTGGAACATAATGGAGGCAATGAGGCAAAGTTTTTACACTAGATTTGTGAATAATTCTAAGAGAATTCTCTATAATTTTATGGGAGGAGTTTATACTAAACACTGACAAAGATAGAGACTAGGCACCATCTTCTGAAGGTTCTTCCAAACAATATGTAATTGGAGCTGCAACAGAAGGCATAACTGGTTTTTTAGGAGACTTAATATTGATTCTGATGTAAGTGGTGTACTACTCATGTTGCTTTGCCCAGTTTCTTGAAAACACTAAATGCCTCTGCTGTAGTTTATATGCAACTGTATATTCTCTCTTTTTGCACAGAAAGGGCTATATCAATGGTTCCAAATGAAACTGCCGAAGTCATGCATTTAATTCTGACTTTCAGTGAATTATTCTTGATTGGTTCTTTGAATAGTTAAGCTATATGACATAATAGTATATTATTATATAGTGTACACACACACATACATACATATATATAAAATATTTGCAGATTTACTCCTGCTGGCATTTAATCTATTAGTGATGCTTGCTCCCTTTTATTCATATGTAAATTTTTTTTGTGCAAAGCTTTCAGAGTTGCTGCAAAAGCTAATTTACACTCCTTTTGTTTTGTTGTATATTGAGGGAGCTCAAGCAGGCAAAAATACCTGCTTTATTTCACCACAGATGGCTTCTTTCAGAGTACGCTACCAAAATGTAGCATTTTGAATTAGGACTGTTGAAATGTTTGACTGAGTTTGAGAATTTAAGAAATAAAATGTTTTAATATTTCAGATGCTTCAAATTGAATGTTTCAAAAGTAGATTTTAAGAAATGTTTCAAGTAAGTTTTAATGTACATACTTTTCCCCCCAGCCCTGCTTTTATAACAATCATTTCCTATTATGTGTATATCTTTTGGGCATACTTAAACTTTTAAAAATTTTCTGTATTTTTTCCTTTTCTATTCTACACCAGAAAAGAAACCCTGGGAAACACAACAGAAGGCAGCATGGCAGCTTTTTTCGTAACTTTGGATATATGGGAGAATAACAATGTCAATGGTGTCAAATTATCTAACGGTTAAAGATTCTAGGTTCTACCTCATATCTGCTGTTTTATCTTTTAGCATCACATTTGAGTGTTCTCATAGGGAGAGTGTGCCTTCGGACAGATTCAAAAATGTCAGGACTGTACTAGTAGTATGCAGTAAATTGCAATATGCCATTTTTTGTGTAATGATACTCCACTGGGAACAAAGGAGTTCTTAATGGTCATATATTAACTGCTGATTTTTTTATGTGGATTTCTGAGAAAATGAAGTGTATGGGATCACACTGCCTTTCTCCCTGACTCTTAGCTGTAGTAACTTTTTAAGCCAGTTTTGGTCAGATTTGACTAGGGAAGTGATCAACCCCTTGTATTTGGCATTGATGAGGCCATACCTTTAGTGCTGATGTTCAGTTTTGAGTCCCTCACTTTAAAAAGGACATCGGAGTGCTGAAGTGTGTTCAGCAAAGTGCAATAAGGCTAATGAAAGGTCTTAAAAACATGTCTTGTGAGGAACAGATGAGGGAGCTGGGTTTGTTTAGTCTCAAAAAGAGGAGGCTTGGGGGGACCTGATGCTCTCTATAACTACCTGGAAGGATGTTGTAGGGAGGCAGGGGCTGGTCTCTTCTACCATGTCTGCACTGAGAGGACAAGAGGAAATGGCTTTAACCGGAGACAGGGAAGATTCAGATTAGATATTAGGAAAATTTTTTTCACTCTTAAGGTGGTCAGACATTGGAATAGGTTGTCCGGGGAGGTGGAGTCACCATCTCTTGATGTGATCAAGAGGTACCTATCTGACACTGGGTACCGTGGTTTAGTGGTTTAGGGGTTACAGTGGCAGTGCTGTGTGGATTATTGGGTTGGATGGTCCTAAAGGTCTCTTCTAACCTTGATGATTCTGTGATTCTGTATAGTTCTCAACTGTTAGGTTCCTGTATGGTTACATGAAGGGAAACTGCAACATGGTGGTTAAAACCCTATTGTTATTCTGACTGTGGGAAATGTTGTAGGGCAAGCCCACTCCAGGAAACCTAGAGGTAGTTGAAACAGAGACACTGTAAGAACCCAGAAACCATCATTTGGAGCTTGCACTTTTTAGTAATTTCAAACAGGAAACACAGCTGGAGGAGCTGTTAGTGATTCTCCTACTCAAGGAACTACTTACTGGTATAATTTAATGCATTGGATACTATATTGGGCCCAATTACCACACTCTTACCCTCGAGGAAGTGCAGCATGGTTAATTCTATGCCAGATACCCTGGGTTGACTGAGCACCCTTTTTTTGTGTTTTTTTTTTGAACGGGTACGAGATGAGAATAGAATGATATAATGCATCTGTTCAGCATTTGTCACTAGAGCTGACACCTTGTTGAAGGAGGTCATTGATATTGAGGGAAATGGAAGATAGAATTGAAGGAAGATGTTCGTGACACCTGAGCAGTGATTTAAGGTTGGAAATATGTATTTCCTTTTTTTTTTACCCCCAGTGAGTTGGTCTGAACACATGTTTATGATTATGTTTTTGAGTACGAAAGTATGAGGTGGTAGTTAGACAGAAATGCTTTGCAGGTACCCACCCATAAGATAGGTTGGAAGTGTTATGAAAAGGCTTTTTAGGACCCTGAAGCAACTGTGAAGTCTAAACTGTTACTGTAGAAACACTTGAGACTTTAAGAGTTAAGATGCTTTGTCATGTGGATGTGCTGCAGGGCTGTCTGGGAGCAGCTCAGCAGTGCAGTGGTTTTAGCTCTGTGTGTGTATGCCTGGCAGTATGAAAACAAAGTTTTTGAATCAGTGAAACTGCTCTGTGAATACACTCCCTCTGTGCAATTGATCTTGAATGGTGGCTCTGAGTACATCAGAATTTTCTGACTTCCCCAGAGCACAGAGTCTGGATCGGTGCATTGGCAGAAAGATGACACGGTGCAGTATGGCTTTGTCAGTATGCCTGCCAGTTTCCCTCTAAAGAACTGTCACAGATACAATTCTCATTTTGCTTTCAAGCCTTAAACATGATAAAAGCTGCTGGGCTATTCTAAACAGAGATAGCTTTTTTGTCAAAATACATGTCGATTTCATGTATTGAAATGATGGGGAAACCCGTTTGTGTTCTAAAGTACAGAATTTCCAATTTACCTGGGCAGAATATTTGTTTAATCTCATAACCTAAGTTGAAGATGGTGAAGATTGGGAGAAAGACACATCAGATAATTAGCAAACTCAGTTTAATGAAGTTATGTCTTTACGTAATGAGTCATAAGGCTCTATACAGCTACGTGAAGAGATCTGTCTGGAAGCTCTCTACTCTCTTTGAAGGGGTAGAGCAGAAGTACAGACAGAACACTAGAGTGTTCGAAACATAGATGAATAAAAATTTTAGTCTTTCTCCATGCATATTAATCTTTTCTCCAAGACAAAGTTATCACATAAGTTACCTGCTTTTGCATGAAGTCTTGCTGTGACACTTGATGTGTGCAGTTCAGGTCATGCTGGTTCAAAAAAAATGTAGAACTAGAAAAGGAATCAAGAACGCCATGAGAATTATGTCAAGTAGGAAAGGATTTAATACTAAGAGAGATGGATTAGAATAGAATGATACAGCTAGGAAAAAGAGGTGAGTTAGAGTGAATGAGTGAGAGAGCAAGAGAATGAGCAAAAGTGAATGAGAAAGTTGTGATGTAAAATGGCTTGGAGGAAGTGATCAGGGAAAGTATGCCCTGTAATTCTTATAACAGAACTGAAAGACAAATAAACTATAAAGCCGTTGTTTAATTGCCTTAGAATAGTTTTAAAATACCATACCCAGTCATAAAATTCATGGTAGCTGTCAAAAGTATGCAAAAAGTATTAAAATAAGTGTATAGACAAATTAGTGAAACTCTAAAATAACTTACAAATGAATTGTAACGGAGGCTGGTGTAAAAAGAGCAATGAGCACCATGGGAGCTGCTGCTCTTCTCCTTTTTTCCAAATGTTTGCTTCAGTCCATTTTCAGGGACAAAATGCTGAGTTAAATGGCAGCTTGCCTTTACCAGAGGAGTTGCATTTATGTACTAAATAAGCATTGGACTGAAACGAATATTAGTATGTAGTGAATATATGTATTTATATACACTTAATTCATCAGAAATGCTACTAAATATTTTGTGTGAAGATTAATAAATTTGTTAAATAAACCATTCTGCAAGCTATTTTGATAAAACCAAAGATTTTCTTTCCCTGTCAGTTGTGAACCTGTTGTCTCTGGGCAGGTGTGGCTCATACATACATCAATATATGCAGAATTTATGACGGGATGTTCAGCTTATGTAGAGTTTATGGATAAGCTAAGCTCTCCAATATATAGCATTGGAGTTTCTCCGAATATTTCAGTGTGGAAGGACTAACAGAGTGATAATTTGGAAATTTATTTAATATACTGCAGTTCAGAATCATACAAATTATTCTGTTCTAGTGTATGCTACTATTTCTGGATCAGACTCATTTTTGTGATAGTGATGTATCTTGTTTCCTCCTGCTTAGCATACCACTGAATAGAGTCAATGCCCTGATTTTGGGAACAGTACAGAGGAGTAGCTCTCTTGCTACACTAGAACAACACTGATATTCTTGCTGTAAAGGTTCTTAAAACTATGAAAAATGGTGTCAGGCTCAGCACAGGAAGAAGGAGACATGCAGTGTGCCCTGGGTCATTTGTCATCTGTTGTGCCTGTATAGACTGGGCACTCAATTAATTTCCCTCTGAGCTTCCATTACCTTTGGATACTGTTACTCGTGGCTTTTTTTCTTGTTTGTTTGATTGGTTTGTTGTTCTGTTTGGTTTTGTTTTTTTTTTTTTTTTTTTTTTTTTTTTTTTTTTTTTTTTTTTAGTTGGTTGGTTGGTTGATTGGTTGGTTGGTTGGTTTTGGTTTTGGTTTTGGTTTTTTTTTCCCCAGGCTGTAATCTAGTCCAAGTCCCTGCCTTGAGGCTAAAGAAAATTTAATTATATTCTCCATTGAAGGAAGAGGTTAGGTATTAATTTTCAAGATCAATATAGGGTTGAAGTTTAAATAAAATTAATTTTATTACTTTTCTAGAAGTGTTTCCAGGCATATCTCCATTCTCCTGTTCTCTTCTGTCCATTAAACAAAGTTTTCAAGGGGCATTAAATCAAAATCAATTTTTCTCAGGGCACTAAATAAAAAAGCCTCTTGGCTTGGAGGAGGGGAGAGACTTTGAGGGTAGTGAGACAATGACAGAGGTTGTCCAGAGAAGTTGTGGATGCCCCATCCCTGGAAGCGTTCAAGGCCAGGTTGGATGAAGGTCTAAACAACCTGGTCTAGTGAAGGTATCCCTGGCATGGGTGTTGGACTAGACAATATTTAAGGTCCCTTCCAGTCCAGGCCTTTCTATGATTCTATGACTATGTCCTCTTTCCTCACCATTTGTTATTGCCAAACCCTTAACCCTGTGCTCTGTTGAGACTGTGCTCAGTCCTCTCAGAGCTTCTCAATGAATGGCATTGTTTGAAACAAGCTGTTGGCTGAAAACCCTTTACTAAAAGCGCATCAGTGTTTGTGGAGTTAAATTGACTTTCCAGAATGGTGCTTTTACCCTTGCAGGGTGTCCTTGCTCACCACGAGCTTTTGCTCTGAAAGCTGATGCCACATCAGCTGCTCAACATTTGTGGGTAAGCAAGAACACACCTGGCCTCGCTAATGACTACTCAGTGCCACTTAAAAGCTGATCAGAGGTGAAGGCTCTATTTACAAAGTAAAGATAGTACCAGTCTGAAACACAGCATGCAATCGCAATGAAATCTTAGTCAGAAGGCAATTCTCAGCATATTTTAGGATTCCAGCACCAAAAGTGATACCTATAATAATTTGCTTACTCACCACTGCCACTTGGAGCACCAAGACTTGTTAGCTATCCCATGACTGACCTTCAGGATCTCTGGGTATCTTTCTCTTTCCCTTCTGCTTCTGTGACCACTGAGATACCGATTGGCCACCCAAACCTATTCTGGCAAAAAGATTAGAAATTAGTAGTGGAGAACATGAATGTCCTCTGAGGATCCTTGGTAATGTGTTAGGTGAATCAGGATTAAATTCTTTTCTTCCCCATTGGGCAACAACCATGTTGCTAACATGCTTTCAATGAAACAAGAGTTTCAGCCCCTGCAGAAATTATTTCTGATAATTGTTAAGCAAACTCACATATAAAGCCAAGCTGGTTTGAGATTGAAAGCCATCATCCAGTTAAAGCAGCCTTTATGGACTACGTTGTCAAATACATGAGGCAAAAATGAAACTGTGTAAAGTTTTGGAGGTTTTTTTCTCTCTCTAATTTGCACATTTTACTTCTAGAAGAATAAAAGATTCTTGTATCTAGCTCCTAAGCTAGTCTGACTAGCTCTGTTTGTTTGCTTTATTTATCTTATGAAGTGTTAGTCTTACAACAAAAAGTGTAAAACACCTACGGACTGTTCCCACAAGGCAGAGTGACATGCAGTATTAATGACATTTCTTTGCTGTCGAACATGTAAAATGCTTCTAAAATTTGTCCTGACAAGCTAACTCAAAATGTTTTATTTTCCTTTCATCAGATACTTTTTTTTTAATTTTTTCAGGAAAATTGTTAAAAAAAATATTGCTACATGAGAAAAGCATTTTGGAAAATGAGATGCTTTCCAATTTAAAGTTTCTGCAGAAACATTTTGATTGATTTATGGGAGCCTTAATCTGGTCCTAGCTATAACAGCTAATTAATCTTGGAATAAATATAGCCTGGATACTCTATAGCAGAGATAAGGCACGAGTATTAATTATTAATAGTCAATGCTGTAAGGCTGGAAGATAATTTGGTATTCAGGGGAAAGTCTTTCCTAAAACTCAAATTGAAATACTCAAACAAATATAGGTGTGACTATTTTCAGAAGTATTAGCAATGACTAGACGTTTATCTTCCCCTGACAGTCAGAGAGCATTAAGCATCTAATTGCTGTGTCTTTGAAAATCTCCACAAATTATAAAGTTTTCTGGAAGATTCAGCTAAATTGTGTACACATTTGCAATCTTTCACCACCACAAGGTCACCACAGAAATCTGAGCTTCTAAAAAGTGCTTGTCAGTACCATGACCTCCACGTGCAAGTGCACTGCTTAATTGTTCAGTGTTTTTCAATTGTTTTTTAACCTGTGAAAGTCAAGTCTTAGTGAAACATGTTTGCTTTTGGACATATTAGGTAAATTTGTGTTCCTGGGAGTTTGGTGCATTGAATGGGGAATTTCATCCATGTCTCCCCTCTTTCATTGTTCATATTGTGAATTATGAGGGTTTCATATTTGCAAATTGGGTTTTTTTACTTCTGACATTGTAGAATAGGTAACTGACTTTTTCAAACAGCTGTAAATGCTGACCTAGTCTCTGCTAATATTTCAGATTTGCCTTTCAAAAAATATAAAAAAAATTGTGTTGTGCTTCTGCATATGAAAATAATGAATATCTCTAAAGTCTCAGTTTCCTGGGAGCAGTACAGCATGACTCACTGTCTAATTGACTCTTTACTCTCTGAATCTTCAGCTAGGACTGCCGTGAACCTGGTGAAGGAGGTTAAGGAAAGAAGATTTTCATATCTGTGTGTCTTGATTAGTTTCGTATCTGTGAATTCATTCTGGATTATGTATCTATAAAACTGGGCAGACTGTATAGGATTTCTTAAATGAGACTGTCTTTACCTTTTTGTGATCAACACTCACCACCCATTATTCAGAATGAAATATATCAATAATGTATATGTAAGATCTAAAAAAGGGAATGAAATGAGCTAGATATTTCTAGTAGGTCAGTGAAACAGTTATTCCTGCCTCAATTCTGTTTCTTTCATCTTTTCTCCAAAAGAGAGAGATACTGGGAAAAGGAAATAGGTAAAGAAATGGTATAGGGTGACTTTTTTTGTTGTGGTTGTTGTTTGAAGTTTGGTGCAGAGTTTTTTAGTGGTGTTTGTCTTCTGAATACCAGGGTTCCATATCAGTCTCTCAGTAATAAGCGAGCTTCAAACAGAAGCATGCTGCTGTGCTTATCTCCAATACTTCTGTAAACTCTGCAGGGGTTTCTAAGCATCCATATAAACTGCAGAGATTTGAAAATGTTCTTTCCAAGGTATTTGTCTTATCGGAAGTTCTACTTCAGAAAACTAATTTATAGTCATCCTGACTTTGACTGAATTCTTGAGATGTCATAATTTTAGAAATAATAATTTTCTGGCAGCTCCTATAACTCCTAAAAAATACATACCCTTGGCCTTTCTTTGTAGAAGAATTACTGTAAGTTATGAGGAAAAATGGTAGCTGATGTAGGATATTTTATGTATTACTTATGGTTTAATGAATGCTAGATTTTCTTTTTGCAGTAAACCATAGGGCTTTAGAGCTAGAATGAAAGGGTTAAAAATGAAGTCTCTTAGTGCAAGGCCTTTCAGTGTTGATTATGCTTATTAAAGCTGAATAGTATGCTTTTTGACTAGCTGCTTCTCCAGCACAAATCTCATTTTACTGTGAAGATTTTTTTGCTTACAGGAAAAATCCTAGTACAAAAGCTATTGGCTGTGGTCAGAAGTGGCACTTGAATATCAGCATGTTCTTTTGTTTATCAAAACATCCTCCTGAGTGGTTCAGCTACTGTTAGCAGGGGATGTGCTAAGGCTCTTGGCTAGATTGTGAGCCTAGCTTTTCATTACAGAAGCATCTGAGTTTATTTTCCAGGAGAATAAAATAAAATAAAATAAAAAAAAAGAAGCTAAACCTAAACAACCAACCAACCAACCAAAAAAACCCAAAACTATTCCTGCCATCACTCTTCTCATGGAAAGTTATGCACCTACTGGTAAACATCCATATCTCTCTGTTGAGCATTGGCTGTCCATATTTTAAACATTTCCTGGAAAAATGTACTCTTTTTTCCTTCAGATTTTTAGTTGTTGCTAGAAGAGAACAATTGCTGATGGTTTTGACTGAGAATACACTACTTATACATGCTTTAGTTATGAGAACTGTAGAAGACAGCATTAATGAACAGATCCTGTTAAAATTTCTGAATAGTCTGTCCTACTGTCCAATATGATTGTTCTTCTAGGAAAAAAATGGTTTAAAGTGCAAGATTGACGTCTGCTGCAAACTTAGCACTACAGCCTTCAAACGTGTCAGTGAAATATTTGTCTTATTTCTGCATCATCTACATCCATCTTATAGGCAGGGGTAACATCAAGTGTGCTTATACAACACAATTCTTGTATAGATGTTGCTTTTCCCATTTATGTATGTCTCAGTGAAACAAAAATCCTGCTTCTCATTTTTGGTAACAAACAAGGATGTTTTTGTCTACTGCCATGCGTATTAACCTCTGCTCTCTGCTTTGCCTTTCCAGCACTGGCTTGAGCCTAACAAGTCCATCTTCAAGCAAATGAAATGTAAGTGTTGAGAGCTCAGATTTTTAAACTGATTTTGAAATCTCCAAAAATTTATTGTGCTTCCATGCACTAATTTAGACTATGCTTCATTTGCTTCTTGGTGCAAATAGGCCCTTCATCTCCTATCCAGACTCCTAAAAACTCAATGCTATCTTCATCTCACCACCTCATAGTGTGCTGCACTGCATATCAAAAGCTTACTGCTGCATATCAATTCCTTACTGCTCAAGGCTAGAGCCAGAGGCCAGCAGGCATTGTGTGGGGTGGGAGATCTAGTGGGAAGACCTCTGTGTTCAGGCTTTCATTTTCAGTCAGACACAATCAGCCACTGGGAGATGGCAACAGAAAATGGAGTGTAGCAATTTGCTTCTGGGTCTTTTCTAGTTTTCCTTCTTCCTGTTGCCCCTTGCTTCCTGACAGTGCAGAGAGTGGGTTTGATATAATTTTTACAGTCCAGCAAATTCAAGTACTGTGGGCTAAGTAGTGAGCTCCTGCCACATGCAGGGGGAAAATTATGATCACTATTTTAAAACATGTCCTCAAAGTAGGAATTTGTTATTTTAATTGTCTTTTTGAAAGGTACAGTCTGGTTTATGATTTCCATTAAATAGGACAACTATGAAGACCTCTTCAGTAAACACAAGTAGTTTGGTACCCAGAAGTTTATATCCAGCAGTAGAAGACAGTTTATTTGGCAATTCTGAGACTGACTTAGTTCTTTGGAAGTTTTGTCTTAGCTCTTATCTATCTAGTTAGTTTATTAAATGAAAGAGAATTTATTCACATATTCTCTGTATACAGTTGTTTTCTGCTTTAAGCATATGCACAAGGTGCCTTTTGTGTAGGAGATAATGTATTTACTTTAAAATGTATTGAGGCTTAAGAGATTTTCCAATATCAATATGCAAAACCAGTTAATGCTGGATGTTGGCTGGAATGCTTAAAAAACCTCTTCCATTAATGCAGCGATAGTATATATTGCAACATGTGCATACACTCATACACATATATACCTGGCATATTCAGTGTGAACTAGAGTTTAGCTAGCTGGAGTGTTATCCAGTAAAAATTAAGTTCAAGAATGTCAAACAAAAAGTAGGTTATGCTCCTCAGCAATGCTGGCAAAGGAAAAAAAGAGCAATTGTAATAACCAGAAATTATCTTAATATTTTTCTCCCTTTCGGTGTGTATCAAAAGTCTGAATATATAATCTAAACTGCATTTGTATCACTGCTTCCACCCAACAAAGCATAAGAGCTTATTTTCGTGTTGCACTTTGCATAGCAACATATTCAGGAGCTCTGCCAACAGAGGCACTGAGAGTGTTTTGATTTATTCAAGACAACTCTACCTGCATATAGATGTTGCCTAGATGTGAGAGATGGTAGTCCATGTATTCCGCAGATGTAGTGATGTGATGGTCTCATCAGAGGACATGTGTGGCTTTTGTGATAGAATCCTAATCAGAACTCTAAAAACTGAAAAATGAATGCATAGCAAAAGAAGTGAAATAAAATGCAGCTAGCATGAGGTTATATATCATTGTGAAAAGGTCTTAAGAAAGCAGAAGAGAATGAAATGCTAACAGAGGAGTTCTGTTATCAGCCCTAAAATCTTCACAGGTTCTTGTGTGATGTGCTACCATTTCAATTTCTTTAGCTTTAACAAAAATTTCTTTAAGTTCATATTTAGTAATACTGGGAGGAGGAGTCTTCCAAAATGTTTTATATTTTGTTTTATATTATGTTTTATATTATGTTTTATATTATGTTTTATATTTTGTCTTATCACATATAAACCCATACTTAAATGTGTTCTGTCACAACACAAAGAGTGAAGGCATGATATCTTTTTTGTCTCCTCACCTACCTTTGCATTTTCCATTGTCACTGTAATGTCTGTGACATAACCTGATGTGTAAAGTCTAGATCTGTACCTCAGCTATTTTGTACCACTAATTTTGCATGAGAGGGGAAAATTTAGTTTCTGAGAAATGTCCCAAACCGCTGCCAGTCTTGTTTGTATTGGTTGAAGCGACTTGCTGACTTGTAATCAGTAGCTGTGAGCATTGTGCTTCCAGTAGTGTGTCAGAAAACTCTCTGGAGGGTTGCTTAAGGTAGCTGCATCTTTGTGATTTTAGATAAAGAAATTTTCAAATAATTTTTTCTGTTCTTTTGCATGTTTTTGTGTATGCTGTTCTTCTTTCCCAGATGCTGACATTAAGGCTCTGTATTTGGCCATCTTATTTTTTTATTACTTATTTTCTGTCTAGGAATGTTATGATGTAAAACCTGAGTCACATCAGCACTAATGTTTAAGTAAAGAACAGAGTTTTACCATGCACTTTCCTTCTTGCTGTGTTTTGATTAATTTCAAAGGTTGTTGCGTACAGTAGGTATGCAGTTATCCTATAACCTACTTTGTGCTATATATCCAGCTATGAGTTTTGTTCTTGATGACAATGGAACAGAATAGTTTCTGTTGGTCTGATGTGCAGGAGTTCAAAATTTTCATGTTTTTTTTGCTGCCTTGCATAACTGAAAGAGGTTAGATTTAGATGATATATCAGGAAGAAATTCTGAGGGTGGTGAGGTACTGGAATAGGTTGTTCAGAGACATGGTGGGTGTCCTATCCCTGGAGGTGTTCAAGGCCAGGTTGGAATCCAGTATAGTGAAAGCTGTTCTCGTCCATGGCAGGAGGGTTGGAACTAGATGATCTTTATAATCTCTTCCAACCCAAACCATTTTACGATTCTATGATCCTAATGATTAATGCAAAAAGGATGTTCTCCTGTGTCAGGTCACTGGAATTTTTCAAGATAATTTACTTAATCTCTAGTGCTGTCCTAAAATATGAAAGGAGGTGGAATGAAGGGGCATCTCAGTACAAATCTAAAATAGGGTTTAATCAAATATGAGATTCATAAATACATGCACAATGAGAAGAGGATCTTTTGTGTTATTCTCCATGTACTAATCTGAATGCTGTGTATTCTTTACCTATGATCCTTATGAAGATTTAATAACACATTTTAAAGCATTATTACAAATGGCTGACAAAAATTCACCTTACCTTCACCTCACCTGTAACTAATTAAGTGCAGTGTGGGAGATCCCATAATTTGAGATTTATGATAGATGAGGTATTTCATAAAAACATGAGTAATATTCTGTCTGCCTTAAACATGCTCAGCAAGTGGTATGGATAAACATTCGTCAAGGGAAGAGGCACATGGAAAAAACACATATGTCTTAGGGTCCCTCAGAGCTCAGAGATCCTTCTGCAACATTAGTGAAAATGTAGACTGTTTGCCTGTAATTTTTGCTTGCTTGTTTGTTTTTTTTTTTTTTTTTAAATTTCATTAACCTTTAGTAGGATACTATAGTTCAGAGGATATGTAACATCAAGGAGAAATGCAGGAAGTTTTCTGCACTGTTGCAATCTCACAGGTCCAAAATACCTGCCACTGTGAAGAAAATTAACTGTACTCCAGCCAAAACCAGCACACACAAATATTTTTTCCTTGTTTCACATTCTTTCTATGAAAAAAGTCATAATATGAATATGTAGTTTTTCTTGTGGGCTTTGCTTAAAAATGAGTGCAAAGTAAGATTCAGTCCCATACTGGTGTCTGTGCCAAGGAAGGCAGCTCTCATATCTCTCTTTGTTCTGGTTAGGGTGTCATAGGTTTGGGTTTAATTTAGGGAGTTCCTTACTGTTTCATGTACGTTGAATACTTCGTCTAAGTTAAATGCAACTGAAATAAACTTTAAAAACATACCATCAGTTGCCTGGAAATCTTCTACACTGTGTGTGTAGTTCCTTCATAAGAGTCTAGATCATGACTGATTTCAGCATTGGACTTCATTGGAATGATTTTATTTGTTCTTTTGCCTTCACCTCTTATGTGCTCTTAGCACATAAACTGGCAAATTAATAGCTCTACTGCAGTGGAGTTTGCTATCAACATTATTCTCCATGCTAAAATCCTTTGAAATTATTGTAATTGTGAATCTGTTTTAGTGAGAAAGGAAACTGTGATGGTAGGAAATTCTGACAAAGCCTTGGGCATTTCACTAAGCCAGCTGCTCCTTATCTGACAGATAAAGTGCCCCTCTGAAAGAAAAGGGCTATTTCTGAAAGAAAATAGCTATTATAAAAATGATTTATATGCACACTACTTTCGTGTTGATGAAATGTGCTTCTCTTAATTGAGTTCTGTTTTGGGAAGGTTTGTTGTTACTGTTTCCACTTTAATGTGTAAGTGGTAGAAAGTAATTTTACTTTCAAGGAATTAAGAAATCATCTCACTTGACAATCTCATCTCTTTAGCTGATAAAATTCAATGCCTGTCTTGGTTTCCACTATGAGAATATAGTAAATGAGAGAACATGAAGTTCTCGTATGTGTTTCTCCAATGTGGTAAAGACTGTAAGACAAAGGTTTGATAAATATTTACACATCATTAAATGTGTCTTTGCAAGTACATTAAGCTTATGATCCATTTTAAAGTTAAGGTGGAAAGGAAAGCATATACCTTTGAGGGTTCCCTCCTTCCCCATTCATGTGTTCATTGTGGTTGTTTTTCTAACCGGGAAAACAGGAACAGAAAAAGAGTATCCTAGCTCCTTCTGTAGCTGTGGGGCACCTTCTTATCTCCAGAGATGAACTGGATGGAGGTGATTGTATGTTTTTTAACCCTACAAATTGCAGATCTGGTTTGTTCCATTCCTGCAGATTCTCAGAAAGGGTCTCTGTTTAGCAGGCTGCAGCAGCCTTGTGCTGTATTTCTTGCTGCATTTCTGAGGAGAAATATTGTTAGAGAAGCTTGATTCTCAGAAAAAATGTGGAAAATAGGCTTTAAACTGCCTTTGCAAATCTCCTGCATGTTCTGTGCATTGGTGTATGCATCTCTATACTGTTCATGTACCACAAATAAAACATTTCTTACTTTAACCTTTCCTATAAATGTGGATTATTTTTATATTGCAACGTATGCCATCCTTTCCTCCCTGTGATACTCTTTGCATATAGGGCAGCTGTTGTTTTTAAATAGTTATTGCATACTGCCAGAGTGTGGCTTTTCTAATACAACTAAACTTTTAATTTTTTTCTTTCTTTTTACCATAGCCAAATTTTCAATTGTTTCATTGACATCCAAAAATTTGGGTAAAATTCAGTACGTTTTAGAACCTTGCAGTAGGCTTGTGTTTGCAAGGCCCCAAGGAGCCATGCATTAGCT
Source organism: Lophotriccus pileatus (assembly GCA_035583135.1). Classification (NCBI taxonomy): domain Eukaryota; kingdom Metazoa; phylum Chordata; class Aves; order Passeriformes; family Tyrannidae; genus Lophotriccus; species Lophotriccus pileatus. Next base: position 35,458,115 of record JAWWES010000094.1, read on the forward strand.
CTTCAATCAAGCAGAAATAATTTCAAACACAAACTAATTCCTAATCTGCCAGGACATTTAGGAGTCCCTTTTTTGCTGAGGAAGAACTCTTTTTTATTTAGTACAGATCATCTCTTCTGTCATGTTTTGAAAGTGGAATGGTATTCCTAAAATGCAGGGTTTTCTCCCTTGCTTTGTTTTAAGGAGGTTATTGAGAAGAGACAGAACCATTTAAGATTACTTCAGTTATCTTTTGCTTTTTCCAGGCAACATGACTCCTTAGTGACCTTCTAGGTGGCTGCTTTCCTTTCTGGGACATTGATTTCAGTTTACCTTCTAGTTTGCCATTACAGGGCAGGAAAGGCATAACAGTGTACTCTTTTTTTTCAGTCTATTTCCAGTCACTGCAAGACAATGCTGCAGTTGCATCTAAGATGGCAAAACCGAGAGAAAGTAGTCTGAGCAATTCTAGCCTTCAGAGGCCTTCTCCAGATTTAGTGTGAAAGTTCAAACCACCTCTAAAGAGCAATAAAGGGTTGTTTTTATATCTTAATTTCCTCTTAATTTATATTTGTTATTGTTTCCTTGCTCACTTTTTTTTTCCTGTATTTTTCATCTTTTTATCCACATCCCTTCTGACATTCCTCCTTGTGTCTTAAATAAGTAGTTACTTAAACAAGGAAAAAATGTGAAATCAACAGTTTTGGTTGAGGCTGACCATACTTAGAATAAGTGCAATACGAGGTCTTGAAAGATGAAAATATTCCTTTTTCCTCAAAAAACAGTTGAGCCTTCCAAAAAATACCAACCATAACAAGAGATGAAATGCATTTTTATTTTCTGTGCTGTTGGACATCATATGAAACTGTGTGATACACAGAGATGTGTTTCTGTAACACTGCAGACATGTAAATACTGCAGTCAGAGAAGCTTGAAGAATATCTTGGCTAGGAACTTATTTTCATATGCAATTTATACAAGCCAGTGAACTAGTAAACTAAACGAGATGGTATAGTAAAATGTTCTGGTAGTTTAGTGATTATTGTTATAGTTTACAACAAATAAAAAGTGATCCTCTCTTTGATCTGCTGTTGTCCTCCATCTTCTCTGTAATTTCCTTTGTCCTTTTCTTCTGCCTTCTCTTCTTTTTCTCCTGTAAAAGTGCCACCTCTTCAAGGTTTTGGAAAGTTAAAATTGACTGTGTATATTGAGTATATGTTAAGACTAAGAGACTTTTAAAACTCGATGGGATATTTTAGGCCTGCACTTAGCTGTTAATTAACCTCTGAGAAGCCCCTCCTCCTTCCATTTCCCTTTCCCATTTTCTTGCAAAAGTATGGTACCTTGGGCCTGGTATTGATACTATTGCTCAGGATTAGGTACTGTAGCCTTATTAAACACTGGAAACATAAATAGTTCTATTGTCTTTAGCTTCATTAACTAAATGGTTTCTTCAATTTTTTATTATCATTGCTTACCATTTATCATTTGCCAAAAGAACCCATCCCAAAATAGAGCATATATAATATTTACTGCTTTTGTTTGAATCTCTGCCTGAGCTAACCATTTCGATGGTTACTTCGTAAGACTCTTGGAAGTCACTCCTTCAGAATGGCTGAAGCAATGTTTGTTTGCTACTGTTCTCATTGCTTTTCTTTATAACGTTTCAGCTCATCCACCATATACCATGTGCTTTAGAGTGAAGTTTTACCCACATGAACCACTGAAGATTAAAGAAGAGCTCACCAGGTACTTTTGGTTTGTTTATACATTTAGTGTACATTGTTAACAAATTCAAAATATTCTGTTGCTCTGGGCATTTTTCAAGAAATGTATGTGGGGGCAAAATGTAGAAAAGTAACTGCCCTCTTGACCTCTGCAGAAGCTGTGCAGGACTGTATGTATGCTTTACCACGTGTTAGTCAGCAGGCCACAAACCTGCCTGCTGCAGAGGAATGGAGTGCTCTCAGCACTTGCTGCTTTGGATTCTTCATTGATATTTTTCCCAAGCACTGAAAATTCTCATGCCAAGTCACTCCATAAATATGGGTGATTCCATTGTCACTGCTCTCTTTATGAAGTTTCAGGAACAGCTTGTATTCTGCAGAATGGTGAGATAATAGTTTGTATAGAGCAGCTGGATCATGCCATTCATGTTATAGCTGTTTCTCTTGGATTCAGCTGAGTGAACATGCTGTAAACCAGGAAGTCAATGGATTTTCATTATTTGTTACTGTTTGTCCTTGGATGAACGTTTTGCTTTTTATGAGTCAGACTGTAAACTTTTATAGACCTTTCTCATTCAAGAGCTTTAATAATTGATTTTTTTAAAACTACTTGGATACCCTCCTAGGAGAAGATTTATTGAAATGCAAAGCACCTAGGATTGGCTCACTGAAGTGTATTGTGCTGTCAGTATGTTTTAGTCTTTACTGGAACATTTCAAATGATTTTTTAAAGTCAAATTGGTGTATGAAAAAAATTGGTTACGGTCTTTTGTTAGAACTAATACTATTGAAACCTTAAAAAGGAGAAATAATTTGACACATCATTAATATGACACACCATTGATAAGACACATTTTTGTATCTGATAGGCTTAATAGTTTCCCAGTGTTGCTATTTGAAGGTTTGCTTTGTCTCTGCCCATATCTCTTACACAAAGAATAGGAAATGCTCCTGAAATGAGCAAGTGAAACATAGTCATGTAACTCACCTCTGAGAATTTCCTTCATCACATAAAGCAGAGGGTCAAATTCAAGATGATGCTTAAAATTGGCTGGAGTTACTTTTTTTTTCTTGAATTGCAATGACTGGTGAAATTCAGGAAGACAAAGGTTCATTAGCATTTGACAGCACAGTCATAAAGCATTGATGACTAGTTTTGCTTTTTGATAGATTTTTGTTTTGCCTTTTTTTTAGCTCTACTCTGTTCACTTGACAATTACATTTGTTGTGGTGTGTGCTTAAGATGATTTGAAAATATATTAATAATATTGTCACTCTTTTGACTCAAAAGCCATGTGTACTTCTCAGCTGTATGTACAGTCAGCTGAGTCAGTGTAATAGCGCTTTGCATTTCTCTTACTGTCTGTGCCTTTGCGTGTCAGAACTGCTCTCTTGTTTCTTCAGTTGGGTAGAAATCTGATGGATGCCTGTAGTCTCCATTTAAATAATGAAATTAAGACACAGTGACATATTTTGTCACATTGCCATACCATTCTTTGGTTCAGAATTTTAATTAATCCTGTGGTTAATCCCTTGTGTGGATTATGGTCCATGCAGTCTTTGTAAAAACTTTATAGGAATAAATTTTTAGTGAAGTACCTTAGAAACATCAGATTTAACATTTACAGATGTTAAAAAGCACTGGTTTTCTTACTCTTCTGTTCAAATATCTGATGTAAAAAATATCATCTATTCAGTACATGAAGCTCTGTGTGTATGGCGTAAATGGTTTGATTTCTGTAAAATCAGTAAAAGATGGATAGAGATAGGATTTAGACATAACTTGCAGGAAGAAAACTGAGTAGTTGTCACCTCAGATTACTGTTGCTTCATTTCTGTCCTATCTTTAGGAGGCTGTGCTGGACTGTAATCCTTGAGTCCTTTAAGTTCTGTGGTTTAATGGGTGTAACTATTTTCAGAAAGTGAGGATGTAGACTGAACTAGCTGAAGTTATCCCTCTGTTTATGATATAATAGGAAAAAACCCTGTAGGAGTCTGAAACTGTGTGTGCACTGCAAGTTCAGAGGCCAGACATGCCTTTGGCAATGGAGTGTTCCACATACTTTCCTGTCACTACATTTCATTTCACCGCTAAGAATGCCTGTGAACCTTTGTCAGTCATGTTGTACCTTTCCAGCTGCTTACTTTCATCTTCCCTTGTTTTAATTAATAACTGCTTCCAAAGCTATGCTTTTGAAATAAAATCAGTGCCTGCCTCTGGAAGTTAAGGCACTATGAGATATTATGTCTAAAGAAGAAATTCTGAGGGCAAAATTTCTGCCTCTCACTATGGGAGGAGGTTCTGTGTGGTCCTTGGTCTCTGTTTTCCCTAGAGTGAGCTGGTGTTAGGATGGTAATTCACAATTTAACTTCAGTGGCTGTGGGTATTGTTGTCTTGATCTCTGTTGATTCTCTAGTAACAGACTACCTGAAACCAAATTTTTCAAAAAAATTCAAATTGCAATGCACATCAGTCCTTCTCAGCTGATCTTAACTGGCGTCAACATGGATTTGGATCTGTCCTTATTTTTGGAAATACTGTTTCCACAGTGGGGCACTGAGGCCGCACATGTCAGAAACATGTTTGAGAACGACTAAAGACACATTTTTTCTTTTTAATTGTTAAACTAATTAGGCCATCTTTCCAATGCCTTTAAATTTTTTTTTTATGAGAAAATGGCAAGGATTTAACTTATTTTTCTCAAATGATTTTGCCTCTGAATGTGCACTGGAGGCTCAGCAGATTACAACACAAACAGTGAAAATGGATTTTTGAATGGTTTCTACAGTCTTTTAAATGGAGGGATGTGTTCAGCCTTAGTGATACTCCTCTATGCTCTGGCCGTCTCTGAGGGTTTGACTTCTCCTTCATGTGTAGTATGTAGCAGACATCAGGTTTTCCTGAATGATACATCTGTGGCTTTCTATATTTGATTGTCTAGCACTTACGGGTAGTGTGAAGTCAGAACAAAGTACTTCAGTTTCAGAGAACAGCATTCAACTGTCTTCAGTGAACATTCCTAGTGAGAGTAATAAGCACCAATTTTTAATTAAGAAATAGCAACATGACCCCGGGTCCTCAGATCTCCCTCGTTCACTGCCACGCATACCTGTAAAACATATTTTCAATTCCTTTTCTTATTAAATCAGCATCTGCACTGCGGCCTCTTTCCTAACTGACAGAATTGGGTAAGAGGAGGTCTTCTCCTGCTATGTGCATGGAACCGTGTGCAGAAGAAAAGGATATTCTAGACTTCCCAATGATTGTCAAGATTATTCTGGTGGCATGGCATGCAAAGATACAAAATTGCTATGAAGGAAGTTTTAACTGCAGAAGTCCTTCAATCTACAGCATATGTAGCTGTATATGTAGCGTCCTACTAGACTGTCTAGAAAGCACAGATATTTTTGTTCTAAGCCTCTCTTCACTATTCTTGATCAAAGGTCAGAGCCCTGCAAGGGTCCAGAGCTGGGAAAACCTGAGATGCTGTGTGTGAACAGGGTGTGAACAGTTAAGGAAGTGTGAACACATAGATCCAAATACCAGTCATACTTGGGCACAGATTTTTACTTTGTTATTTGTTTTCAGTGTTCTTGTTTAGGTGAAAGATGAGTCAGTGTTTGCTATTTCTTATGTAATAAAGCATCCCAAGGCCTCATGTTTTCTTATCTCCAAATCCCTACATTATACCATGCATGCATAATTAAAATGAGAGGATATAAAGTCATTTGAGGTCCCCAAGGAATGATCTAAAATGCTACAGATAATACCATATCAGCAGTTATCAATGGTTATTGTAAAAAAACACAGTTCCAGAGGAGGCCATGGGTGAGTAGCTAGTGGAATTAACCAAATATGGATTATTTCAATTAGCTTTCATCATGCTCTATTTTCCTAATCCATAACTCCTAATACAAAAATCAGTTCTTCAATCACTACTCTGTCAAAAATCAGTGTAATGACTACTATGATACAGGAAAAGCAGATAAAAAACTGTTTAACTGAAAGTCATATAAAGTGACAAGACTTGAAGTATGCAAATGTGACAAATTCAAGAGCCCTAAGTGAGCTGATTTGAACATCTGTGGGTATGCAGTGTTTGACTAGCTCAGTCCCAAACAGCTGTACTTAATATTGTGCTGGAAGAGTCTGGTGTTTTGCCTCCAGAAATGGGAGGCCAGTCGATGGTGATAGTGCTCCAGTTGGTTTTTAGTACCTCAATATCAAACCATTTATTTGCAAGTTGGAAAGTCTTGCAATATGTTAATCATTCCAATGGTGAGCCAACATGTGCTGAACCCTGTTCCAGACATCATTTAAGAATATCTCTGCCTCTCTTGGGACCTGTTCTGCTTTTCTTAAGATGTGCAATCATAGCTATGTTTTGATGCCTAAGGAGATATGGGTGCTGGTACTTTCATTGTGTTTTGAGTCCTTAGCATCAGTATTTTTCTCCAAGAGTCAGATAACAAGGAAGGTGGTCTTCCTACAGGCGCCTGTTAACACAGAAGATAGTCATGCAGTTTCCAAAAGTTAACAATGTAGTTCCTACCACTTTTGATGTCAGATATTTTAAGGCAAAAATTCTTCTAGTCTTTGAATGAAAATTATGCTTTGAAGTAAGGATAAATATGTCCCTACTTCCTAATTCCTCTGCTTGAATTTGGCTTATGACTGATCAGACAAAGGGCAACTGCTGTGCTGATATCACTCTGGCATGCTTATTGCCACGTGTACCTGTTTTACAAATCGTGAGATGGGTTTAAGCCATGCTAGCATGACCAAAACTTTCATGTTATTTCAGAAAAACAAGAAAACTAATAAATTATCTCCTTCTTACCCAGCTTCACTAGAAGGCTTCTAGAACTATTATATTAGGAATTTCAATGTTTACATTCATGTCTGTTCATTTTAGTATTATTTATTGGTTATGTTGGTCATGAATTTATCTAATCATTCTTTTTTTTGGACTTGGTAATACTGTTTTTATTCACAACCTCCTGAGACAGTTAGTTCACTACCTGCTATGTCACATTCTTTCCTCTGCCTTACATAATTTCCTGATTTCACAGATTTCCCCCTAGCTCTAGTATTATAGGATTCAGTGAATAGCAATTCTGTGTTTGCCTTTCCCACTACCCTCAAGATTTTGTAAGATTCGCTCTTAATTCCCTCTTAGTCACCTCTCCTTGAAAGGAAAGCTCTATCCTCTCACTCATTTTGGTTCTTCTCTGTTAATCACCCTCACCTATGTCCTACTCAGGATGCAGAGACTAGAGCTCAATAAAGCATTTAAGATGTGATTACTCCAAGGTTTTAAATAGTGGCAAAAGGTTGAAAGTCCCTCTGTGATTTTCACAATGTCTTTCCTGATGATGCCCAACATTTTCTTGTTTTTGTTTTCACCTGCTGCTGCAGCCTGAGTTGATGAATTCAGAGGCTGTCTGTGATGATTCCAAGATCTATCTGTCACCTCTGTTTGTTTTGTCAGTAGCTAATAGAGTGGTGGCTTTTCTTTAATTAATAAGATATCAAAATACTTTGCAAATATTAGTAAGTAAACAAGAAATATATTTTACAGAATATAATTATTTTTTCTGTCACAGAATCACAGAATCAATTAGGTTTAAATAGACCTCTGGGATCATCTAGCCCAGCCTATAATCGAACATCACCATATCAACTAGAACAGGGCACTAAGTGCCACATCCTGTCTTTCCTTAAACACCTTCAGGGATGGTGACTCCACCACCTCCCTGCACAGTCCATTCCAATGAATAATCACCCTTTTGTGAGGAAATTCTTCCTAATGTCTAACTTAAACCTCCCCTGGAGCAGCTTGAGGCCATGTCCTCTTGTCCTGTCACTAGTTTTCTGGGAGAAGAGACTGACCCCAATCTTGCTACAACCTCTTTTCGGGTAGTTGTAAAGAGTGATAAGGTCACCCTTGAGCTTCATTTTTTCTAGGCTAAACAACTCCAGCTCCCTCAGCCATTCCCCATACAGTTTATGTTCCAGACCTCTCATGAGCTTCATTACCCTTCTCTGCACATGCTCTAGGACCTCAGTGTCTTTCCTGAAGTGTGGGGTGCAGAAATGGACATAATACTTGAGGTGTTGAATATAGGGGGAGAATCATTTCTCTGGTTCTGCTGCCACAGTATTCTTGATACAGCCCAGGATGCCACTGGCCTTCTTGTCCACCTGGACACTCTGCTGGCTCATGTTCAGCCTTTTTCTCTACATGGCACTGTAAAGCAAAGAAAATATGTTCTCTTAGTTTTGGTATTACATACTAGTATGTAGTTAGTGTTTAACTTCCTGGATTTTGGCAGGAAACTAGTGCTTAATGATATTGTGCTTAATGATAATGAAAGTGCAGTGTACTGAATGATATCTTCTGTAGAAGACAGAATGCAAATTTAGTATTCAGAATAATATGCATGAAGAACTCCTAAATTCTTCCAAGGGAGAAGGGTGCCTAACCCAGAATTATTGGAAACATATTCGTTTGCCCCCTACCACTCTACCTGAGTACGCACAGTGGAATGGGAAAAAGCAGTGAGTCAAAGTCAGACATCACAATAAAATAACAATTTTTGAAGCATTTCTGGATCTCTGGAGGTGACATATCTGTCATCTGTAAAGGCTGTGGCAACTCTGGGAGAAATATTTTTTATAGGAATAAACTGAATGAAGTGACTTGAACAGAAAAAAATCCACTATGTGGCCAAACACAAAGCTTGGCTGTGAGAAAGCTTTCTTCCCTCACTGAAGATCTTAAAATAGATAAATATATTGTCTCTTAAGCAGTTAGCAACATGGTCTATGAGGTCCATGAACTCTGCTTATAAACAAGCATAGATATTGCTGACCCGTCATTGGCAGTTGCAGGAAAGGCTTGGCTGACTTCGAGTTAAGTCACCTGTATTGAAAATAGTTAATAGATAGAAATGAGGTTATTCCAGTGATAGTTGTAAATGTGTAAGCACTGAAGTATGCATTTACTAGCTTGATGGTAAGCTTGAGTACTTAGGGCTGTAAATCAGGCCACAAAGTTGTTCCAGGGCTTGGAAAAAACAGCCATGGTGAAATGACACCAGAAGCACCCACAATCAGATCTGATTTTGCAAGTTATTTCTATAAGTGTATACAGTATTAAGTACATGCATAAACTTTACTGAATTCAGAAGTAAGGAATTCATTCATAGGTCTTTACCGACCCGGACCATAAATTACTATATAACGATTACAAGAAATGTCTGAAGTTGAGCCAGCCTTTGGCAAAGCTTGCAACAATGGCTTTCAGTCAAAAAAAACCATGTATTTTCCTCATTTGAAAGAACTCCATCATGTCTTAGTCTTGTTCCAGGCTGCTGCAGCTCTCTGATCAATTTGGTGGCTCTTCTCTGGACTAGTTCCAACAAGTCCACATCTTTCTTGTGTTGGAAACTGCAGAGCTGGATGCAGTACTCTACGTAAGGCCTCACCAGAGTAGAGCAGAGGGAAAAAGAATGACTGTCTCAGCCTGCTGGCCATGGTCCTTTTGATACAGCCTAGGATACAGCTGGCCTTCTGGGGTGCAATTGCACACTGCCAGGTTATGTTGAGCTTTTCATCCACCAACAACCCCAAGTCTTTCTCCTCAAGGCTGCTCTCAGTCCATCTCCACCCAGCCTGTATTTGTGCTTGGGATTGCCGTGACACAGGTGTAGGATCTTGCGCTTGGCCTTGTTGACTTGCAGGAGGTTTGGACAAGCCCACCTTTGAAGCCTGTCAAGGTCCCTCTGGATGGCATTCCTTCCCTCCAGTGTTGTCGACTGCACCATACATTTTGAGGTCATCTGCAAAGTTGTTGGGGATGCAGTCAATCCCATTGTCCGTGGAACTGACTAAGATACTAAAAAGTGTCCTTTCCAACAGCAAATTTATAGCAGTGAAAATTTTCTGCAATTTTTTAGATCTGATTTTTATATTGCTTTTTTTCATGCTGAACAACTTGCCTAACCTGTGATTTAGCTGGAGTGAATGGATAATACATTTTAATTAGCTTCACGCAATTGACAAAAATGCATACAGAGACAATTTAGATTTAAAGAGTATAAATTTTTATTGTAACAAAGCTAACTTTGGAGTTATTTTTTCTTTTAGAATTTATGATAGTTTTATATTTAAAACAGGCTTAAGCAAGACACTAGTATAAAACCTGTATTTATTCCTGATAACTGAGACTGTTATCAATGCAGGAATTTTATAATGACATTGAAGATATTAGAACCTGGTCAACAACTTACTGTTTGCTTAGAAATGCTATAAGTAGATTCTGTTGACCTCACAGCTTGGCTAGCAAACCATGCTCTGAAATCTTTGGATGCTTTTATAGGTGGCTTTTTTTGGCACTGCTTAAAAGCTAAGCACAATTTGGCCTCAAGCTAATGGTCACTCTGGAGAACCCCATCACAATTTTTCAACCTGGAAAGACTTACCAAAAGTTTTCAGATAGGGACTGCTCAATTGCCCAAGTTTTGTATGGTATTTGCATCAGTATACTGCGCCTTTCCCAGTACACTGTGATTGCAGATTAAGAATTTTTACTGTATATCACTGAGGCCTTTGGTTCACCCTGATGCAGATTCTTTCTCTAGGATCTACCTGTATCAAATTATGGAGCTGAATTAGTGAGCTGTTACTGGACACTGATTACAGGGAAAAAAAATGTTAAAAAAAAAAAAAAGGCTTGAAGTACAATGTTCCTGTAGAACTTGTAATGCAATGAGAGCAATGAGAACAAATTGCTTTTCTCAGTGACAACTGTATTGCACTTATTGCATTTAGTAATAATCCAAGGCAAGGAGGAAAATTTCTCTTGCCCTTCAGATAATACTTCCAGGCTTGCTCTTGGTGCAGGAACTCATGATTCCCGCAGAACCAGGTAATTTGGGAAAAATATTCCAACATCAGTGTTATTCATAAAGCACATTTTTATTTGCTACAGTGTAGCCAGCTCAAGGTTGGAGAGGACTGACAGCATCAAGGAACATCCTGCAAGCCTGCAGAAGCTGCTGGGTCTGATAGCACCCTCCAGGTGGTTGACTTTGTCTACTTCAAGAAATGTTTAAATAGTTTATTTTCCCAGTGGGGTCAAGCTGCTGAGTAGTGTGGTTGTAACCATGTAGGTGGCTGGGAAAGAAGCTGTGAGTGAGTCACGGGGCTGTGAGCTGGTCCATCTCTGGGAGAAAGCTCTCCAGGAGAGAAAGCAGAAGAGAAAGTTGTGACCTCGCAGCTGTGCCACTCCACTTGCTGTTAGAAATAGAGCTGCTCTGTGGTATGAGGCAGAGAGCAGATGGAAGGAGCATTTTTCTTCTCACCGTTCTTCATAGAAAGACAGGAATGGGAAAGGTGACCTCCAGGCAGGTTGCTCATGCCTACTGCTCTGCAGGCCTCTAGGATTTACTTCTTCCTCAAACTTCATCTGGGATTCTTTGCAGATTTCGGGAAACAAAAACAAAGAAAGGGAAAAGAAATCCTCCCCACTGTCATCAGAATGCACTTTTGTCTACAGCAAGAAACCGATTTCCTTGTGAAAACCTGTATATAATGAGAATGGGGATGCCCAAACCAGCTCATATTACCATAATTTTTTCACATTAATAATGAACACCATAAAAGCTATACATTTTAATTAAAGCACTCTTCATGATATCTCTTAGTGGTGTTTTGTTACTTTTGCTCTCATTATTTCATTGTTATTGAATAAAAATCTAATTACATCTATTTTTTCCTTGTGATTGTGCTTTACCTCTTTTTCCTGCCATTTAAAATAGCAAGAGAGAGGTCCAGAATAGTTGCACAGCTGGTTTCACACTGATATATTAAATCTGTTACAAAAATATGTGACACTGTCTCTTAATTTTTTAATTATATTTCAGATACCTCTTATATCTACAAATAAAAAGGGACATTTTCCATGGCCGTTTGCTGTGTTCCTTTTCTGATGCTGCCTACCTGGGTGCCTGTATTGTCCAAGGTAAGTACAAGCAGCAGCCTTTTTTAAATACTTCAGTCATATGTGTGTTCAATAAAAAGAGCAATGCAAAACTATTGGCTGAATATAGCTACCAGTAACTTTTGTTGCTTTTTTTCTTTATTTAGTTGTACTCCTTCTCTGCATTGACATTCACTTAAAATGTTGTCAATAATTCAGCCACTTAGCCGAAGAAAACCAAATTGGAACTTAAAAATAAAAACCAATAAATTCTCTTATCATTTAAATGAAGTATGGCATCAATATTAGACTCCACTTATCAACAAAGCAAAACTCTCTTCTGAATTCTGAATGTAAGTGTAGCCTTTTCCATTCGGACTAAGCAGAAGAAAGTATTGTTCACTGCTCTTTCTTATGGTAAAGAATATCTGTGTGATCTCTGTCAAAAATAGAAGATCTCTGTCAAAAAATAGAATAGAATGTCCTTCAAGAAGAAGGAAATTTTATTTTGTTTTTCCTATCTTTTTTTTCTCCTTCTCTTTCTCCAACATTTCCTTAGAACCAAATTCAGGCATATGTCTTGAATTGTATATAGAGAAACAAACAGCCATATGTCAATTAGGAGTATCATATGTATGGAAGTTCCCATTATTCTGCCTTTACATGAATGAAGCTCTTAATGTATTATAAGACAGCGAATCCAAAACAAGGCTGAGTCTAGACTGTATTAAAAGAGTCTCATTAAGAAAATTAAAACACCAAATTCCAGGTTTGGGTACCTAAGTGACACATCTTTTAGAAGAGCAATCAAATTCTGTGGGATACCTTAAATAACATTGTGGCCTGTCTTTCTCTGCTAGAACAGAATTAGACCAGTTCATACCAGTGAAGATAAATGATGTGAAAAAGAGGTGAACCGGGAATGAATTGTTTTAATTCTGCCTGCTAACAGAATGATAAATACTCAAAGGGGAAACTTTGCCTATTCATCTGTTTCACAAAGCATGCTTCTGCGACAGAAAATAGTTTACTATTGCTAATTAATGCAGCAGTTAATAAGGCATGAACTTTACTTGAGACTCATTGACTGAAGTGGCAGTTATAAGGGCTTTGTTGTTTCAGTTAACTATCAATTTTTTAAAGCAGCATTTCTTGAGAGATGCTGGATTCTTGCTCAGCATGGAAATATCTTGAATTACACTGCATTTACTGACTTCTTTCCCGATTAACTAATGTTACAACTGGATTTTTCTCTTTTGTTTTGTGTTTTGGATGTGTTTAGCTGAGCTTGGTGATTATGATCCTGATGAACACCCAGAGAATTACATCAGCGACTTCAAGATTTTTCCTAAGCAGTCACAAAAGCTTGAGAAGAAAATAGCTGAAATGCATAAAAATGAATTCAGGTAATTGAAAATGCTGTTTAGTAAAGAGACAGCCAAGAAAGACTTTTATCTCTTTCCAGATATTGTATGTTAACTTAGGAGGGTTTATTCCATGGATTTATAATAAATGGTCTACCAATATGCTGTCTAATATGCTGTATTTGAAAATGTGGTTTCAGCTTTGGGGGTTTTCTTTTTCTGTTAAGCTTTATTAATCATAGCTGAGTGCTGATAATTTAGATGTTGTTTACTTGAAATGTAGGTCTGGTTATGGGAGCAGCTCACATCATAAGCACTGCTCTGATTGATGAGTGCAATAACAATCTTTCATTTAGGAATCACATATTTTTGGTGGGAAATTTTTGTGTGTTGTGCAATTATAAAATTGTTGGTAGATATTGACCTGATTGAAACTGTATTTAAGTTATTTTATCTGGAGGTTGTTAAAATAATAGTGATTTGCAAAGAAATATATTTAAGAAATTCCTTGTAAGACTGAGGATGTGAGATCCAGAGCTCTCTGCATGTCTTTTTTTGTCCTGAAGTTTCAGTACTCTAACAAAGGGGAAAGGAGAAAGATAGATTAGTCTGCCTTTTGATTTCAAAGTTAAATGTGTTTCAGGAGAGAAGTAGCAGTGAGTTGTGCAACTATACCCTCTTCAGGCTTGTCAGTGAATGACAGGCAAACCAGTCGAGAACGTACCTTGCTTGATGCCATCGGCATTTCGCTTAGTTGAGAATAATCCTCAGAAAATCTGAAGAGGAATAGGAGGTGCAGAAAATCAAATGAAAGCAAATATTATTACGTTAAGTGGAAGGATAATTTTTATTTTAAGATTATGAGGTCCTTTGTGCTTGTTTAAAACTCCTGAGCTTTGTTTTAATATTTCAGTGGATTTGGGAAAAAAAAAAAAGAGAAAAATTCCTGTTCAAGGGAGTTAAAACTTAAAATACTTTTTTTTTTTTTTTTTCAGAATTCTATCAAATGTGTTTTTCAAGTGAAGTACAAAATTCATGAAAATAAGCTTGCCAGTATTAATGTGTCTTCTGTTTTTTCCTTCCTGAAACCTATATACTTTCCTTGTATTTCTTTCAATAAATGATGATTTAAATGGCATGTCTGTATCTAATATTTTTAGAGCACTCCAGCCTGCGTTGTACACAGACCTGTAGAAAGCCTTTTAAAAAGGGAAACAGAATTTCTTTTTCTTTCAGTGTTGTTTCATGCAGTGTTCACAGATTTCCAAAGGATAAACTCAACCTTTATAAAACAATATCTTTCATCAGTCAAGCCAAAGTGTAATTGAAAAGGCTTTTATAAATTTAGTCTTTGAAGAACATACTAGTCCTTTATTTAAAGTTAGAAGGAGGGAAGAAAGGGTGTAGGCCAAAGCTGGTGGTTTTATATTTCGTGATGCTCGGAGAGATGTATTTTTCTGTCTTATTTGGGGTTTTTTTTTGGTTTGTTTCTTGTTTGTTTGTTTATGTGTAATTCTGCACATCCATTATGAACTTAATCAGCTAGTTCCTTTGTTATGGATAACTAGACATATTTTTTAGCTCATATTTTAATCCTCTTTCCTGTTGGTATAATCTACCTGAACCCATGACAGTAAATATTACAAGCTTTTGCACATGTCCCTCTAGGACTCTCCTAGTCCTGAATTCCTCCCATCAATAGTTGCTCAGCATGTGAGGGAGGATGTCCCCTGAATTTCTTCAGTAGTCTTGGGGAGGGACACTATTAACTATTGCCTTTTGGAAATCAGACGGTATCAGGCTGACTTCTTTTACTTGTGGATCTGCAGGTTCCTAGACAGAATACCAGGAAGTATTTGAGGCATAACTATAATTTATAGAAGAACTTTTGCCATATACCACACTGTCGCAGGTCGAACTTGGCTCCCAGCCAAGTGCCTGGACTATGGACAAAACCTTCTCCCCTCCCTTTCTCTCACTCCGGACAGACTGACAAAAATCACAAAAAAACCAAAGGAACCACACTAAATTCCCAAATATATATATATAAAAATTATTTACAGAAGAATTATTTACAGAAGACTGCAAAAAGGGAAAAGGGAAGGGAAAGGGAAAAGAGAAAAAGGGAAAAAGGGAAAAAGGGATAAAAGGGATGAGGGACCCGAAACACACACACAGTCAAACCCTGCAAATTAGCACAGTAAATGGTAAGATAAATCTCAACGATGTCCCTCAGAGAAAAGCAGGATCACAGGCCAGCAGTCTCCGGCCCTCCCGTGGCAGAGGGACAGTCACTGTAGGCTTCAGCCAGATAAGCGAGACCAACTCAGAGACTCCCTGCTCCTGGATCTCACCGGAAGGGAAGAGAGTGAGGTCTCTAATCTCCAACTTATTTATACCCTGGTTTATGTAAAAATCGTAAGGAATACTGCGTACAGTAGTCGCTTCCCTGGTTCCCTGGTTACAGGTTGGTGACCAGGAAGGCCTAAACCAAAACCATCACACACACTTACATGCATATGTTCCTTAATTCGCTTTCTATTCTATGTTTTACCAATTTGTGTGTTACGAATTTTAGGCTCAGTGGCTTGTAGCTCTTTGCATCTCTCAGAAACTATTATCTTTATTTTCTGTTTTCTTTTGTTTATTCAGTACCTGGTATGCCTTACCTATTTGTCAGATTTCAGAGAACAAAGACAGTTTCAGAGTTGTCTGGATAGCTACTACAATTTCACACTGTAGCTCTGTCTTCCCAAAATTGATCATCCTCTTACGTTTTTTAATATCAGACACTCACTTGCCACATAGAAGTTTTACATTTTTCAGATATTTCATTCCATGGATTTCTATTCTAGGAGTACAAATTAATAAAACATGTCTACCACATAATGAACTATATATAGACAGGTCCAGTGTTAGATTATAAGATTTACGTATCTAACTGGAAAATATTACTTGAAGAAACATTGAGTTTGCAGCCGTCTGTGTGGCATCGATTTACACATTGCTTTCGCTGCATTCAGCATGCTGAATTTTCTGATAAAATTAATATTTTGCTGCTCAATTATTATTTTTAAAAGTGCTGCAAGAGGTTCCTGGCCTTTTTTTTAACAAGATACTTAAGTGATATATTAGCTGAGATCTACAATATGAGGAGAACAGGTGAGACTAGAGCCCTTCTATTCTAGCTATCATTCTACTACCTTCATAACAGTTACCTCTGAGCTTCAGCACTGTGAGTCTGATTCTTCGTTTTTTTCACATGTGTAAACAAACAAATATCATGACATCTCTCACCTGCAACAGGTTCCCATATAACTAAAGCCATATGGCTTGAAAGAGGTAATTTCTTCACTGAATCCTGTCTCAACATCCTTAAGGCCTGCTCACTGGTCAGATATTTTCTTCTGACCTACCACATGATGGAATAATTTGGCTTTAGAAAAGAACATGAAAATCATGATGGAGTGATTGGGAAGCAGCAGTAGAATACTGTGACAGCTTCCAGTGACCTAGTGACTCATTAGATGTCATTTAGAGCCCCTTTTTTTTTTTTAATTACTGAAAGCAGATGTATGACATGATGCCCCTACTATCCTTTATGGCTGTGAGAACATCTCTGCATTTTAGCAAAATGTGACCTTTTATGTAACTTTCTACTGTACCTAATTGCAAAAGCATAAATATGACAGACAGAAATGCATGGCAGGTTTATTGAGTTGCGATTGTCTTGTGAATTTTAATTAATTATTCTGCTCTCATTAAGAGGGGGAGCAGTACAGAAACAAAACAAAAGGCAAAAATACCTGGTTATGAAATTGATATCAAGTCTTAAATCCTTTAACAGAGCATTTGTTACTCTGATAAAGTTTCCTGGCTTTTGAAAGATACCTTTCAGCCAGAGCTTCCAGAGGCCAGACATCTGAAAATACAGAGATTTCTGAAGGGAAAATGGACATAAGTACCAATCAAGGGAATTTATATTTATAGGAATAATGGTTTGGTTTGCTTTGGGTTTTTTCCCCTGTTTTTTTTTTTTTTTTTTTTTTTTTTTTTTTTTTTTTTTTTTTTTTTTTTTTTGTTTTTTTTTTTTTTTGTTTTGGTTTGGTTTGGTTTGGTTTGGTTTTGTTTTTGTTTGGTTTGTTTTGGTTTTGTTTTTTGAAAGAACCCAGTGGTGGAAAACCAAGTTTGTTTGTTTGTTTGTTTGTTTTTTATCCCCACCTGAAAACTAGCAATCCATTTTCATTTTTTCTGATATGAAATATTGCACTATGTAATTTATATATGGAAGTGTTATGTAGAACACCATTAATTTATCTGAAAGTCCCATGCAAATATTAACTTTGTCAAGTAAATTATAGAGGTGCATGACCTGTCCAACTTCCTGTTTCCCAACTTCCTGATAAAAGCTAAATGATAAATGGTGTTTAAATTGGACTTGACAAATTTATAACATTTTTGTCCTCTGCTGCATCATCTACATTGTAACTTCTCAGTGAGGATTTAAGCACTTTTAACTTTCCTCTGCTTCTTTGACTCTTAATGTATTCTCCTTGCCATACCATCAGTCACCATGTGTGCTCTGACTCTGGGTTGCAGCAGGAGTACAGGATATCCTGATCTCCACTGACCCAGCTCTCTCCTGCAGACATGAATCTGTCAGTGGAGCCACTGGGAACCATAACTCCAAATGTTACTATCAGAGTGCAATCTGGCAGGCTGTCCTAGAAGACGTGTCAGAAGTTGCTAAAAAATGTTTTTCTTTGTGAGTGTTAATATTGTTTCATTCAAGATTAAAGCAACTTCTTGCATAGTGTTCAATACATTTAAAAGTGCTAAAACTAAATTCACATTTAGAAAGTCCAGTATAAGGTGGATTTGGTATTCCATTTAAGTGCTTCTTCCAATTGAAACTACACATTGTCTACTTTTATGTATTTAATGCTGGCAGCACACTTATCTATGTGTTATATTTATCTTCTTGTGCTACCCTAATCACATTGGTATTTAACAGCCTCATATACATGAAGAGAATCCTATTGGAAGGATGTTCCAAAACTTGCAATTCATGTTACAGGAGACAGAAGCCACTTTGTTGGGAACCAAGGACGTGTTGAGGTTTACATGGAGTTGAGGGGCACATCTGGAAAGAGGCAGGATTTGAGCTACTGAAAGGATAGGTGAGTTCCAGGACGAAGGAGCTGAAGTCTTTGTAGTTCCTAGCTACACAAAGTATAGGAGGGCCTTGGAGAGCTGAGGAGGACAATGATATGTAGCGGGAGTTCTCAGGCAGGCGGTGGTGATAGCTGCTCAGGACCTCACTTACACTACAGCCCTGGCTGCACTGAATGCCCTCTTCATTTCAGCTTGGATAGCCCATGCTGCCTCGCTTACAGTCTCCCAGCATAGGCATTTAGATTTACCTATCAGGCCATATGCTGGCATGTTACTGCAGCTTCAAAAATAACTAATTCTCTCTAAGGTAGCAATCTGGTATTAAAATGTCATTGTGTGTGCTGTAATGGGTGAATAATTATTTGTTTCTAACTCTGCCACATTCTCCTGGTATTTTTTTTCTTTCACTCCGTAGTTCATATCAGTTGTAATCTGGATGAATTAGAGAGATGTTTGGAATCTAGTTACCTAGTCCTTTTCCTGAAGGATTCTGTGTGTGCTGCTTTGCTCAAAGCTTTGTTATCCTGAACCATATTTTTACTGATAGAAGTGTGCTTAAAACCAATTTAAATCAAGGGACCATTCTTGTACTTCTGGACACACTAACTAGAAAATAGTAAGTGACGTGTTGTTTTGAGGTGAAAATAGTAAGTGAGGTGCTGGATTGATGTTTGCATGGCACAGAGAATATTTCCAGAAGCTTTATGGTGAGGAACTTTTACCTGAGCAGGAATTTAATGGAAGATGCAGTTGTAGTAGTAATCTAGAGAAAACAAATTCACAGGCAAAAGAGTTGTCTTTTCCCTCCTCTTTTGAAAAACTGAAAAGACACATCGATACCTCAGATTTTTCTTTTAATGGAATTCCAAGAAGTATTCCGTAGAAATTCAGTAGAAAGGGTGATCTATTAGATCTATTAGAACTGAAAAAGGCAGTAATTTTTTTGGCAACATTGATCATTTTTTAGCTTTAGGGAAGATTTATTTTGTGGTGTGCATGTGACCTTTTTTTTTTTTTTTTTCCATGGATGTGGTTATTTTTACCATGCTAGTTGTTTCCTGTCTCATGGTGCAGTTTGGATTCAGGTTCTGCACACTTAGCATGCTATTATCTTCAGATGTCTGTGTGAAATTCTACAACACAGAGATTTCTTTAGCAGCTGAAAGGACCTATTTCCTTTGCACCCTCCTCCTTCACTCCCTCTTTGTTTGGGGAAGGCATTATGGGCTAGGAGTGTGTGGATCAGAAATATTAAGCACCATGATAAAACTGGAGAGCTTAGTAGATTTCTCTGTATCATGGGAATAGATTTTAAATTAATAATAGGTAAATTAAAACTGCATCTGTTCTGTAAATGTATTCTATCTTTGAATAAGCTTAAAACTGTCTCTGTGTCACCGTGTCAATTTATAAAGTAAAGTTGAAATACAAATATCTGAACACACACTTCAGAGATAACATCTCAGTTTGATCACTGAAGGCACAGAAGTAATTTGAAATGTTCTGGTAGAAGGAATTACATAAGTGACACGTGTCATTACAGCATGCATGGTGTAAAATTAAACCCATAAGCATTTGATAAACTCCATCAAAGAGTTTGGTTATTGTTTTAGTGATTTATTTGGGTTTTACTTGGATTATATCTGTCTAAGAGAAAAAAATACAGTAAAATTAAAATTGGTATTTATTGGTTCTGCAACTTTTTAAGTTTAGTATGTTCCAGCAACATTTCAGCTGTTCATGTACTTGCTAGATGAATATGTTTTTTTTCCCTATGCAGGCCCATTTAAAGGCTTTCTTCCCCTCCATGCCAGGCCAGGCAGCTCTTGGGGAGATGCACTGCTGCTTGGGCAATATGCTGAACCTGACCTTGCTATTCCGATGAAATGAGCCACAGCCTACAATGCCATTTCATTTACTAGTGTCTTCACTTAGTGCTTTCCTTTGAAATTATCACCACTGTTGTGCTATTGTTTCCATACAACTAATAATCATAGTGGTTTTGTTTCAATACCACAGTCTTGCTTAGCACCATTATTGTGACTAAAAACAATAGCAAACAGGTTTTATTTAAAAACATCTCCACTATTAGCCAAAACCTCCTGAGCTTAAAGTAAAAACTGCCCAAGACTTTTAGCACTATAATTTTATAGCTACTGAAGTCTCAATCTCTACACTTGCTGTGTTCTGCAGCAAGTACCTTTGCTTGACATAGAGATGAGGCAAATGGACAGTAATTGTTATTACTACTATGTTAATAGTAGTATCTCACAGCATTTTGTAAGTCAGTAAGGGAATCAGAGAAGACAAATGAAGTGACCTTACTAATGTTGTTCAGAAAGCAGGAAACCAAGAATAGCATTGAAAATATTTTTTCTTTGCTGTTACTGCCATCCAATATTCTTTTTTAAAAGGAATTAATGCTCAATCCTGTGTTGTCTTATCCTTAATTTTCACTGAGTTTCATGACTAGAGTAAAGGTATGAAAGGGAGAAAATTCTGGAGTGAATTGATATTGACAGTGAGCAAAACAAGTAAACCCTTGCTGTGACACACCTGTTGAGCTTTTTCACGTTTGAAGTGCTTCAGAATTGAGGACCCTGTGGAGAACAAGCAGAGCTTTTACATCCTCTAGTGCGTACTTCTCATGAGCCTAAAGTTAAAAACAGTATGTTTTGCAGATTCTCACTCTTATATTGAACTATTTGTTTAATTCAATTTTATAAGGGATGTTTAGATTGATTGATTCCTAGGCTGAGTCATAAATTTGTAGCTAATAACTGTGGAGCTGTAATATCACAAGTAATCTACATTTACTGTTTCTATTGTATGCAGAAACTTTTCTCAGTAATGGTTTCTTTTACTGGTCCTGTTTAAACCTTTGCCATGGCAGGGATCAGCACAAGAAACACAGACATCAACGTTAAAGAACAAGTGTATAAATTCACTATAGTGCAAACCAGCAGAGAATTACAAAAGAAGCAGCAAATTATAAAAGGATAAGCTTAGCAATGCACCTAATCATTACTACAAAGCATGTCTCTGTTGATTAAGAAAGATACATCACCAGTTACCCCATTTATTGCATTACCATAATCAGCATCTAGACCTGCGCATCAGCTGGAGAGCCCCCATTGCAGTGAAGGGTTGGAGAACCACTCCCGGTAACTGGGAAATATTACGCAGTGCATCCACTCGCAGGTGAGGCTTCCATCTTTGCAGTGAGAGGGTCCAGCTTTTATATTGGTAAACAAACAAGCTTACATCACTTATGTGGTACAGAAAATATCTATCTTTCTTCTCTCCTTTGTTTTTCCCCAAAGCCTGGCCAGGGCTCAGAGGAAAATCAAGGGAGTCAATTTGGACCAGCTACTGTCGAATGGGGCTAATCGCCTATCTCCATGGCCTTGACTAGTCTCTAAATAAAGAATGATGGATACATTCATAGCAAACACAAATCTTTATTAATTTGGTGGATACCGATATACCTTACTAACAAGTATGCGTGTTTACACAGGTATAGTATTACAGATATTACTAAGGATTATATAGAATTTTGGCTAATAAGCAGATACATGACTAAATATAACGTTAGGTTGGAAGGTCCTTCTAGGGGCTAACTCTGGCTCAGGGCTTGTTGTTCAGGTTTCAGCACTTTACCATGTTGTAGTCAGGTGAGATAGTGGCTGCAACATATAGAAACATATATCTTCTATTTAATGCTGAATATATATTGAAAAATAAATCAAGGGGACTAAATGCACTGAGAGACACATGACTTCCTGAGAGAACTGAGTTACAAACCAGCAACGATAAATTACCTAAATATTTTCCACTGTAAGAGGCAATAGTTGAAATACTTGCATATATTAAGAAACGTTATAATTTCTTGTGTAAGGATGTTTGTTGCATGTAGAAACCTTAAGAGTTTTTAAACAAAGCAAATCAAGGGCATATCTAATGTTAGATCAGTGATTGCTAAAAAATGTTGACATTTCTTTGCTGATAGGATTTGCTACATGTATACTTTTATTTAGTAAGAAAAATTTCATTACTAAGTTACAGATGAAAAACATTTATCAAGACAAATATTAATCCTTTGAGAAGAGATGAATGAGGAATTTTCATTCAATATTGCTCTTGACTCTTGTGCTTTGTGATGTTCTTTTAAGGCTTTACACTGTGGCCATTTGATTAGCCTGTAATCCAATAAGATCCAATTTGTCCACGTTTTCCACCTTTTTTTTTTTCCAAGTGCCACATCTTGTTCCACCTGATGTGCACAAGCCCAGCATAGTTTCAGAGGCTATAGGTGGGGAGAGCCTGCTAAATTTTTTTAATGTGTCTCTGTTATATTTTTCCCATTTCAATATGCCAACCCCCCAGACTACATTGTTGCAAATTACTTGTCACTTTTCGGTCCATTCAAAACAGAAGATTGACTACTTCCCTTTGTACCAGCAAAGGTAGCTGGATAAAAGATGTATTTTATAATCTTATATTTTTGTAAGCTTCAATATCCAATAAGCAATGAAACCATCTATTTGTTTGGCTTTTCATTATGCAGTGTAAGTATTCTAAGTAATTTAGGTCTAAGTAGTTAATTAGTTCTGTCATGTGCAGTTGACTCGTACATGAAACAAATTTATTGCCTTTTTAAGGGTCATTTATGGTCTTAGAGTTGTGATTAAACGTAAGGTTGTGATTTATTAATACGGAAAATGGAGAAAAAGTTCAGTAGATCTACCAGCAAGTTGACTGGGAAAAATAAGCATTTTTCTTCTGCTTGCTGCTTTCATGCTGCTTTTTTGTTAAGCGTTTAACTGTGTAAATATCTGTTTGTAATTCCTGATGTTGCACTTGATACATATTCTTCTCCATTGGAAAGAGGTGAGAAAGAGACCAAAAAATAGAGAAAGAAGGCCACATCTCTAATATAATAGTGTAATTTCTTTGTGATTATGGTTTTTTTTGTCTTTAAAAGCAAAATATCAAAAAAAAAAATCCAAAAAAATACACACAAGGTTGTGTGTATATTGAGAGAGGTCCAAAATAAACACAGAAGAAGCCCAAGAAATGTCATGGGATTGAGTGAGAGATGACAAACGGTGAAAAATAACAGTAGTTAAAACTTTGTAAGAGAAAAGGTTATTGATACTTACCTTACATGGGGCATCATCCTGTTAGGTTTAAAATAGGATTTGATATCCACAAGTGTGCTAGGTGTTGTCTTAGTTGTTAAACTGAACTTTGGGCCAGATACTGAATATCTTATGTTGGTGCTTGTTGGTTTCCAGCTACTGGGGAATAATAGACTTACAGGGATATTATTCTACACCAACACATAGTATAGGTTTAAACTTCAGTTTCCTTGTTCCATTGATCACAGTGCGAGTCTGGACTCCAAAATGCAAGCATAAGATAAAGTATGACTATATTACTTGAAAATTTGTTTATAGTGGATGTGTTTTTCTATGGTAGATTTTTTTTTTTCTTTTCTGTTTTTCTGGTTTGTTTGTTGGGTTTTTTTTTAATATTTGCATGAGATTTATGAGGTCTGGCTTTCTAAAGGTCTTAAGCACTGTTCATTCTCATAAAACCATTTTATGTATCGGAATCATGTACTCTAGTTATGCAGATATATAAATGAAACAATAATTGAAACAGTTTGCTTTCAAACAGACATTTTAAATCTATATTAGAGCTTATTATAATGGCAGGAGTTAGCAAAAGTCAAATAAAAAAACTTTGGAACTCAAGTCTTGCATGCCATGTGCCGTCTTTAGCGTATATTCATTTTTGATTATAGACACCCTAAAAATAGGGGTGTATAAATGGAAATGCTGACAGATTCTGATGCTGGTAACAGGCAGTGCTATAATTAGACATGCATCTGAGTAGACAGTGTAATGTGATTGCTGCGTTTATACCCTGCACTGGAAGGAATGTTTGTTAGTCTACACAATTCTTTTAAATGAGTTGGGGAGCAAGAATTTGTGGAAAAAAGATGCTGAGATTTATTTAATTTTCTGGCTGATTTGTATATGAAAGAAAAGAAATACTGGACAATTCTGGCTAAGTGTTGTTATCTCAGGATTGAGAAAAAACTTCAGGATTTACCTGAAAACGTCAGGCACAAGAAGAAAATGTGTAAAGTTTTCTATCTTTTTATTATAAACAAAACATGGTTGAAATAGTTTGAATGTCAGTAAAAACGTTCCTCTGATTTTAGCCATTTAAACTCTGCAGTCAAAAAGTATTTTTCTCCTATTTTCTTTTTGCTGTAAAACTGCTGTTTCTTTTGTAATTTCAGAGGTCAGAGCCCAGCTGTTGCTGAATTCAACTTGCTCCTGAAAGCATATTCTTTGGAAACTTATGGTGTTGATCCTCATCCATGCAAGGTAACAGTCTTTTTACTAACATTTAATAAAGAGTTCTTTTTACTAATATTTACTTAAAATACATTAACAGAATTGATTTAGCTCTAGTTTTTTATCCATGCACAAATAGTAAGTAATTTATAAAAAATGTGCCCTGGAACTCTATATCATGCTTAAGGCTTGGAAGAACACTGAGAGCTTGATGTTGCTGCATCAGTCAAAGGAAACATTTCTCCAGAGGAAGCACAGCATCATAGCAGAATCTAGTAGAGTGTCATGACATTAAGCTGTGATTATACTCCATAATTTCTTTGCATTTAATGCAAAGGTCTCTCTTAAGCACTCCAGGTGTGAAATACTTTTTTTTTGCCAAGATTTTCAGGATCCAGCATTATTCTGTCCAGAAGGTTGTCGTGGGTTTGCAAGGGTTCCCCCTCCCTGGGGGACTGTAAGTGGTTTGTCCAGGTGAATTTCCAGGACAAAACCAATCAGAAGTTT